>JAJOZX010005452.1:50000-322764 GCA_023014485.1 Bathynomus jamesi | reverse complement strand
GTCGCCCTCGTCACTGAAAACAAGACCCATTTGTTGACGTCAACAAGCTGTTCAGTGTTCACAGCTTGGGCCGAACCAGATAATAAAAAACAAGGCAATTTGGTGAAATAACGAAAGTAAGACACTTAAAAACGCAAAGAATACAAACAGTTTATTATATAATCAAAATAGAAGACATAATTTGGCGAATAATGGTACAAAATGGAGAAGCAACAAAAGCAAAACTTTGAGAAATAAAATACATATACAGTAGCAGAATAATTGGTGCTCATACGCTGATCAGTGATTAGTTCTTTCGCGTCCTCCTAATGCTGATTTGTTCGGAGCTGGGTGTTGCTTTCTGTGGTCAGTGACAACTTGAACGAGGAACTGGAGCTGTTCTTCTTTCACTGTCAACTTTCCGTTCAGCTCCTTCACCAGAGCCACGGCCCGTTCTGCTCTGTCGTTCACCACTGCAAGTTTGGAGACCACATCCCGAGCTTGCACGTATTCAGAGTTTGACGTTCATGAACTGGGATGGTGGAGCAGAAAGCAATCTGGCAACTGAAGTTTTGAGAAGAATCCTCGGGTGTTCTTTGTGATCAGTTGCTCCAGTCCTTTGCTGTCACTGAGGAACATAGTATCAAGAACCAAAGGTCGTTTTGGTGGCATGTGAGGGGCTTCTTGATCTAACGCTGCAACCATGCTGCACTTCACTTCCATCGATATCCTCTCATCAAAGAACGCCAGACCCACTGCCTCCTCCGAATGGTACCACAGGTGCGCAGACAGCTTCTTGGTGGTACCATCAGAGATCTTCTTGTGCGGGTATCGAAGGAGCGTCCTCATCAATTTCCAATCATTCAGCGGAGCTTCGATGGACAGATGAGCTGTTGCCCACGCTTTCATGTAAACTAGAACAGAAAAGAGGCAGATATCTCGAATTCCGCGTTCCTCAGTGTTCGTCAGTTTAAACAGTCTTCGGAAGAGCCAGATCTTGATGGCATAGAGCCCCTTAGCCATCCATCTCGCCCGGTGCATAGCACCAGGGGCGCGGAAGTTTAGTCCCTTGTATGGAACTCCTCCAAGAAAGATGACAGAAAGATCGAGGAATTCCTGATAGTCATCACGAACTTGAAGTGCTTGTGATTTTGCAAACTCAATGAGCTCCGTTCTATGCTTAAAAATAGCTGCTTTGGTGAACGCATCTGTGTCCGCAGTTTGGAACTGTTGCTGGTCAATGCGGGTCCAATAATCATGGAAGCGCTTGAAAAGCAGAATTTCTGGACCGGTAGATACTGAATCTAGCGATGCTGCGAATGCCGCCTGTAGCACCAACTCCAGTACATGGTGTCTGCACGCGCAGTGTAACAGGTCACGTCCAACTTTTTCTTCCAGAAGAACACAAGTTCCTCCACGGTGGCCTGTGTTTGTCGTGGTTGTGTCGAAACACATAGATTTGACATGATCGGTCACTCCCCATTCATTCAGGCAATCTATGATGGCATTTGTTTGTGCCAGCGCGGTTCCTGACAGAAGTTTTGGTACCCCGAGGAGCTGCTCTGTCTCGGAGCCAGATACAAGAATGGTAAGCGGTCAACATATTCTCGTGACGTCAGATCTTGCATGAGTTTTCCGTCCCAGTGAACAGTCAACGGACTATTGCCTTGGAACTCGCTCTTCAGTTGCCGAGCCTTAAGGGTACGGAATTTTTCACGCTGACGATGAATGGATCCACGATTGATGTTGTAGTCGCTAGCATCATGCCCTAAGCTGGAAGCTGCCTCAAACAGCAGATATGTGGCCTTTCTTGACGAGAGTTGCGTGCGATCAAGCGCTGCCGCCAATTCCGATGTCATGATGTTCTTCGTTGCACTTTGTTTAGACGCTAACGAACCACCACATGCTCCTTTTTCTTCGCTATCATCTGAGCTGGAGGATGAGGACTCCAAAACCGCTTCGTTGGATACTGCCTCCATTTCAGCTGCTGATCGCTTTCTTCGTTTCTCCTCTTCCTCCCGACGTCGAGTACAATCTTTGACTTGGCGCTGATGGGTCATGTCCAAACCTGCCATTGAACCTGGACGTCCTTTCTGGCGCTGCTGCTGAAGGAACTCCCAATCCTCTGGGTACTTGACCAATTTCTCACAATCAGCGTGGGCGATGTCAAAGAGACGATCGAGGCGTTCAATGAATTCTTTTTCTTTCGTCTTGTGTGAATCGCTCGTCCTTGAGGCGTGTTTTTTGAGTCCTTTCCACTCCTCGAAGACTTTATCCAGTTTGCTGACGCAGTCTCGAGTCTGGTTGGAATGTGAGCTTTCTCCCAGAAGGACATCACTGCTCGAAGTGACTTCCTCAACGCGTCACGTATTGTCATTTTCTTTTCATGGTGAAGGTAAAGGAAGTAACCGAATGCTTGCCTGTAGGAAGGAAGCTTACATCCTTTCACCTCATCAACCGCTGCCCCTAATAGGTATATACACTTCCGGGTTTCCATCACCAGAAATCACGTAGCTGAAATGAGAAACGGTGAATCGTTAAGTATTGTTCACTTTATTTCTCAGATATTCAGACACACACAGATACACACACACACATATATAGAGATATATAGATATCTAATGAACGATTATGGAGACGCCGCGCAAGCATTAAACTTTGGAAGGCGGGGGCGACCTTTTATAGTTATTCAAATAAAAAGATTTTTCAGTCACCATGTTTTTTTTACCAATGGAATAGATTCGCGGGGTGTCAGCATGAAAATTTCAAACTTTGCATTTAAGTGACACCCTAATATATATATATATATATATATATATATATAGATAGAGAGAGAGAGAGAGAGGAGAGAGAGAGAGAGAGAGAGAGATAGATGGTAGACCCTCGTTTTGTCGCGAGATTGGGACCGAGAATTGCCGTGAAATATTGTTTTCGCGATATATCGTTCTATATATTAGAATATATAGAATTTCTATATATTACCACGAAATGTATGTACGAAGTGTATATGTGTGTGTGTGTGTGTTCGTGTATGTTATGCTTTTTTACTATATTTAAAGAGAATAAACAGGGAATAAAATATAGTAAATCCACTCATCAGTTTACGACGCGCAACTATAAAATCTTATCTGCGACACTTCACATATAAACGATGCGAACAGTATCCCATATTTCGAAAGATCACCCAACTCTTAAACCTTTAAGACATATTTAAGAGCGTGAAGCTTTATTATAGGAAGCCGTCTTCAACTATAAACCTTGAGTTTATTTTGTAGAATTCTTTAAATTAAGATCATTGCGGGTAACATCCAGTATGCAAATCCTAAATCTTCAAAGCATAATTAAAAATTCCTCGTTGTGCGCGCGCAGGGTCGAATGTTTAAGGGGGCAGATAACGGAGGTAGGATTAGTTTTGTCAAAGCTATTTGGTATAGGATAATGACAGGAAAAGGTAAAATTACCTTCTGTTATTTAGGTCATAGGATATAAATCAAAGTTTTATGAATAATTAAACAGTATTGTTTGATTATCATTAGGGATGATTTTAGTTTTAATGAATAATAATATTTCTACAGCTACTCTAACTAAACTATTAACAAAGCTTTATGTTACTGTAACCAACTACAGGTGTTCGAAAAGTCTGTATCCAATACACTGAAACTCTTTACCCGATGTGGAATATATTTATTTATGGAACCATAACATAAGTGTTGAAAAAATTCCCCATTTACGTCAAAGCATGTTAATGTAACGTAATGTAATTAATTAATGTAATTCCCAGTGAGTAGTCTTTTCGGACATACTTTATTAGTTTTAGGTATAACAGGTAATGGGTAACATCCAAAACCCCAATTTTTTCACTCGAGAGAGAGAGAGAGAGAGAGAGAGAGAGAGAGAGAGAGAGAGAGAGAGAGAGTCCCTTGAGCTCAGGCAACGCAGAGTAATTACTAAAGTGCCTTTGCCCAACTCCAGCTGCGGCGGAGGTGGGACTCGAACCCAAGCCTTCGTAACCTAAATTAATCTCCGACCAGCTACAGAAGCTGTAGTTGTTGGCATAAATATCATAAATTAATTTCAATAAATATAAATTATTGGTCAATTTTAACTCCAATTTTTATGTTTATTTAATTTCCAGATCCTACTGAACAGTAAAATAAGTTTAACATCTAAGTTACACCGATTTCTTATATTACGAGATTTTAACTTAGAGTTTTCAGTTAAATTAACATGAAAACTTCATTGTTGAAATTGAACTGTGAATGAAATGAGTTATTTTTCATTGTGAAATATGCACATACATATTCGCATACGTATTTATAGACATTAACTTTACGTTATTTTAACTATTTTCTCAATTTAAACTCAATATAAAACTCTACAAATAACGATTTTTTTTTTTACTGCATTTTCACTCATTTGACTTCAGGGATCAATTTTGC
Source organism: Bathynomus jamesi (assembly GCA_023014485.1). Taxonomy (NCBI): domain Eukaryota; kingdom Metazoa; phylum Arthropoda; class Malacostraca; order Isopoda; family Cirolanidae; genus Bathynomus; species Bathynomus jamesi. The sequence continues at coordinate 318,346 of JAJOZX010005452.1, read as the reverse complement.
AAGAATGAATGACTGAATATAAATAGAGTACCGTTGGCTGGGGGCCGGCTGATGTCGAATTGAGAAGTGAAGTTAAATGTGTTTTCGCGAGGAGAGGTGTTCCGGGGAGAGGAGGAATTGGAGCTATTGAAGAATAGGGACCCCAGCCTTCTTTAGTTAGCTTTATAAGGCTAACTAACGAAAATATCATGACCTAACCAACCAATCGTCAAGGGCGTACAGTTAACCTAACGATTGGTTAGGTTAGGTCGTGATATTTTCGTTAGTTAGCCTTATAAGCCTAACTAAAGAAGGCTGGGGTCCCTATTCTTCAATAGCTCCGAGGAATTTAATAGGTCTAAATTGTTTTCAGATAAAAAATAAAAAGTAATACGAGTATCAATATCGGATATATCCCTGTTTTTTTAATTTCTAAAAATAATTTGAATCTATTTTACTTTATTGAAAAATGTAAAAAAGTCGTTCAATTTCAATCGATCGGAGGTCATTTCGTTTAAAAATTAACTTCTTTCTATCATTCGATCTGTCACAGGATAAAAACGATTACATAAAAGAGTGAAGAGGAAGTTTTAATTCTATTCAAATTAGCATCATATTCATAATCTAAAATTTAATATTTTTGTTACGGATCGAGTCCAAAAGTTTCTTACAGAAAGATTTCTTAACAATAAAATAAGAAAAAATTTAGGAGACATTTTGCAATTTAGAGTTTGTGTGTATTCATCCTTCTTCTTTTAAATTTATTGCGACATAAGATGAAACGGAAAGAAGGACAGGTACGATACAAGGTGGCCACAAAGTCCCTTTGCATGAAAAACGGGCAACATTCAGATATGCTGTAATTTCACTGCGAAGGGACTTTGTGGTCACTCTGTATATGAAAAGGTAAATTCATATTGCATATGCATAGGAATATATATACGAGTGTATATATATATAATGTTACAGGGAATCTGTGTAACTGTTCTCCAGAATTAGGCAATCATTATTTGGACCAATATGCACATACTATAAGCTCAAATATACCTCATTCTATGAAGTAGAAAGCCTCATTTCTTGCCTGCTAAAACAATAACTTGTTTTTTTTTTTATTAATTTTTTGATTTCCTGTTTCACGGAAACTCACGGATTCACGGATTTACTTCACGCATTCAAGAATTCACTTCAGATTTACGGATTTACTTCACTCATTCAAGAATTCATTTCAGATTCACGGAATTACTTCACGCATTCAAGAATTCACTTCAGATTCACGGAATTACTTCACGCATTCAAGAATTCACTTCAGATTCACGGAATTACTTACGCATTCAAGAATTCACTTCAGATTTACTTCCCGCATTCACGAATTCACTTCATACATTCACGGATTCACTTCACCAACAATGTCTAAGTCCCGTTCTTGCAAGAACCACCCAGATTTGTTTTGTTATATATGTGGTAATTTCCAATCAGTAAAGCAAAGGAAGAATATCACAGAATTTGTAAAATAATCATATCTCGCTTATTTCGGTGTAAAGCTTGGTGATCAAGATAAGTCATGGGCTCCGCATAGTGTATGCCGATCATGTGTGAAAAATTTGAAGCAAATGGGTTCAAGGCAAAAGAAAGTCCTTACCTTTTGGTATACCTATGGTTTGGTGTGAGTCCAAAGATCGTGTGTAATATCAAGGGATTCAGCTGCAAGAATAAATCATCCATTGTGTATCCACCATTGCCATCTGTCACCCGTCCTGTTTCACACAATAATGATTGTCCCCATTCCTGCATGCCCCAAAGAACTTGATGAAGTTTCTGAATCTGATACAGAACTTAGCGATCACAGTGACTTTGAAATTGATGATAAGAGTTCTAAAGACCCACAGTTATTCACTCAGGCAGAACTGAATGAGCTTGTACGAGATCTTGACCTACCGAAAGATGCTGCGTGAAAGAAATTTTTTGATTTCCTGTTTCAGATTCTGTAAATGTGCAAAGTCACAGATTCACGGATTTACTTCACGCATTCAAGAATGCACTTCTGTATTCTGTACTAACGTACCTATGATCCCAAAGACTATGATCCCAAAGAGTGGAGCTTGTTTATTGAGAGTTCAAAGTCAAGTTGTAAAAGCTGTTTTGCTGCATAATGGCAATCAACTGGCATCCATCCCCATTAGCCATTCTGGCCACATGAAAGAAAATTATGACAACATGAAATTCTTTCTAGATAAAATAAAATATATTGATCATAACTGGATCATTTGTGGAGATTTGAAGGGGATATCCATGTTTCTTGGCCAACACTCTAGATATACAAAGATGCCTTGCTTCATACGTGAGTGGGGACAGCAGAGCAAAGGCTGATCATTGGAAAAAGAAGGATTGGCCCCAAAGAACTAAGTTAACACCAGGAAGCAAAAATGCTATCAACGAACCTTTTGTGACACCTGCAAAAGTGTTGCTACCACTATTACACATTAAACTGGGGCTAATGAAGCAATCTGTAAAGGCTTTGGATAGATATGGCAACTGTTTCAAATACATTTCTCACCAATTCTTTTCTCTCAGTAAAGAGAAAATAAAAGCTGGGGTGTTCGATGGCCCTCAAATACGGAAACTAATGAAAGATGACAACTTTCTTGATTCAATGTCAAATGTGGTGAAAGCGGCTTGGATATCATTAAAAACTGTTGAAAATTTTATGGGAAAGCCAAAGTCAAAAACTATAGAACAATTGTTAGCCACATGTTGAAATGCTAAAAAAAACTTGGTTGCAATACGAATGTAAAAGGCATTTCCTTCACAGCCACTTGGAGTACTTCCCTGAGAACCTTGGAGCTGTTAGTGAAGAGCAAGGTGAAAGGTTCCATCAAGACATAAAAAGCATGTCAGTATAATGGTTGACTACTGTTGGTGTTTGAAGAGACGTTTCCGAACCAACTTCCAAAATGACATCTAAAAAGAGGAAATTCACCCAAATTTGATGATGACGAGGTGCGGTCAGAAAATAAGTTTACACGGCGTATAATTTCGTAACTAAAGGACCTACATTGACTATGTTTGTATCAGATGAATTCGTTAATCATTGTTAGCAACACTGCACGTCGATTCGGCTGCCATCTAGCGTACATTGGTTGAACATGGCGGCTCGACTGGAACAGTGCCCTGTCATTTCTGCAACGATATTCCGAGTCTGTCAGTGGTCAAGAATTTCTCGAGCGCATTGTCACAGGAGACGAGACATGGGTTCATCACCGTACTCCGGAAACAAAACGTGCCCGCTACCAAAGAAGTTCAAAATTGGGAGTTTTGCTCGCAGACTTCACGCAAAAAGGCACAACAATCAATGCAGCTGCATATTGTTCAACACTGGAACGTTTATGAGAGGCCTTTAAACGTAAACGTCCTGGACTGCTCCGTAGGGCAGGGCACTGTTCCAGTCGAGCCACTTAACGAATTCACCTGATACAAACGTAATCAATGTAGGTCCTTTAGTTACGAAATTATACACCGTGTAAACTTATTTTCTGACCGCCCCTCGTATATAGCCAAAGAAAAGTAATCTAAAATGATTCTTTCTGTGAATTTTATTGAATTACTATTCTTTTACTCGGATTTAAATAAATAAAGTTCGTTTGGTATGAAGTTGAAAATTTTTAATTTGTTTCTAAATGTTTCATCTAATATTATGTTTATATCATGCTCATAAAATCAGAAAGTTTTATTATCGATTTTGTGATAAAATCTGATGTGATAGCCAAAACCTGATACCAGATTTGGAATCAGCACCCACAAATTGTATTATTCCACCTATTTTCAAAGAAACAACAGAAATTTACTTTTCATTTGTATACTGGTATAATCACTTAACTAATTGCGCTAACGCCTGGGTTATATTGATAACATCATCGGAAGTCGAGCCCCCCGACCTCAATGTCTTCATTTCGCTTATAAGGAAACTGTGTTACCCACTCAGCCACAGACGCTGGCGTGTATGAGCTAACATCCCTACTAACACTCCGGCCTTGGAGTAATATGACATAGAAGACTTAGAGCTTAATGTGGAATCCGGACCACGTCATCTGAGCGCAGAGGACAGTCACCCATCCAACTATTACCCAAATTCAAAGACACTTAACTTGGATGACCTACCAGGAAGTGGTGTTACGACATGGCCACAGCATAACCCTTCCTTTTTATGATAACTGTTAGGGCAATCTACTTGGCATAAATACTACGTATAAACTGAGGATAATGGAAAGTAGTGTCACCTAGTTTCAAAAGTTATTCTTGTTTTGAAATGTCTCGTGGACTGTTTGAGTGGAAAAATTGGTGTTTGTCCAACGACTCTTCAGTCCTAATGGTTGAATGAATCTATAGCGCAGTTGTGCAGAGAGGCGAAATAAAGTCATCCATCCTATCAAAGTCTCTACAGATAACCCTCGTCCCTCCACGCTCCTGCAGAGTTTCATACATATTTGCGAAATGCAAAAAGCCAGTCGGTCAATAAATTTAAAAATGAACACGGCCATCAAAGTACCGAGTTCCGCATCTGAAAATATGTGAAGTACATAAAATTGAAATTCCTCGCGAGTTAAAATAAATGTTATACTCTCTCACGGGCTTAAAATTTTCTATTTAAAATCTTTTGCATTTGTATACGATTATTTTCATTTATAACGCGAGAATGGACTCTAATGGACTCTGATCTTAATTTTTAATTCAACTGTTAAATTTCTGCAAAAAGTTCACAATTCAAAACGACAAATCAAACGTAACACACGTTTATATAAAGCCAACTGCTAAAGAATTGTACACAAACGTCAACTCTTGTTTCCCTCTGACAGATACACAGAGAATATAAACTTTCCTCAACTGGAAAACCCTTTGACAATGAAACAGAAGAAATAACACATTTATTTAATAGAGCTTTTTCACACTGTACAACAGACCAATTAAAACCTGATTTAAAAATATCTTGGAAATTCAGAGAATAAAAGATGCGATTCAAAAAATGCTACGTTATTTTAAAGTTATATTACATTAATATGTTAATCTTATATGTTAATCTTACGCTAATCTTATGTTATATATATATATATATATTCTTACGCTCTCCACCTCACACAGCCAGGTACGCCCGGCTCATCGGGGATTGTTCTGAGCCATGCGGCTAGTCTTCTTTTGAAGATTTCCACTGCAACTCCCTTCGTGTTCCTTAGGTCTTTGGGCAACTGATTAAACAGTTTTGGTCGTCTCACTACAAAACTATTTTCTTTCAGGGTTAAGGATGTTCCCGGTCTCGCCTTCAATTTGGGAATACGACACAGTCTACCGCTTCTACTTTCCACCGTTGTTTGGGGAGTTATGAGATTCAGAGTAAGATTAGGGACTAGTTTCTCCATTATTTTCCAAGTGTAAATAATGGTGTATCTCTCTCTTCTCCTTTCCAGTGAATATAGGTCTAGTTCTCGTAACCTTTCCCAGTAATTTAGTTCTTTGCACCCATTGATCTTGGCTGTGAAGCTTCTTTGGATCCCCTCCTGCTGTCTAATGTCTTCTTTTTTATATGGGGAAGTTAGGACCGAGCAGTATTCTAATTTGGGTATGATCAGGGTTTTCAGTAGAGGAATCATTACATTCCTATCCCTTCGTTTAAAGGTTCTCAATATCTGACCCGTTATTCTCTTTGCTCTGTTTACTGCTATCTTATTTTGTGTTTCAAATTTCGCATCATCTGTCATTACAACCCCTAAATCTTTTGCTCTGGAATTTCTCTGAATTTCCTGTCCATTTGGGGTATAATATTCCATGGACTTTAGGTCTTCTCTTTTTCCGTACCGTAATAGCTGAAATTTATCGGTGTTAAACTTCATATTGTTGTCTTCAGTCCACTTGTAGATTTTGTTTATGTCGGTTTGTAGAGATCCTATGTCTTCTGGGTTTCTTATTTTTCTACTGATCTTTGTGTCATCCGCAAAGGATGTTACTGTGCTGTCTCTGGTAACGTCCTCATCTATGTCAGTTAGCATGATTATGAAGGGTAGTGGAGCTAATACTGTTCCTTGTGGTACCGAGCTGAGGACCTCTGATTCTGATGAAGATTGAAGATACTCCTTGTACTGTAACGACTTGCCTCCGCTCACTAAGGAAATTATATATCCATTTCCCTACTTTTCCTGTTATTCCCATATATTTCAGTTTATGTATTAAGATTCCGTGGTCACACTTGTCGAACGCTTTAGCAAAGTCTGTGTATAGTACATCATAGTTTTCATTACTTTCAAGGGAATCAATAATGTTGTTGTAGTGTTCCATTAGTTGTGATAGGCATGATCTGCCTGATCGAAACCCGTGTTGGTTATCATTGAATTTTTTCTGAGTTTCCAAAACCTCATAGATTTTCTGTCTAATTATTCTTTCAAATATTTTAGTGAGATGAGATGTAAGCGACACTGGCCTATAGTTTTTGGCCTGAGATCGATCTCCTCTTTTATATATTGGGACTATGTTCGCTCTCTTCAGGATGCCCGGTATTTCTCCCGTGTCTAATGATCGTCTCCATATCCAGTAGAGGGGCTCAGCGATTGTATTCTTGCAGTTTTTGATCAGTGTGGCATTCCATTTATCCGGTCCTGCCGCTGAGTGTGTTTTTAGTTATACTTTCCCCTTGTGGTTCTTCTTCAAAGAACGCGTTTCTATCGCAAATCAATTTGTCAGTTTTTGGGATACTGAAAGATGATTCATACTGAGCTTTTAATATTTCAGATACTTCTGTTAGATCATCAGATAAATCACTGTTCTCATTTTTTAAAGGTCCGATAGTCGCTTGGTTTCTCGACTTTCTTTTTGCGAAATTATAGAAGTACTTTGAGTTAACCTTTATCGCTTCTATAGCGTCATCTTCTTTTTCTGTATGCTTCTCGATTTGTTCCTGTATGACGACATCGATACTTTGTAGTTTATCATTTAATATTTTTCTGATGTTGTTATCTTTACAATTACTTAATTTTGCAGTCACTCTTTTTCTCTTTCGGAACAATGCCCTCTTTTGTCTTTCGAACCTGCTTCTCTTTCCTCTTTGTTGTATCTTTGGGACATGTTTTTCCACAATTTCTAACGTCTTCTCCTCTAACGTCATTAGCATCTCTTCCGTTGTCTTGGCCTCGAAAATATATATATATATATATATATATATACTGTATATATATATATATATATATATATATATATATATATATAAAGCAAATTTTTAGAGACAACATTGAATTTCTAAATGAGAGTAAAACACTAATTGTTTCTGAGATAGAAAGGCATCATCCTAAATGACAGTAGAAACTTTGTTCCCCAATTTACCTTTTCTGAAGAAAGATGCAATTTCTCCTAATTTGCTCGACAAACACTTTTACATCAAAAAATACTTTAATGTAATATAAACCAAGCAAAAGTTTTTATTTTTTTAAAGTAGAACATCAAAAAAGCTTCAGACAATACAGTATTATCTTTAAAAAATTCTCAATTCTTTTCCAAACAAAGTTTTTTTAGAACATCAGAATCTCTGTTCATAAAAACGGGAAAATAGAAATCAATGTCAAGTATAATGGAATGGCGTACTTCTAAGAAGATTTTTGTAAAGTCATCATGTATGTAAGGTTGAAAAAATAGTTTTAATGCGTGTATGTATGTATGTATGTATGTATGTTACTATGTATGTATGTAAAATAACTGCTTGGAATTACTAAATTAATACGATCTGGAATTTCTACACAGATACATTATCTAAATCCTATTTTCCATTCTCATTGTACAGTATGTATATATATCGTATATTTTATATACAGTATACTGTTTAAATAAAAATATTTATCTATTTATGCATTGTATACATTATATACACACGTGTGTAAATATATATATATATATATATATATATATATATTATATATATATATATATATATACAGGGTGTTTCACAACCGGTCTGCCATATTTTGGGGGGTGATATCGAGTAAAAAAGTTAATACAACATCGATACTATTTCCAACCAATTGCTACATTTTAAAAGATACACCTTATAAATGTTCAAAACATCCGTCTCGGTTTTCAATGCACAGCCTTGCTCGTTCAAAACAAGAGTCCACTGTCCATTGAATCATTTTAGTGTGTTCTCGTATGTAAGCAGCGGCATCCATAATCCGACGCAAGAGTTCCTCTCTCGTTTGTACTTTGGTCTTGTAGACCATCTCTTTCATAAGGCCCCATAAAAAAAAAAATCTAACGGGGTTAGGTCCGGAGATCTTGGGGGCCATGATATTGGACCAGCACGACCAATCCAACGATTCCCTTACCGCTGATTCAAGTAATCTGTAACATGACGACTAAAATGTGGTGGCGCCCCATCGTGCTGAAAGAACATCCTGCGCCTTGTCTCCAAGGACACGTCAAGTGGCAATTCGTTCGTCAGGAAGTTCAGATAAATATCAGCAGTTAATCGTTGTTCCAAAACGAACGGTCCAATCAGTTGATCTCCAATTACACCGCACCAAATATTCACCGAGAATCGATGTTGAATGTTTCCTTCAACTATACCGTGGGGATTATCGGCGGACCACAAGTAGGAATTTCGTCTGTTACTAATTTCATCCCGAATGAATTGTGCTTCATCACGTTTATCGTAATCGTCTGGTTGAAGAGCTTGCACACGAGTAGTATGGGCGCAAAATGGACGAATGCAGAGATGTTGCTGAGATAATGATCAATGTTGCAATGTTGCAAATGGGGGTGGGGGTATGCAATGAAGGGAGGGAGAGGGGAGTGAGCTTCGGGGGGAGAAGGGAGGATGACCTCCCCCCAAAGGGGTAGCCTTAAACTAAGAGAGGAAGAGAAAGGAGAGACGCAGGAGGTCTTTGGGGGAGAAGATGGGATGTCCTCACTCCTCCAAAGGGAAACTAACCTAAGTCTTAACCTAAGAAGGAAGGAGAGATCTTTATTCCGCCGAAGTTCACATCATTGTTTGTTTTGTTTTTTTCTGTTTAAGGTGCTTTCAACCCTGCTGGATTATTGACACCATTTTTTTTTTTTTGTAGAGAAAGGTGGTGAAAGAAGTAGTAGAAGAAAGATATGAGGTAATTTTCGGTTCACATCATTATGAGGCTCCCGAAGCCGAGCAGGTCTTATCTAGAGGTAGGTTGAGTTGCCAGATACCACTTTTTATTTTAATTGTTCAGGTATACATTAATAGGGTGAGTTGCTAGATACCACCATTTATTTTAATTCACACGATTTACCAAAGCAAGTGAACTTTCTCCTTACCATATATATATATATATATATATAAGAAAATCAATAAACAAACAAAGAGAGTTAACTATTAAAACGAAACCCGATATTAACTCTGTCTATTTAATTATGACAATTCTTTCTTGCGATTGAAATACAAATTGTATCAGAAAACTAACATTACACACCTTTATTTATATATATATATATATATAATATATATATATATATATACCAAAATCACAGAATAACACTTGATCTTATTAATAAGCAAACAACCAGTGTTTCCTTTTCCCTGTGGTTGTTTGCTTATATATATATATATATATATATATATATATATATATATATATATATATATAAGAAAAACAATAATTATTTAAACACCGTTCTATTTACTTTGACAATCCTTTACACACGATGGAATGATCAAAAATAAGATAAAAAAAATTATAAACATCAATACAGGTGAAATACACACACACGCACACACGCATAATTATATTAAATAATAAATAAAATGGAAATGAACACAATAACTTTGTTCTGTCTATTTAATTATGACAATCCTTTCTTACGATTGAAAAAATCAGACTGCATCAGAAAAAATAACATTACACACCTTTTATATATATATATATATATATATATATATATATATAAAAGAAAAAAATTATTATTTAAACGTCGTTCTATTTGCTTTCTTCCTTTCAAATTGTCTCTGGAAGAAAAAATGGAGGCAAGTGAGCCCTCGAGGCAAAGACTGACCACAAACTAGACACTTCGGAATGTGGGTCAAACTTTCACTCTAAAAGACTCGCTTCCATCTCCTCTCTCTCCATGCGAAAGCTTTTCCTTGTATATAAATAATTTTATTAACTTTGTTGTTTATATGTCTTTACGTGTAATTTGCATGGTATCATATTCAAAATTAATGTCTCTGTTTTTTATTTTAAATCACTGTCAAAAATGATAATTATCAGAAATCAACTTAAAGGTTTTTTTTCAAAATTAATACACATGTACTTAGGAAGTACTCAACAATTGAATAAAATTACTTTTCCTATTGAATGTAAAACTAAATTTAAAATTATATATATATATATATATATATATATATATATATATATATATATATATATATATATATATATATATATATATACACACAGAGATTTCTGTCAAGGAGAGAGAGAGAACCACACACACACACACACATACACACACATACACAATATATATATATGGTGGTACAAATTACAGTAGTAACAATAACAGGTAACTCAGTTTTACTTTTCACCGAATTGTTCATTCTAACGATGGTCAAGCTTTTCACTCCGCCTTAGACCTACAGTTTAACGTGGAAACCGAACTGAGCTGCAGCACTGGCGGGGATAAATTACAATGTCATCGCCCCGATCTCTCAACAGCACCCGCCGTCTAATCCACTAGGATACCTAGGGTACCCATTTATCAACCAACCCAAGCAGACATTCATGAACTAAATACAAATTAATCACATATCTACGCGAGAATTGGCAGGTCAAACCGAATACATTAATTAATCAAATTTGAGGTCGAATAGCATGGCAGCAAAACATAATATTGCATAAAAATCTTCTAGATTTGCTGTTTGTGTCATAGGACATTATGGTGCTGTTAATGTCAAGATTACGAAGAGTAGCAGAGCTAATTTTGTTTCCTGTGGTACTGAGCTGAGCCACTCTGATGAAGATATTCTTATAATGACACGCATCCGAAAAATTGAGACTCAATTAGTATGGCCGCAAAATAATAAAATATTGTTGTGAGGGTTGATCACTATTGCATAAAGGGGAGGGTTGGAGAAAACCAAGTATGGATGCAAATATTGTCGTGGTAGAGACTGCAAGGGGTAATACGAGCATTAAATTTACGGAGAGAATATAAAGACACCATTAGTCGTCCAAAGCATGGACCCGTTATATAGGTGTTACGATTGGTACACAAATTAGACCCGCCCAGTTACACTCACAACCAATCATTACGAACCGTTCTTAGTCTTTTGGGGCGGAGCTTGGTGATCGTGCATATAAAAGGAAATATTTCCAGCTGGGTGTCACGGTAGTTATTTTCACCAGTAAATAAACATTCCCTCCGCCATGAGTCAAGTAGTTTACAGTTTACCGGACTTATATCAAGATGGTGACATCGTAACATTGTCTACAATTAATCTTTTTAACGCGGTTGACCGGGATGGATTATTTCCAACGCAAACCGTTGATGATATTTGCAATGACGCTCCTTACGATCGGACGCAAGGGACTACCATAGAAATGTAAGTGTCTATAACTTTATCTTTTTTTAGTCAATTATTCACAAACTGTCATAAAAAGGATTATTTCATCATAATATATATGGAGGGTTGTAGTAATTCACCTCGTCACATTAAAAATACTTCGTCTAGGTAATCGCAATTATGCTAAAATCGATTCATTGAATTTTTTATAGCAATCTTTTGCATGTTTTTTTTATAAATGTTATCCGTAATTATCTCTTAAAGGAACTTCTCTGAGCGTTCAAAGATATCTTCACATTGTAATACTCTTACTATATGTATACTATGTATGTGTTTTTATTAAAAAAGATTCAGTATGAATATTATTCTTTCTCCTTTAAGGTCCGATGAGGATTTGACACGTGTTATACAATCTTTTGAAGAACCTCGTGTCATGGACCTGAATACGGAGGAATTACCGAGCAGTCAACCCAACGATTGTCACATCATTAACGAAATAATGTAAGTGTTTTTTGTTTCGATCTGTTTTGGGGGAGGGAAGAAGACAATGTATTTTCATCAATTTATTAAATGAAAGAAATCATATTTTTAGTACAACAACCATCTTAAACTAGAGAATATACAAACTAACGTTACAAATATATAATATATATACACACGAACAAAACATCATACTATACAACGAGTACGCACAATTGGAAAACGGCTTTTTATCTGTCTGCATACCATTTCATTGTTTCGTTGAGTGTGACACGGGTCGAATAATTGTAAAAAATTTATAGTCTTTACCACGTGACATATGCATGAGAAATGAAATGCAGTACAGCCCGCATGTATTACTAAAATATCCTTGTAACCGGAATGGGTTCCATACAACTTCGGGAATATGTAACTGATCGAGAAATTTTACAATAACAGGGTCAACCCAGGGTTGAGTCCCGAGGGAATCAAAATAGTACAGACGGTCCCTATTTTAAAAAAAGATTGCAAACCAATGAATTCCTTCATTACCAATGACATCTATGTTCACAATAAGCCTACCGCAATCTCGCGTAGTTGGCAAATTCAATGTTTCATTCTTCGCAAACACACCGATAAATTTGGAACGTGTGATTCGTTCACTATTCATTACTCTCTGAAGTGTATTCGCATCCATTTTAAAAGTCAGTGATAACGCCCCTAAATCTGTCTACTTCTATTAGGGCTTGTGACTCGAGGTATATTAGTACACTAATAAGCGCGTCTATAGGCTTGGTAAATTCCAACCTCACTGAGATGTTTCCGCTCTGTTGTAGACTTAAATGCGTATTTACGCTAGAAGATAAGTCAGGTGTAATGTCAAACGGATAAAGGTTAAATTGATCAATGAACTCGTTCTGCGTTACCCCATTACCGAGCTCATCACAATCACCTGCAATATGGGCCAGATTACTATAGGCTCTCGCGCAAAGCGGTAACACAGCGTCTGATGAATAGTCCGTATTCAATGTTCCTCCCAACGCAATCCCATTAACGTATAGAGTTATATTTTTAAGTCCGAAATTCTCGAATTTAAGGCACTCTTTTTATATTTTCCATTCACCGAAGCATGGTTCTGCATTCCGATAAATATTCTTTTAGGAACATTTCCCAGGGCGATGTTTTCTATCAAAATCGACGCCAACCCTGCAGGCACCGTACATAGTTTGATTTGTACTCTATTAATAGGGTATTTTACTTTAACGTTTATTAAATTTTTCTCAATTTCTAGTTGTTTTGGTGAACTTAATCGCCGTACGCGGAGGTATGTCTCAATAATGTGAACCACAACGGGATTTGCTCCCTCTTCTTGATCAGTATCCAGATTTAAGCAGATCTCAGGACTCGTGCGGGTGAGCTTTATTTTCATATCCACCCCATTCACAAGCAACTTCTCCTGGAATGCGAAGTCTGTATGCAGGCATCCAAAACACTCGTATATCTTCTTTTTAGAATTTTTAAATTGTCCTTTATACTACTTTCGTCTTTAGTTTGATAATATCCCTCGGCACTTAAAAAGGTAGCCTTCGCTTCTTTGGAAAAGTTGAGGACATTTTCCAGATAGGCTCGTAGGTGATAGTACCCCGTCTGCCGATATGTTGACCTGATTTAAATATACGTCACACTGGTTGAATATGGAGTGCAGAAAGTTTGTTTCAGGGTATACATCATATTTGTCATCGCAGTCCGTTCCATCAGAATGGGCTATACGTAGTTTAGCGTACATGTGCACACAGCTTGGATCAAAAAATAATGGCCTGAGCTGGGTATCACGAATTCTATAGGGGCACTCGGGGAACTAATTGTGTTTAAAGGGTTAATTGTAATAAAGTCACTGTGTTCAATAGAAACTTGAGTTGGGGGCATCTCAAAGAGGGATAGCTCCGATTTACAGCATTGTGAACTACACGGATGGATGAAGCGTGCCATGACGAGTTAGAAATAGTGCCTCCTCTCTCGACAAGTAGTAAACAAACTATGATTCATGAGATCAATGTCCTTAGCTTATATCAGTTAAAAAAAATGGTCAACCATAGGTTTCATTCGCTTACAACACTTCTTTTTTATATCCTTTTACGTTTAATGCCACGTGGTGGTAATCCCTTCTTCCGACCAGTCCTCTTCTTCCTACCACCACGCATTTTTCTGTTTGCATCGTTGACGATTTCATCCCATGCACGTTTTAATTTTTTTTAGTTTCTTTAGGTTTAGCCCCAGCCAATATGTCTTCTGCAGTGTTAAGACCTGATTGTAACGCCTTCCTTCCGAGGTATCTGGCACCCCTCTTCAGCAAAGGAACAGCCGTACATAGTATGGTTGAAAAAAATGGACCCAAGTCCACTACCACGCTGGTATCTTACCTCTCGATAGACGGTGAAAGGCTTTCTGTCCATTATAACTCAGTACGTCGAAAGTGCAGCTTCACTGTTAAGCTCCCGTCACCGAATGGGAAATTTTTACCCTCAATCGTTCTTATATATATTGAGATATTGGTTATTAGATTAGTTGCGACATTCACATAATGGGGTCTGTCATATGTAATACTCAAACTCGTTCCTCTATGGTTGGGGATGTGCGCAATGCGCAGCAGGCGTGCCTGGGTATCCCCAACAAACTGGTGCTCCACTATATTGCTGTAAATATAGCACATGTCTGGGGGCTGAGAGCTTTCACCCAATTTCTCCACCTTCAATTGATACATTAAGCTGGACAAGTCATGCTGTGCCTCGTGAAAGGTATCTCTTTGGAAGGTTGATCGATATCGCCCCTCGGTTATAATTTTGAACACTCTTCGGTCTAATATTTCTGTTAGCCTTTGATTTTAGGATTAGAGTATGTGCAGGGTTTCCTTTGTTTACGATTTCGTATAATAAATCATTCGCAAGATTTGAGTTTTTTAAACTTACGTTTAAGTCTCTCACAACATCCTCAGCCGAACCAGAACGGCCCGGCCCTAGTGTTACTTCTGTACTGTAATACCGTGCAACCTTAGTCCGGGCGATATGTATAGTTCCATCCCGAGTTAGCCCGGCTTTTTCACACTCATTACACTCTCTAAGAATCGTAAAAACGGTATCTTTATAATCAATATTTAAAAAGAGGGTGTCCAGCTGAATTTCACATACCCCCACCTCATACGAATCACGACCCAATTCAATGGGTCCTTGGAGATCTGTTACAAAGTTGGCTAGTGTGTTGTTAGGGTGTACAGAGAGGGAGCCATGTTGCATACTATTTAAGCTTCATTATTGCATCAGCTTTTTTATAGGTGTTGAAGCTTTCTGGGTACCCTAGCTATTTCACGAGGTACATTTTTTCTTTCCTGAACCTTTGCTTCCTATAATTTTCTCAATTTTAAACACAGTTTTTCCTAAATTAAATGCCACTTTCTGCAACTCCTCGCGGTAAAAGCCTCCTACGATTTCTTCCCAATTCAAATCTTCAACGTAATACATCATTATCTCACCTTTAGGTCTCAGCCCTAACTTTAAAAATCTCACGTGTCCATCCTTGCCAAATCCCTTTGCGAATTTATTTCCCGAACACGACAGCCTTACATAATCATTGATTTGAAACGCGAAGAGTGTGGTGGTGGTGTTCCACTCTTCTCACCACTGGAAGCGTACCTCCTTCTAAAACCTCGTTAGGTTCTGTCCCAATCGCGCGATGGTGTGAGCGGTTGTAGGATGATGCCAATGATTCTAGAATGTCTAGAAATCTGTATGTGTTTTATGAGTAAAAAACGGTGCATGCGCTCCTTTATGGTACGTTGAACTCTTTCAGCTGAAGAAGCCTTATGCATAGAATTGGTTGTGTAATAGCTAATATAAACTCTGTCAACATGTCTGAAAAGCACGGCCTATAAATTCTTAACCCATATCAGTACAAAAATAGCCAGGAACCCTGTTTTCTTTTAACATCAGTGTTTTGGTGGCTTTAGCAACTGTTTCAGGTGATTTATTTTTCAGAGGAATTAGCCACAGATATCTAGAGAATACATCTATTATGAATAGAATGTAACGGTAACCATCGTTATACACAGAACATCTTTGCATGTCTGTTAAATCTGCTTGCCAAATAAAGTTAATCGAGGCAGCTATTGTCTTGGCTGTTTTAAACCTTTTTCTCACAGGCTTATGAAGTGTATAAGCGTCCTGCTCCGCAAAAATCTCTCAACATCTTTTTTTCTTACTCCACAAACACTTCTGTACAGTCTATCTACGCCTCCGTAGGAGGCTGGGTTAGAAATGTCATAATAACGTCTTCTTAATATGTTAGCCATTTGCGTATTTTAAAGGCACGTAGGTAGGGTTGACCGTTGTTTAACCTCTTCTTTCGCCTCTTCAAAGGTGTTACCGCCGGGGGTGATGGCGTCTTCAATTGTGTCACGTGCGTCGCATGTTCCAAGTCTTTTAACCTGTTCAGATTTCCTATCATTGTTTTGGGGACATTTATTTGTTGTAGTCTTGCTTTAATATACTCCCATCCTGATGGTGAGGGCCTATCCCATCTTCTCACCAGATCATGGACGATGTCTACGATACTCGATCCCTGTACCTTTACTCCTTCCACGATGATCTCGCCTGTATCGGTCCACTGGATGATGGGGTCCTCATTCAATAAATTATAAAGACTTAAACCTTTATTCCTCAATGTATGTGGGAGGGTGCTTTTTAATACATGCTCGATGTTCTGTGTGACCGACCCCTTAATCTTTTGTTGGTCAACTGTAACGTCGGGCACAGGTCCTATGCCACCATGTCCATCGCTCCCTGTGCTGTGCCTAATAACCACGGGAATCTCTGTCGCGTTCTTATAATTTTCGTACTCGTGAAGAAATTTCTGCAGAGCTTCTTGGTATAAGATTTTTTTCTCATCATGTTTTCTCACTGTTTAATAGGGCTAGCAATTCGCTTTCCATTCTTTTAAGTCTGCTTTTACGGGGATCTAGATCCGTGTCTGGATTCCTTTGCAGTGAAGCGTACACCTCGTGTGGAATCACTACCACTTTCTTCTTTATATTAATCTAGTCAGTAAAGGACCCAAAACTGAAAATAAGATGGGGAGGAATGACCCTCCTCTTTGTACAATAATTCGTTTTTTCTTCCCTACAGTTTGACTTTTACGAGCAAGTGCACGTATTATGTTCTTGTAACGGCATAGGCGAGCCTTCTGAGGTGGTTTCATTGATACATTGCAATTTATAACGTTAAGACAGATTTCACAGATGCATTTTAAAAAATCGGAGTCGATATTTTTAGCAAACATATGCTGCATTGCTCGGGGCAGTCGATGATAGATTTTTATTAATTCACTGTATTTCTTTAGCCTCTTCGTCATTCTGGAATATACACCATTTCAAGCTCATTTGGAAATATATTCCTTCTTAGCATATCCGTAACGCGGGCTTGTAGCTTCTTTATAAACTTCCAAAAACTCCTTCCGTTGATTCGGGAACATTTGATTGGCTAATACCCCAATTTGTGATACATCTCTACGTTGCGCGAATAAGAATAGATATTGTGTATTTAACGACACGTCGCGCATGTATCTATTTTTGAAAAATAGATTCTGATTGATGAAGAACACGTTTATGTTAAGATGGTGGGAGAATACTGAAAATGTCTCGACAAGCGTTTTATCCATCTCCAACATGAGATCGTCAATTACAATGACTGTATGTTCATTTCCCTTTAACGAATTAACGTCATATACACCTTTGTGGAACAAAATATCACCTTGGTACTCGTTGAACACACTGATACGTCGAATAGCAACATATAACTTTATGCACAAATTTTGAGAACATCTATCCCTTTTCTTTAATGATTTTAAGCATAAACACAGTTTTACCACATCCTGTAGGTCCAGATATAATACATGTGGATGGGCTCGTGAACCTGAATTTTTCTACAGAGTCCATTTCTAACACGTCACACTCCTAAGTGGGTCATTTACAAAATATTACAAATTTTGAGTGCTACTCCTTATATTCTACAGTCTTGTTTTTCTCTTCTCCCACAGAACCGTGAATGACGATGAGGTACAGCACCCCATCATCGATATTACAGCTGACCCCGACGACAGCGTAGTTGTGATCACAGATTCCTTCCCCGCCGACGAATCCTCACCAGCGATACCTGTAGCACGCGACAATTCAAAGCGGAGACATGATGAAGAGCCCTCCACGTCAGGTATAAAGCGCGCCAGGATTGCGCCGGTTGTTAGACCACCAGTAGTAGAGCCCCAACCCTCTACGTCTTACGACACCAACCCCACAATAGTACCTTCCTCAAATAAAAATATATCCCCTTATTCCTGTACAACTCCGTGTACATCCTCCGCAGCAGCTTCTCGCTCTGTTGAGGATGGCATAACATTCGAGTTGGTGCGTACCGATGCCCCCACCCATCTTGACTAGAAATCGGTATATAGTCAGGGTTGATCCTAGATCCGTGTATAGCAATGGTGTTGAACACGGACTACGGCGCATAGTTGAGCGTATTGTAGAGTTTGCCCTTCAGAACCGCGACGAACGTGAAGTCAGGACGATGCTGTCTTTTGGATTCGGGTCAGATGACGGAGATGTAGATGATTTTTGGGTAGTAATACCTTTCAGACGTTTGGCAGCTGAAGATATAGAGTATATATTAGGCCGTATAATGCAGGCCTCTCAAAGTAGTATAGCCTTCAATATGGACAACTTCACGGTAAATATTGACCGTGTATTCCGTGTTGCGGGTCATAGCGCCACACCTTATACTCTTAACTTCAATTCTCAGGCTATTTTTAGACGGCATATAAACGTCGATCGTGGTTGCGGCTTTATAGCAGTAGTCTTAGCCGTATGTTTACTGTACTAAATACACGGTCAAAAATTTGGTTGCCTACGGTAGTGGAGCGTGCCCGTAAACTAGCTGTAGACTGTAAACTTGAGTTTGACTGTAATATGGGTCCTGAAGAGCTGAGAAGGGTAGAACAGGAAATGAATGTTCGTATAGTTGTATTTGGAATGGATGATCGTCGTAGGACTGTATGTTTTTAAAAGCAGTGTGAGAGATCGTACAAGGCCCCTACTTTTTTTAGGACTGTCAGGGACAACGTATCTCCCCATCCGTAATATAAGGGACCTTTACGCGAGTTATGACAAAAGTCGAAAATATGGGCGACATCATGATTTGTGTAAGGGATGTATCGAGTTTGCAGATGATATAGTGAAGCATTGTAAAGATTGCCACATGGTATGTGAGCAGTGTAAAAGTTCCAAATGTGAAAGCCGTGTAGTTGAAGCTGAGAAGAGGGACTGTGATGTGTGTAGACGCACACTTTTCAATAATAACTGTTTTGAGCTCCATAAATCAATTGGCACGTGCAGGAAAATGAGAATCTGTGAATGTGGTATGTTTCATATGATGGATAATTGGGGGAATTTCAAGCATAAATGTTATGAAATTCACTGTCCTACATGCCATGAGAAGTATAAGGCGGATGGAGTAAAGCATGTATGTTATATGAAAGATGCTAAGTCTAAAAATAACCCTTGTATAACTGTGTACTACGATATAGAAACATACACGAACGCAGAAACCAAAGAGGTTATTGCACATTTACTTGTAAGCCAGACTATCTGTGAAGAGTGTATGGAGATCGAGTGTGACGAGTGTCACAAATGCGGTAAACGTACAAACGTTTTTAAAACGAGTGCCTACGATAGCCCTGTGAAACTTTTTGTGTCCTATATTGTCCTATATTGTCCTATATCGCCCATAACGGGGCAAAATTTGACACACAGTTCCTTTATCAGGAGTTGCTTGAGCACGAGTCATCTGAGATATTTACAGGTGACCCCTTGAAAAGAGGTAACAAGCTAATACAGATGCAACTAAGAGGTAATGTGCAGTTTAAAGACACTTTATTATTCACACCTTGTAAATTAGCAAAGCTACCCAAGGTGATGGGCGTAGCTGCTGAAGTTTCAAAAGGATATTTCCCTTACACATTCCTCACTAGCGAAACTTTAAATTACGTAAGACTACCTCCACCCAAACATTACTTTAACTATGAATGTATGAGTACAGATGAACGTGAAGATTTTGACCGATACTACAACAGTTTTAATGAATCTAGTCCTTATAATATAGCTAATGAATGTGAGCGTTATTGCGTGAATGATGTGCGCGTGCTTAGAGTATGTTTCCAGGCCTTCAGAAGGATGTACATATTGTAGGTCGTTTCAAATGCAATCCGTTGCAAGTCGCAACCACCATCGCCTCATTATGTTTTACGGTGTTCAAGAATAACTTCATGCCTAAAGACACCTTAGCCATTATTCACAGAAACAATCCCCGTAGTTATGGGCACAAGGCTATTTACTGGCTCTTACACCTACAACAGCAGACAGGCGTATACATAAAGCATGCCCCAACACGGGTGAAGTACCCATTAAGGTTAATGGTCGTGTTTTTTGGGTTGATGGTCTAAGTGAAAACCGTGTCAGTGGTGAGAAGACTGTGTACTCATTTAACGGTTGCTGGTGGCACGGATGCCCCCGTCCTGAGTGTGGAATCACAGGAGATATCCACGGTAGATCTCCTGCCGATTGTCTTGCGTGGACCCGCACCCGCGATCAACTTATAGGATCCCAGTTCACTCACAAAGTCTTGTGGGAGCATGAGTATGATGCACGGATGGAGACAGACGGACAGTACCGTAAAGAAATAAACACGATCAAGCGTTCAATGGTGCTGGATCCTCTCAAATACGGTGATAGCTTGTTCGGAGGGCGTACAAATCCCTTCAAGTTATACTTTCCGTCTACGGAGGGTGTGAAACTCCATTACTACGACTTCTGTTCTTTATACACCTACGTGATGAAGAACAATTCGTACCCCGTAGGTGCGTCTGAGAAACTGCTGGGGCCTGACCTACCCTCCATCGACGAGTTCTCAAGAAATTTGAACGGGTACTATTTCAGCCTTTCTTTCGTAGACGTACTTCCCCTTCGCGATTTATGGATGCCGATCTTACCCACCGTTATCGATCACAAGCGCATGTTTCCCTTGTGCGTGAAGTGAGCAGAAGAGAACAATGGTGATTGTGACCATACAACCCACCAGCGTAAGATTAGAGGTGTACATACAAGTCCAGAGCTGGATCTAGCTGTTGGCCATGGCTACAGCATATTGAAGATACATGAGGTGTGGAAGTTTCAGAAGCTACCCAACCTTTTCACACATTATATAAACGCTTTTTTGAAAGATAAGGTCGAAGCATCAGGGTATCCGCGAGGAGTTGATACCGAAGATGAAAAGTCGGCCTATATTCAACGTTACCGTAACCGTGAAGGTATACATCTCGACCGATCTCAAATTGTAAAGAACCCTGGCAAGCGCTTTCGTGCAAAGTTGTGTCTAAACAGTCTTTGGGGAAAATTTGCACAGAATACCGGCAAAGGGAACGTTCATTTGGCACAAAGTTATAGTGAAGTCTGGGATTATGGCAATGCTCCTGATAAAGAGGTCATGGAGATCATGAATGTAGGTAATACTTACATAATAAAGTACAACAATACCGAATTGGCCACAGATACCTCACGGGTTACAAACATACCTGTAGCCAGCTTCACAACGGCCTACGGACGCATCAAACTTTGGGGCTTATTGCATTCTCTTGGGCGGAGGGTATTGTACGCTGATACAGATAGTGTGATATTCACAGAGAGGGAGAGTGAATACATGCCTCCTATTGGTGAATTTCTCGGCGAGTTGACTGATGAGATCAAGGATGAATATGGAGACACCGCATACGCCGACTCTTTTGTCTCAACAGGACCAAAAACTTATGGGGTACGGGTGAGGGTGGGGGAGGATATGAAATATATCGTGAAGGCAAAGGGTATCACGCTCAACCATGCGAATCGGCGGGTCGTTAACTTTGAATCGTTGAAGGATCTAGTGTGTTTGGATGATGATGAGGGCGATCGGCCGCCCCAACTAACTGTAGGCACCCACAATTTTCGGGCGCAGAAGCTGGGGGGCATGAAGGAACTTAGGGGTACAAAGGTGTGCCGTAACACCTATAGGAAACGTTACCAGCTACTGGTACCTATGATACCGTACCCTTTGGTTACCATAATCTTTGATGTGTCTACTGTTAACTTATTTATTACACGTATTTGTAAATATATATACACCTTGAATATAATCTTTGATATGTCTCTTGCTAACTTATTTATTACACGTACTTGTAAATATATATATATAGATACACACCTTGAATATTTCGTTTATTAAAGAAATCGCGTTTCAATTAGCGTTTCTCCTTTGTGTGTGTGTGTGTGTACACAGGAGAAGGTTCTAAGCTCCGCCCACTGTAAGACGAGCAATGTGAGTCTTGCTACTACGTGGGCTTCCCTGCGTGCTCAGTTAATCGCAGTAAGCCCTGGACATCAGACGTGTATTCTCCGGCGTAGACAGAAAATAGTAATGGCTACCTTTAATATTGCTTGTTCAACGCTTATGAAATGGTATTCTGCAAAGTGTCAAGATGTGGTGGATACTGAAAAACTCCCTATTCCACCCTCCTTTGATGCTTTTAAGGCTACATTGAATCATGCGAAGGAGCAAGATGTACAAATACTCTATGGCTATTCTGGTGAGAGCATTGTAGGATTCCGTAGGACAAGTGATGTGTTGAACTATGTTGTAGGACTAAACTTTATAAAAGCTTACATATACCGTGAAGTAAAAGAAACAACACGTGCAGAAGAGAAACAACGGTTATGGATAGCGAGTCTTGTTGATGAGTGGTGTGACAAGCGTTATTATGTCATGTTGCACCATACCGAGTACTCATACCCTGCGACTGAAAATGTAAATCTCGTCATCATGGAGAATCTTAAGTATTTTTACCACTATATTAATATACATCATGACGAAGTTTGTAGTGAGGTTGTGGCTAATGCCCTGTGTGAGTTTTTAACAGACTTTAGAGACGAGTATCGCCTGTTAAACAAAAAGGAAAAATATGGGCATATGTTCCTCTCAAATAGTGCGCCGGAATGTGAAGATGTTTAGTTTGTGGAAATGAACGTGTCGTGAGTGGTAAAACATTAAAACTGTTATAAAATGTGTTTAGTTCGTGCAAATTACCCTGAAGGAAAATGCCTGGTGCGTATTCGGGGGAGTGGGAGTGATAAAACATTAAAACCGATATTACTTCCTGTATCGGAATTTTTTTGAAAACACCTGCCCAATATAATGGGATACAACGATTCATGTTGGATCTGCGCCGTTCAAGTTTCATTAGATTATGGTGTGACTCACTCCTCCCGTCGAACCGTCGCGTTGCATGTGCCTCATAGCTATCTCAGAGCTTGAGCCGAGTGAACGTGCGCTCCTCGAATACGATGGAACTTCCTTTGAGCAGCATTCTCAACGCCGTGTACGATGTGTCCGTGACGAAGTCGTTGCACGTGTTCAGGCGTAAATCCGGTGTCGTTAACTATGTACTGGAAACGGATTGTAGACAAACAAACAAACGGAATGTTGTTTAAGTGTCGAGGAGATGAATAGAATCTTCGTGATAGTTGAGAAGTGGAGTGAAGATCGTTATAAAATTCCTACAGGTGTAGGTACAAGAAGAGAGCAGATTAGTGACATCCCCTCATTTGCC
This sequence comes from Bathynomus jamesi, assembly GCA_023014485.1. Classification (NCBI taxonomy): domain Eukaryota; kingdom Metazoa; phylum Arthropoda; class Malacostraca; order Isopoda; family Cirolanidae; genus Bathynomus; species Bathynomus jamesi. Next base: position 294,615 of record JAJOZX010005452.1, on the reverse strand, counting down.
GTTGTATGTACGTTGTGTGTAAATAACGATCGGCCATGCATTGATATACGGTTGATGTGGAAGAATGCTTCTAATAATAACGCTCTTGTCCCTACGCGAAACCGTTTCATCCTCGACAGAATGTTTGAAATCGTCGGATTCTGCAAGCTGAGCCTATATTAGACGCGCGTGTTATGGATATGCTTTATTTTGATACGGTTCTTGAATACGCATACACCGCTCTGCTCGATGGGTTTACCGAGTGTAGGGTTGAACAAGGTGAGAATGGTCTACAGCTGGACGTTTATTTAAAAAGTTTTGACTCTTTGAAATATCATGAACTTTGGTACAAAGCACTTGATCGGTACAGGGCTGAGCTCACCTACACCGTTCACCCTGAAGAACTATTTCTTTATATAACGAGCAGCTGTCGTAACGACTTAGAAGATTACTTCAACTGTAGCTATGCAGTGTGAAGAAGAGTTCACCATTGAAAAGCTCGGGTCGGTAGAAATAAATCCTCGATTGGAAAGGCGTGTTTATAAACTTGTGTATGACGTTGTGGCTAACGATGAACTCTTTGTGCGTGCTTTTGATTGTATGCAAGACGTACTTAAAGGTAACTTGCCAACCGGTTGTAAAGTAGGAAGAAAAATAGTACTGAACGATATGAAGGCCCTTCATATCGAGTACAAGTTTCCCTATACCTTAACCCTTTCAGTGCGTGTGGTAAACTATGTTTACCATAAAAAAGCCCGACTCAGGACGCATGGTAAACTATGTTTACCATTAAAAATCTTCTCTCAGGACGCATGGTAAACATTGTTTTCCACGTTTATTGAACAGTCTATGAACCCCCTCGTTCCTATTAGAACAACGTAGTTAGTTCCCTGACTAATATTAGACATCAATATGGTCGTATTTGGCATCTTTTTTTATTTTCTGACTCTCAGCTCACCAGAGGGGGGAGTGAAATAGACTCCCCCAATCAGTTCAGCATGGCATCCACAAGCAGTAATAAGCGTAAAAAATCCTCTCTAGATGAGAATGATATAAATGTATATCTCTCAATGTATTCTGAAAGTGATATAGAATGTGAAAGTGAGGATGACTGGGCGCAAGATAATGTACGGAATATTTTACAAAACACATCAAGTAGTGACGATGATGAAGAAAATGTGGTACTTTTGGAAAGAGATCTGCCTAAAGCAACAAAATCTAGCGAGAATTTTGAATGGCAGGAAATTGGTGAAAATATAGGCTGTACCAGAGGTGGGTGGCAGTTTACTGGTGAAAATAAAGTGCTCTTCAATGGTCAAACTCATACGAGGTATGATGTTTTTTTGTGAAGTTTTCCCAAAGAAGTAATTGAGCTAATGGTTACAGAAACAAACAAATATGCAACTCAATTTCTGGCTGCTACACCTAATCTGAAATCAACATCTCGGTATAGTGCATGGGTCCCAACTACGTTTACAGAAATGAAGCAATTTATAGGGCTGTTACTTCTCATGGGTATTATACAAAAACCCAAGATAGGTATGTATTGGTCAACCGACAGTTTTTATGCTACTCCAGTATTTACAGCAATCATGAAAAGAGACAGATTTACCAACATTCTTTCTTTTTTGCATTTTGCTGACAATGCAGATGAGACGTTGAAGGAAAGAGGGGGGAAGATGGTGAAATTGCATGACTTTATTGAGTTGACATCTGCTCTTGAATCAAAATATTCAACTTCTCAGAACCTAAGTTTGGATGAATCTTTGTTGCTGTGGAAGGGCAGACTCAGTTTCCGGCAATACATAGAAACAAAAAGATCACGATTTGGGATAAAAATTTTCAAACTTGTGGATGAAAATTGTGTTACTTTGAATATAAAATATATACCGGGACCATGGAAACTTGCTGATTTTTCTAAGACTGAAAGTATTGTAGTAAGTATGATGGAAAAATATTTAGGAAAAGGTCACAACATCTTCACTGATAACTTCTATACATCACCAAAACTATACAAATACCTTAGTGATAATAAAACTGGTGCCGCAGGGACTGTTAGAAGTAATCGTAAGGGCTTATGCCATGCTATGAAAACTATGAATGTGGCAAAAGGAAAAAAACTTGCTTTTGAGACTCCTGAACTGCTTTCCCTTGTGTTTCATGACAAGAGAAGAGTTTGCATGCTCTCCAATTACCATTCGAACAGTGATGTGACAGTAACACGTAGGTCAAAGGAAGGTCGAGTCGAAAAAACCATTCCAGCTTGCGTACATGAATACAACAAACATATGGGATATGTAGACCGAACAGACCAAATACTGCATTATTACTCTGTCCCAAGAAAGTCTCTAAAATGGTATAAGAAGCTGGCAATGCATTTGATTCAGGTCCGAGTACTAGATGCTTGTGCAATTTATAATCTCATAAAAAAGGGAAAAGTTCCCCTTCTAGACTTTTGCCATGAGATTATAAAAGGACTGACATCTGCAGATGAACCTAACTTGAAGAAATCAGTAGTTCCAAGACTAGTTGGAAAACATTTTACCAAGAAAATTACATCAAATTCTGAACGTACCCCAAGACCAACAAAGAGATGCAGGGTATGTTATGCCCATGGGATAGAAAAACGAGTACGTTTTCAATGCGAAACATGCCCCGATACCCCAGGGTTATGCGCCGAACCATGTTTCAAAACTTATCACTCAGCATTTAACTTTTAGTTAACTAAATAAAGATATCTCTATTTTACCTTTATTTTTTTGTTACCCATGAAAAACTGAAAATATTATTGAAAGAAAACCTATTTTAAAGGCAAACAAAAGACGAAGCAAAAAAATAATTCAAGTTTATTTTCTGGCGCATTTATACGCACAGCTTTCGTTCTGGGGTATTAGCGTGGCACGCACAGGGCGTATCAGAATGGGACGCAGCGAAAGGGTTAAGCGGTGAAATATTATTAAACCGCGTATACTGCGTAATGCAGAGCAATAATGATGTTATTGTAGACTCGATTAAGTGTGAGTTTAGCGTTTTGCGCCGTAAAACAAAGTGAAATGTAATTATTTATTTAACATAATTGTGTATATATATATATTTCGCCTGTACTGCTATATTGATGGCTATACATTTTGTATTTCTTATTTTTATTTTGTGCGGTAGAAGATAAAGTGTATGTATTTATTTATTTAATATAATTGTGTGTATATATATTTCTGCTCTATTGATGGTTATATTATTTCTTATTTTTTATTTTTTTATTTTGTTTTTTGATCATTCCAATGTGTATTTTATTTTCTATATATTTCCATAATATAATTGTGTATATATATATTTCTCCTGTACTGTTATATTGACGGTTATATTTTTTGATTATATGCATATTCCTCGTTCATATTTCTTATACTATTATTTTTAATTTTTTTGATCATTCAAATGTATATTTATTTTCTATATATTTACAATATTTAATAAACAGAATGATGTAATGTTGTTTTATTTAATTCTTTTGGTTGTAAACAATTATACCAAATGGCTGGTTACGCCTTCTAAACCTACTGACGGATTTCTAAGCCAACTGTTAAGAATTAATTAAATAAATGGCACAATCTGGCAACTCAATCTGAACAAGCTATTTACGCCTTCTAAGCCAACAGTCAATAATATAGGCTTTAATTAGAAAAAACACAATCTGGCAACTCAACTGTACAAGCCATTTACGCCTTCTAAGCCAACTGGCTGATTTACAACTAATAAAAGAGCGGCGGGTCGGCTGAAGTGTTAATATGCACTTGGCTCCTGCCAGGTGAACACCTCTCTTCCTCTCTCTTCTTCTCCTGTCTTTCTCTTGGGGATAACGCCGCCTCCAATTTTCCTGACCCTTGTTGCACCTGCAACATTCCCCTCCCTCCCTTTGTAGCATTGAGTTGTTGCATACCCCATTTGCAACACACCCCACACCCTTTGCAACATTGATCATGATCTCTGCAACATCTCTGCACTCGTCCGTTTTTGGCCCATACTACTCACACATTGCAAATGATTGGGATACAAACCCTCATCATGTATGGTTCGCCATACACACGATGCGGATTCACCAATTCGTCTAGAAATCCTTCGAACATTGGTGGTTGGGCTACGTTGTACTAGGTCCAGTATGCGCTCCTCCACAGCAATGCGCCGTCGTGATACATGTTCTTGGTTACGTGGAACAATTGTCCCTGTTTCCTCAACTGCCGTTCTGCTGTTACCATCACAGATTCCATAAATGAAATGGATATCAGCGTATTCAGCTGGTGTGAACTGTTGATTCATTTTGATTGTTCACCTTAGCGCAACACAGTGTCTCGTACCACAGATCAGAACCAACTGAAAGAAAAAACTGAGGATTAGTAGTGGTAACTTCGTTAACCGAAACTACCACCAGTGTTGCCATCTATCGAATTACACACAAGTAAGGATTTGTTGTTTGCATATCTTAAAACGTCCGTAGCTCGGCACCGGTTGGAAATAGCACCTATGTTGTATTAACTTTTTACTTGATATCACCCCCCCAAAGTATGGCAGACCGGTTGTAAAACACCCTGTATATAGGCCATATATATATATATATATATATATATATGTTACCTTCATGACAAGTATATTTACGATAATTTGATGTCTTACAACTTTTAACTTTTGAACTTCTTTATTTTGAATGAACGTGTCATTTCCTCGACAATTTCTGAAGTGTTAAGACGAAACGTTGCAATATATTTCATAGAAACAATTTCGTTGTTTTAGTCCTTCAATCGGTCTCAATAAAGTTAGCGTCAGAAAATATCTTTAGAAAATTAAAAAAGTTTAAAACACTTTGTAGAATTAAAAGTTCTTCCTCCTCTTCCTCGATGAAATGATGATGACATGACACCTCGTCATTTCATCATCATCCGTTTAATAAGTGAGGAAAAATCCTTAAAAAATGGATGGTGTAGATAAGATTAAGACGCGTAGCGTTCCTAATGTTTTTTATTTAGACTTTCTTCTAATGAGTGACTGCGTACACACGAGATAAGTGTAGAGACTGTTATTATTTGTGTGTGGAAACTTTACACGCTCATAAATGTAAGCATGGTAGGAGAGTTTTCAGTTACTATTCTCTCTCTCTCTCTCTCTCTCTCTCTCTCTCCTCTCTCTCTCTCTCTCTCTTATTTCTTTCTTCGGTTAACTTTGAGCGAGTCTTTGATCTACTCACCGTCACTCTACTGTCAAATAATTTTCAATGGAAAAAAGTAGATGTAAATAAAACGAACACATTCGTTCCATTTCCATTCCTCCACACTGAATCTATTTTAATATTTTCGTTAGTTGCGTTTTACCATTCACTCTTATTTAATTCTCAAATATTAGACTGGGATATACTGTATATACAGTATATGATGAAAATAACCACGAAGGAAATAAAACCCGAAATAATGCTCAACCACCTCCTTCTAATGATATCCTTAAAAACATTGAAATTGCTCACAAGATTGAAACTATATGATAGATCACAAAGGAAAGAAAAAGTAATATAATTGGTGCAAAAAGTATTTAAGAGGAGCATACAATTCACTTGGAACAGTTACCAGAGTTTTAGTTTTTAGATAAGAAGGGCAAGGCTCAAAAACTCTGGTAACTGTTCCAAGTGAATTGTATGCTCCTCCTAAATATTTTTTGCACCAATCATACTATTTTTTTACTTTGTGATCTATCATATACTGTACTCGTATATAGTATTAATATTGGGATTAATTTCAGTGTTCCTGAGGATGTCATTAGAGGAAGGTGTTTGAACACTATTTCATGTTTTATTTTCCTTCGTGGTTATTTTCATCATAAATATTATTTATGTTATTTTTGTGAAATAATTTTAATTTTCACATATATATACATATATATATACACACCTTTGGTTAGCCTCCGTCGGAATTGTTCATTCTGACGAAGGTCAGGCTTTTCACTCCACCTTAGAGCTACAGTTTAACGTGGAATCCGAACCACGCCCCATCAGCACCCCAGCGTCTTAACCACTAGGCCAACTAGGGTACTCATTTATCTACCAACCACTTTCTTTATTGTGTGGAAGGCTGAACAACTGGGTTTTGCTGTGTGCCGGCTGCCGTCGCCGGGTCTCGAACCCGGAGCCGATGGATTCGTAGTCAGCGACGCTAACCACACACCACCGGGCGTATATATATATATATATATATATATATATATATATATATATATATATATATATATATATATATATATATATATTAGACTGGTCGAAGCTTATAGGGGGCAATTTTGAAATGCAATTTTTACATTGTCTTACCCCAGGAAAATGTTAAGCATGTTGACAACAAGCCATTAACCAAGTTTGAGCGAAATCAGACGATATTTAAAAGTGCCGCCTGGATGCCAAAATTTGTGTTGCAAATTAAGATTCACGAAACTTCGCGCATTTGTAATAGGCATATTTTTATAGGTTAAAATGCATATAAAATTTTACACAACAACTTTCCACACCACCAATGAGGCAATTGCTCGGCGCGTTTTTTACTTTACTTTGAACGAAGTCCCTCAATCATGGTCAATTTCTGTGCATCAGGGAACTGTTATTGGTGTCTCTCCACAACTTGTAAGAGGTACTGAACCTGACCTTCGTTCTTTGTTATATGATTGCTAAAGTTCTGAATCAGTGCTACAGCCCTCTCCGCGTTGTCATTTACGACATTCATTGTCTTAACGTAATTACTAGTGATCTGGTAGTCGTCTCTGCTACTCCACTCCGCTGGATCGACTTCAAGAAAAGCTGACGGTAGTGATAGTTTATCAAAGAACTGGCGAGTAACGCTAGTGACGAAACTGGCTAGAGTTTTTCATGCAGATTGGGTACTGTGTGATCTAGGGCTATTCGCTTGGGTGGTTTTACAGAACCCTTGGCATTTAATGCCTGAATCATTTCTCGCTTCACTTCCAGTGACGCGCCATCATCAAAAAAAGAAAGTGCAATGAGCTCCTCATTTAAATACCATAGATGACGGCAGAGCGCTTTAGATGCAGCTACTGAGATTTCTTTATCCTTATAATTTTTAGTTGTTTGAGAGGTACCAAATCGTTTCTACACACCAGGCAGGTGCTCGTGGTTGGATTTTGACGAGATGATGTTTGCAGATGGTGACAATCTCTTCTTCCTCTGGTATATCGACATCTACGATATTGAAACCCTCCTCATCTATCGCCGCCCAGGACTTCTTGAAGTGCTGGAATAATATAATATTGGGTCCAGTGGTGGTACCGCAACACTTATCGAAGACGGATGATATTACAATTTCATTGATATGGCGGCGGCAAGTAGTCCTAATAGTTATTTTTCAAGCTTGTTTTCAAGGATTGTACAAGCTCCATTCTTGATACCAGTGTTGCTAGCAGTTGTATCGAAACACATGGCCTGCACACGACCGCGCAAATTCCAATCACCTAAGCATTCTATTACAGCTGTTGCAATTTGTTCACCTGTTCCGGAAAGTAGCCTAGGCAGAAGCTTAGACATTCCTCCCCCAGAAACAATAACAGGTAGTCTTTCTGTAGTATCATTTCCTGTGAGATCTGGAACTAATTTACCATCCCAATGAACAGTAAGAGGAATATCAACATTAAAGGAGTGCTTAATATCGGCAGCAATCTTTTTGCGAATTTCAATCCTTCTTCTACATATTGTACTTCTGCTGAGAACGATATCGTTAACATCATGTCCAAGAGAAGTAGCAGCAGCTGACAGTACGACAACAGCATTGCGGTCACTCATTTTTGTTCGGTCCAATGCCATAGACAAGTCAGGTGATACGATGTGTTTACCTCTACTGGACCGTCTCTGTTTATGCAAAGGTTGAGGGATATATGACGTACTCGGTTTTTCTTCGCTGCTGCTGCTGCTACTACTATAAGCAACAGCTACGCCCATTTTCTTTCGGTTTGCCTCTGCTTCTGCCAACCTTTCATTTGCTTCTTCTCTCTGACGTTTCCGGAAATCTTGACGTGCTAGCTTTTCGTCCACATTGCCCATGTAGCCTCTCCTTCTTTTCTCTCGCTGGGCATGTAGGAATGATTTATCTTCATCTATTGACATCATCTGCAAAACATTTGCATGGGCAATATCATCTAAACATTTTTGGAAAGAAGTTTCTTTTTCTATTTGAGTCTTTGTACGTTTAGATTTTGATTTCTGAAGTACTCTGAAACTATCGTACATTTTCTGAATCTTTGGCAGGGCATTGTATTCAGCTATAGTAGGTATTCTGACCATTTCCAAAAATTTTAGGACCTCACAAAACAAAAGTTTGGATGCCTCCTTCAAGGTCTTATTCTTTGTTAGCTTGAAAATACGACGTAGCACATCTCCATTAGAAGGAAATTTCCTTCCGCCAATCGAATCAATTGGCTGACCAAGTAGCCATATTTCTGTTCTATTTCTTGTCATTGATGAGCTCGACATAAACAATTATTTAAAAGTAATCTTAGATGAATGAAAGAGTGGTAACCACACAATGAAGGACATAAAGGCAAAACAACCTCGTTTGCCGTCTAAGATCAAATTGAGTCAGGTCTACCGCGTGATAAACACCTTCACGCCCAACTCCACCCCCAACACCTACACGATGGATCAGTATGACCGTATTACTGAACTGATTAGGCCTGAGTCTCCAGTATAGCGTGGGAAAGTAATGAAACTGCATTTGTAGGCAACCTGCGACCTCAAGCGTAAATTGAGTTCTTTTCTAATTATGACAATAATTTTGAGTGGGGTGGCGGCACCCTCATAATATTTCAAATTAGCTAAAATTTCTGTGGTGGCCTTTCTTTAACAGTGTTAACAATATTAAAGGCTAAGACATTATAATTTCAAAATTTTTTTGGGGGGGGACCAGTCTATATATATATATATATATATATAAATTTAGGGTGATTCAAAAAAATCAAAGTTTTTTTTTTAATTGTTCAACCTGTATTTTTGTTCCCTATGACAAAAAAGTAGTGTATGCCAAATTTGGTGAATTATAAATAAAATTTACTATGTGCTACCAGGCGTCAAAGTTTCCCTTTTTTTCAATTTATTTGTTTTTACAACTTATGATTTTATGCTTAATTGTTTGAATTTCAGAATTTTTAATTAATGGTTTATATACTAGCTTGCTTTTAATTGTTGTTTGGATCTCGTAATTTTGATACCAATTAATCGATTATGGAAGCTAGGCCTAACTCACCATCACCTACATAGTTGCTCAGTTGGGAGAAGTTCTACGAGAAAAGAAACTGAAGTATGGCTAATTGGGCAGCCCTTTGCAGTACTAAAACATCCGTATTACCATCAGAGAAGGAAATGATGGCCCTCTTCATGCACTACAGAAATATTAAAAAGCGAGGCATTAGAGAATCATACTACTCTACTGCGGTTGATGTGCTAGCAGTTTGGAAAAAAACAGGAATACCAGCAAATGAGAGTACATGTAGTAGATAAAATTCAAGGAATACTGAAGGAATGGCAGCTGCTTAAGAAAAACAAAGCAAACAAATTGAAAAGATCACAAAATTTAAATAATAAAGAAGAAAAATGGAAAGATAAACTGGAAAACTTATTTGACATTGCTCATGAGAATGCTATGCAGCTTATAAAAATAGAAGATAAGAAATTCTTGAAAATGCAACGTGAGAAAGGACGTCATGGAAAAATGGATACCATTGATAAGGCTGTTGCTAAAAAAGAGCAAAGAGCAGCAGAAAAGCAACATTATGAAAAGAGGAAAGCAGAAGAGATCAAAAGAAAGAAGAATGAAGAGGCTGTCATACTCACCAGTACATCATCAGAATCAGAATCAGAGGAGAGTAAAAGTGATGAATCTGGTTTCTGTGCTGCACAACCTTCAACATGGAAAAGTAAGGTAGGCAAACGTAGAAAACTGTTTGATGATAAATTATTAGGAAGTCTTGATGTTGCAAAATTGAGTGACAGAAATGCGTCTCTAGTTTTAATGCCAACAATCAGACATCGCTTGAATGGGGCATCTGCGAACAAATAAAATGCGTGTGTTTCGATACAACGGCAGCCAATACTGGTCCTAGAAATGGTGCAGCTATTCTTCTAGAACAAAAATTCGACAACGATTTATTGTGGCTAGGATGTCGACACCACATATTTGAAATTATGCTGGAAGCTGTTGTTTCAGTCTTTATCACCATCTTCTGGCCCAGATATAGTCCTTTTTAAGAAGTTCAGAGAAAAATTGTCAAGCATTAATAAGGAGGACTACGAAACAGTATTATCAGATCCAGATATCTATGAAAATATTCATAACATCAAAGATGACATAATTATATTTGCAGCAAATCAACTAGACACATTCCAACCAAGAGACGATTACCTAGAACTATTGCAGTTAACAATTATTTTTTTGGGAGGTGAACCAAAAGGTAGAATCAAATTTAAACATCCAGCGGGACTTTATCGGGCTAGGTGGATGGCCAAAATTACATATTCATTAAAATGTTTTGTTCAAATCTCAGTTCATAATTTCAGTAAAAGACAAAAAAGGACTAAAAGACATCTGTCTATTTGCTACTCGGTTATATGTAAAGGCATGGTTTACAGCTCCTGTGCCAGCTTGCGCTCCTCGTCTTGATCTGGAATTATTACAGAATCTTGTAGTCTACAAACAAATAAATGACACAATTGCATTTGTTGCTATTAAAAAACTGTTAGGTCACCTCTGGTACCTATCAGAAGAACTGGTAGCGTTGGCCTTTTATGATGATGAAGTGCCCACTGAAACAAAAAACAAAATGGTAAAGGCCTTGCAAAATAAAACAGAAACTCTTTCTGCAAAACGGGCTTTTCTACATCCTGCACTTATTCCAACGAAGAAATTAAAAGATTTTGTCACATCAAATACGCAAAGATTCTTTACAATAACAGAATTTAGTTCAAAATTTTTACTCAAAGATGCTAAAGAATGGCATAATGATGAAGAGTATAACTCCGCTAAGAAATCTATCAAACAGTGGAAAGTCGTGAATGATATAGCGGAAAGAGGAGTAAAATTAATGGATGAATATAATAAAATACTAACACATGACGAAGATCAAAAACAATTCTTGCTACAAGTAGTGAAAAACTACAGGGCTGTTTACCCTGATAGAAAAAAAGAAGCATTGATGAAGTAAGGACAGCTAATGTCTCAAATATCATGCTAGTTTAATTATGCATGCTTGTGGTTATGGTAGGACCACGGGGGAGCTTTCCATATTAAAAAAAAGCAATGCGCCTTGTACTGTACCTCCTGGGTGGTGTGGAAAAATTTTACAATTTGAGTCGTTCTGTCAATTTTCAATTGCTGGTAGCAACCCTTAAAAATTAAAAATTTGCTAAAATATTTTATGATAGTTATTTTTATGCTGAAATGAACCATTTAAAGGGTTGAACACATTAAAATATAAAAAAAAATTTTTTACCCCCATATTTGAATCACCCTAATTATATATATATATATATATATATATATATATATATATACACAAACTCAGAATGGTTCCCTGAGAACATTATATGTTAAACACAGACCGTGCATGGAACAAGGAACTCTTCTGGGAAAATTAAATCCACTATAGTCCGAATAAGTAATGGTAAATGACAAATACCATAGTTTTTTTCCTTTTTCATGATTTTAGCCCGACGTGGGCAACGGGTCTCTCGCAAAGAGATCCCATAAATATAGCTTCCCTCACCAGCTATCTGCAAAGCAGACAGGATCCAGCTTTGGGACGTGGATCTAGGGTTTAAAGCAAGCCTAGATCCCTACACTCAGAACCTCTATATAAGTAAAAGACTCGTTGCATTCACGTCGTGTTGAATAAATCAAAGGAAAAGGGGGTAACTATTGTATTTTTAGCCAAAAAAACCAAAACTTAAACCTCAACCGGGACATTGAGCGTCCACTTTTCAAGACACGAAACACGTCCGTTTAGTATACACAAACTCAGAATGGTTCCCTGAGAACATTATATGTTAAACACAGACCGTGCATGGAACAAGGAACTCTTCTGGGAAAATTAAATCCACTATAGTCCGAATAAGTAATGGTAAATGACAAATACCATAGTTTTTTTCCTTTTTCATGATTTTAGCCCGACGTGGGCAACGGGTCTCTCGCAAAGAGATCCCATAAATATAGCTTCCCTCACCAGCTATCTGCAAAGCAGACAGGATCCAGCTTTGGGACGTGGATCTAGGGTTTAAAGCAAGCCTAGATCCCTACACTCAGAACCTCTATATAAGTAAAAGACTCGTTGCATTCACGTCGTGTTGAATAAATCAAAGAAAAAGGGGGTAACTATTGTATTTTTAGCCAAAAAAACCAAAACTTAAACCTCAACCGGGACATTGAGCGTCCACTTTTCAAGGCACGAAACACGTCCGTTTAGTATACACAAACTCAGAATGGTTCCCTGAGAACATTATATGTTAAACACAGACCGTGCATGGAACAAGGAACTCTTCTGGGAAAATTAAATCCACTATAGTCCGAATAAGTAATGGTAAATGACAAATACCATAGTTTTTTTCCTTTTTCATGATTTTAGCCCGACGTGGGCAACGGGTCTTTCGCAAAGAGATCCCATAAATATAGCTTCCCTCACCAGCTATCTGCAAAGCGTTGGCCCCTTTTTCTTTGATTTATTCAACACGACGTGAATGCAACGAGTCTTTTACTTATATAGAGGTTCTGAGTGTAGGGATCTAGGCTTGCTTTAAACCCTAGATCCACGTCCCAAAGCTGGATCCTGTCTGCTTTGCAGATAGCTGGTGAGGGAAGCTATATTTATGGGATCTCTTTGCGAGAGACCCGTTGCCCACGTCGGGCTAAAATCATGAAAAAGGAAAAAAACTATGGTATTTGTCATTTACCATTACTTATTCGGACTATAGTGGATTTAATTTTCCCAGAAGAGTTCCTTGTTCCATGCACGGTCTGTGTTTAACATATAATGTTCTCAGGGAACCATTCTGAGTTTGTGTATACTAAACGGACGTGTTTCGTGCCTTGAAAAGTGGACGCTCAATGTCCCGGTTGAGGTTTAAGTTTTGTTTTTTTTGGCTAAAAATACAATAGTTACCCCCTTTTTCTTTGATTTATTCAACACGACGTGAATGCAACGAGTCTTTTACTTATATAGAGGTTCTGAGTGTAGGGATCTAGGCTTGCTTTAAACCCTAGATCCACGTCCCAAAGCTGGATCCTGTCTGCTTTGCAGATAGCTGGTGAGGGAAGCTATATTTATGGGATCTCTTTGCGAGAGACCCGTTGCCCACGTCGGGCTAAAATCATGAAAAAGGAAAAAAACTATGGTATTTGTCATTTACCATTACTTATTCGGACTATAGTGGATTTAATTTTCCCAGAAGAGTTCCTTGTTCCATGCACGGTCTGTGTTTAACATATAATGTTCTCAGGGAACCATTCTGAGTTTGTGTATACTAAACGGACGTGTTTCGTGCCTTGAAAAGTGGACGCTCAATGTCCCGGTTGAGGTTTAAGTTTTGGTTTTTTTGGCTAAAAATACAATAGTTACCCCCTTTTTCTTTGATTTATTCAACACGACGTGAATGCAACGAGTCTTTTACTTATATAGAGGTTCTGAGTGTAGGGATCTAGGCTTGCTTTAAACCCTAGATCCACGTCCCAAAGCTGGATCCTGTCTGCTTTGCAGATAGCTGGTGAGGGAAGCTATATTTATGGGATCTCTTTGCGAGAGACCCGTTGCCCACGTCGGGCTAAAATCATGAAAAAGGAAAAAAACTATGGTATTTGTCATTTACCATTACTTATTCGGACTATAGTGGATTTAATTTTCCCAGAAGAGTTCCTTGTTCCATGCACGGTCTGTGTTTAACATATATATATATATATATATATATATATATATATAAAGGTTGACAAACGTAAATAGACACCTTCGGGCTTTCCACAGATTTTTTATTTGATAATAAAAGTCAATAAATAATCAGTTTATTGAATGAATATATTTAGAACCGTGTTGCTTTCCCCTTTCCATTATGTAAAGGTGACGCTCGTTCTGGCATTCCATTGATGAGCTTTGCCATTTGTTCTTGAGGACAAAGGGAGAGAGAGATATGCAACAAAGGGTACATCGTTAGCATCTTCAAACACCTTATTCTTCCGTTATAGTCTGGTTAGTGATCAGTGCCAAAGGACCCTGTACAGTAAGTTTTACGTTGTTGAAGGAACCAAGTTCAGTATCGTCAAGTTTTACAAACGATTGATTCCATAACTGAAGGAAACCTTTCCGAATGGGAAAAAATTTTATTTGATGCAGATAAGTCGTATCTCGCTGGAAATCACATTCCTCTGCTTAAATGTCCTTGAATAAATCTCATAGAAAATTTATGGGAAATGGCGAAAGGAAAATAAATTAGAAAATTATAGTAAATATAACGAAATTTAATGCAAACTTGATTCAAGTCTGGCGTCATAATGAGATGCTCCGACATCAAAGCCTCAAATGCATCGACAGAATGGTTGAACGCACTGAAGCCCTTTTAAAATCTAACGAACAAGAACAGTGTCGAAGTTGAAATTAAATATTAAACGAAGGTTTTGAAAGATTTGCTTAATTTTTGCATACTTATTTCTTAATAATGAATTAATTACCTGAAAAATATGAGAAAATTAACTTTCGACAGGCAGGTGATTCTAACAATTTGACCAGGGTCAAATTATTTGAAAATTCCGCCCCATCAATTAATTATAATTACTGCACTACTTTCGTAATTCTAAAGCCAGAGCAAAAGAAATCTATATTTTCAGAACTACCAAAATAATGTATAGTAATTTTAACTACTTAATGTATTAATCACAACGCCTCAATACAGTATACTGTTTTTAACTTTTTTATGTTCTAATTTTAACTATTAATGGGTCGGAGCATATTTGACACCAATCTGGCTTAAAATAACCATACTAAATAGACTTTAGAGCGAAGATAGATACTTGAAAAATTGATATACCAAATATGAAAGTCATATTCATTATGTAAGCGATATATTTTAGCGTGTGCGGTCGTAACCTTGTAATAATATTTAATAACGTATTTTGATGTCATTCAACAACGCATTTGATGAAAGAAAAAACCTACACTCTATTTATTACTAATTCTTTCTTTTAATATTTAAATATTAACTATTTAATACAATATATAATTTAGGGTGATGCACAAATCATGACCATGCAAAATGGATTTTTAGGGATACCCCCTCATTTGTTCCAATTTGTCACAAAAACACCCTGTGAGAAATTCCAGGTCAAACAAATAACATTCAGAGGTCGCGCCCGCCAATTGAAAATTTGAAAATTACAAAAAATTAGAGTAAAATCAAATTTTTTGAATTTGTTCTTATTTTTGTTGCAGGTTTGTTGCAGGTTGCAGGTTTTGTGCAGGTTTGCTGCAGGCAGAGTGGTAGGTGATGCGTATATGAGCAAATAGCGTTCAAGGAAATCGGTATCGCAGTGTGCTTGTGGCAGTGTCCAGGAGAGGTGCTATATCAGTGAGTCTCTCCGCCTCAATTTCTCTTCTATTTCCTCTATCTTAATTGTGACAAAAATGAGATCAAGAAGCTCAACAGATATCTGGCTGATCGGTCAACAAATAGATAAATTGAATCAAAGTAAGCTTCCATCAAAGAAAGAAGTAATTTCCTTATTCATGAATTATAAACATATCAAGAATGAAACTGTCAGAGAAGCATTAACTTCAACCGTTAATGATGTATTGGAAGTGTGGCAGAGAGCAGGAATACCAACAACCCAGAAATGTAATGTTGTGAAGAAATTAAATAAACTGTATGATGAGTGGCAAGGGCTGAAGAAGAGCAAAGGAAAAAAATCGAAGTTTTCAATAGAGAAAGAGAATACATGGAAAGAAAAATTGGATGGACTCTTTGATATTGCGCATGCAAATGCTAACGAGTTAATAACTATTGAGGAAGATAGAGAGTTTCTACGGCTACAAAGGGAAGGTCGAAAGGGTAAAATGATGGCAGTTGATAAGGATGAAGAAAAACGTCGAAAGGAAGCTGCGAAGAGACATGAAAAAATGGATAAGAAAAGGTTACATGAATCAAGTGCATTTGATGAAACAGTTGTTCTTGCAAGCAGCAGCAGTTCCTGCAGTGATTCACCTGCATCTACGGAAGAAGAAGTAGATCTGGAAGTGCCCTCAACATCCAAAAGAGGCCTTCCAAGAAAAAAATTCAAGATTATGAATGAAAATCTGCTTTCCTCATTGGATGTTGCTAAGATCAGCGACCGATCAGCCTCTTTAATAATTATTCCAACGATCGCAAATGTTGGAAAAGATCCAGAGAATTACAATGTTAGCTACTCATCGATTCGCAGGGCAAGACAGAAATCAAGAAAGAAGTTCAGTGAAAACTTGAAAGAAGAATTTCAAGCTGACAAACCCTTGATTGTTCATTGGGATGGCAAACTCCTCGAAGACATTACCGGGAATGAGGTTGTTGATCGGTTGCCAGTCCTAATCTCTGGCAGTGGAGAAGATCAACTGCTTGGAGTGCCAAATATAGATCATGGCACAGGAAAGGATACTGCAAATGCAGTACATCAGGCGATCATTGATTGGAATCTAATAGATAAGGTAAAAGGCATGTGTTTCGATACAACTGCATCGAACACAGGTCGTAAAAACGGAGCTTGTGTCCTAATTGAACAGAAAATGGAGAAAGATTTGTTGTGGTGTCCTTGTCGACACCATATCCTTGAAATCATGTTGGAAGCAGTGGTATCCCCTGCATTACAGGCTTCATCAGGCCCTGACATTCAGTTATTCAAAAGATTCAAAACAAACTGGAATAAGATTAATCTAACTTCATACGATAAATTAGAAAATTATCCACAAAAGGAAAAAGAGGAAATCATCAACTTTGCAGCAAGAAAAATCAATGAAGATCAACCTCGCGACGATTACAGAGAGTTATTGGAACTGACAATCATCTTGCTTGGCGGTACTCCAACGACTGGAATAAAATTCAGGAAGCCTGGGGCTTATCATAGAGCCCGTTGGATGGCGAAAGTCATTTATTCAATGAAAATCTTTATGTTCAAAAGTCAGTTCAAAATAACAGCAATAGAAGAAAGAAATCTAAAAGAAATTTGTTGGTTTTCTGTTTCAATTTATATTAAGCATTGGTTTTCAGCACCCTGCGCAGCAAGTGCTCCACGAAATGATCTGAGTCTTCTCAAGAATCTTCACAGCTACAAAAGCACAAATGAACAACTAGCAAATGCTGCTTTAGAAAAATTCAAGAATCATTTGTGGTATCTCTCAGAAGAGTTGATCGCATTGGCTTTCTTTGATGATAAAATCAGCTTTGACACCAAAAGAAAAATGAAGGAGGCTCTTACAAAATCTTCGGAGCCAGATCCTCCAAAGAAGACACAAATAGACATCAAAACTATTGACAATAAGCAGCTTGAAGATTTTGTAACTGCTAACACAAAGTCCTTCTTCAGTATACTCGGATTGTCTTCAACGTTCTTGAGCAAACCAGTAGAAGATTGGCTTCTCGATGAGAGTTATTGGGTTGCAAAGAACGTAGTGAATCACATGAAAGTTGTTAATGATATTGCTGAAAGAGGAGTGAAATTGATTGAAGATTATAACAAATTAATTACCAATGATGAACAACAGAAGCAATATCTACTGCAAGTTGTATCAAATTATCGGAAGAAGCTTCCGGACAGAACTAAGAAAACTCTCGTATCTTTGACGCAACAGTAAAATTTACGAGTATATCCATTCTATGTATCTATTGTAAATATCTATTGTATTGTATCTGTTTTATGAACAAATGGAAAAGAGGAAGGTGGTATGATAGGCCTCGTGGGGAACTTCCACTAAAAAAAAAAGTAACGTGACGCTTGCTGTACCTCCTGGGTGTCATGGAAATCAGCAAATTTTCAAATGGCGGGCGCGACCTCCAAATATTCGAATTTTGACCCGAAATTTCCCCAGGATCATTTTTCCACCAAATTAAACCAAATGAGAGGGTATCTCAAAAATTTGAAACAAAAACATTTTACTCCCCCACTTTTGCATCACCCTAATATATATATATATATATATACATATATATATATACTTTTTAACTGCAAACAACACACAGTATAATTAATGTAAAGAACGACGCTTGTATAGAAGAACGTTCCGCACAAGATGAGGAGGGAGAACGAACAAATGAAAAATGAGGTAACCACCCGGGAATCGAACCCGGGATCTTCCGATTGCCGGTCAGATATGCTAACCTCATTTTTCATTTGTTCGTTCTCCCTCCTCATCTTGTGCGGAACGTTCTTCTATACAAGCGTCGTTCTTTACATTAATTATACTGTGTTGTTTGCAGTTAAAATGTATATATGTGCGGCATGCGAGAGGTGCCCCCTCAGGGCATTGGTTTCTGTTCGTATGTAGGAGAATTACGACTTCTGATTAATCGAGGCCCATGGTGTAGTGGTTAGCATATGTGACCGGCAATCGGAAGATCCCGGGTTCGATTCCCGGTGGTTACCTCATTTTCATTTGTTCGTTCTCCCTCCTCATCTTGTGCGGAACGTTCTTCTATACAAGCGTCGTTCTTTACATTAATTATACTGTGTGTTGTTTGCAGTTAAAATGTATATATATGCGGGAGGTGCCCCCTCAGGGCATTGGTTTCTGTTCGTATGTAGGAGAATTACGACTTCTGATTAATCGAGGCCCATGGTGTAGTGGTTAGCATATCTGACCGGCAATCGGAAAATCCCGGGTTCGATTCCCGGGTGGTTACCTCATTTTTCATTTGTTCGTTCTCCCTCCTCATCTTGTGCGGAACGTTCTTCTATACAAGCGTCGTTCTTTACATATATATATATATATATATATATTATTATTATTATTATTATTATTAATTTCGGTAAATCTCTAGGAGCGCTCCACTTTTCAATATTAAACATACACTCATAAAACATATACCATTTGAAAGCTCACATTTTTCTGAGTCTAAAAATGTAGTAATCCAAAAGTATCAATAGCAAATAAAAAGTAACTAGGTTTAAATATAAAACCCTATACCGATCAATTTGTGATGCGTGATCTTTACGGGGGCTCCGCCCCCGTACCCCCGAGACCTAAATTGTACACAGTCATTTCCATGTATTATTCCATATATATATATATATATATAATATATATATATATATTATTATATATTATTATTATTATTATTATTATTATTTAACAGGCCCGTATCTAGAGAGGGGTAGAAGGGGAGAATTCCCTCCACCCCGCTGAAATTTTTGGAAAATGTTTTACATATATGGTTGTGTTATGATTTTCTACATGATACGCACTTCTTATACAATTAATTTGATATACTCTTATTGTCGTTATGTATTTTTTAGTTGTGCTAGCAAGTTAATCGTGAACTAATAAATATTCTTCTCGTTTAAGACAGGTTTATTTTCATTATGAAAAAAATTACATCGTTTTTTGTACCTAATAAGCGGCCAAAATTAAACTCAGCTGAAACTTCAACAGTAGTTGCCGAGGAGATAATCGAGACGCGTTCGAATGATAACATCCAAAATGCTGTCGTTGGATCAGCGACAACAACTGAACAAACCGAATCTTATTCCAAACCATTGCCGCTTCCAGCTGATTTGAAAAATTTGTTGAGAGAGCAAATAGGCGATCCTACCAAATTTGCCAAAATTGACAAAGAGTCGAAAGCCTTAAGTGACGAAATGGGAATAGAAGAGTCACTACCAAGCAATGAAAAGCGACGAAGAAAAGGCGCGAATGAAGCAAGGCTAACCATGACGATCGAACAATATTATAAAGAGAATGTGCACGATTTATATTTTTCTGAACTCGTGAAAGAGTTAGAAATTCGGTTTTCAGAGAGGCAGCAGCTAGTCGCCTTCAAGCTGCAATACTTTCTACCTCATTTCTCCCATCACCTGTCATACGAGGCTGTTTGTGAAGCATTAAATTAATATGCCCAATTTTTCGATGACATATCGAAAACAGCTATAGGGCCAGAAATACGCCGTTGGAAAATCCGAGCTCAAGAATACGCAAAGAAAGAATATGTCATTGATCTACTGTCTACATTCGGTGGAGACCAAACGCCGAAGCAATTTTACCCGGTGGTTTACGTAGCACTGAAGATTCTGGCGACACTACCGGTGACAACGGCTACGTCTGAGAGATCATTTTCGACGCTGAAACGACTCTTAACGGACACTAGGAGTGCGATGACCATACAACGCTTATCAGATTTAGCTGTTTTGTCCGTATACAGCCAAAGAGCGCATCTAGTCAACCATGATTTAGTAGCGGATTTATTTGCGGATTCAGGCGATCGCCGAATCGCTTTGCGTTGAAGGATTTTTCACTGAATAAAAGTTGAATTCAATGCGTTTTTTCTTATATTCAAATGAAGGTGATAATACACGTATTTTTCGATCTTGAATTTTATATATATATATATATATATATGATGAATAAAACCACGAAGGAAAGGAAACACAAAAAGGTGCTCAAGCGCTTTCGTCTAATGACATCCTCAGGAACACTGAAGTACATAAAAGGTTACGGCCTATATATAGGTTACAGAAAGAAAAAATAAATAATAACATACATACACACAAACACAAACACAAACACAAACACAAAATAAAAAATAAAAATTAAAGATTAGAGGATTAACGCTACTTTATTAACTTTTAATCTTCATTTTATTTTTATATATATCGAAACTTGACTCTAAAAGGCAAAGTGTTAAAACCCGGGCAGATTTCCAGTATAAATTTGTATTTTTATAATTCATTTGATCTTGTGCTAAAAATCGATATTTTTCCTTACAAATCTGTATGCCTCTTTGTTAATCCTCTAATCTTTAATTTTTAATTTTTATTTTTACTTCTCCGTTTATTGCATATATATATATATATATATATATAATATATATATTATATATATATATGTATGTGTGTAGATATGTATGTATATATATATATATATATATGTATGTTTGTGTGTATGTATGTTATTTATTTTTTTTTTTCTTTCTGTAACCTATATATAGGCCGTAACCTTTTATGTACTTCAGTGTTCCTGAGGATGTCATTAGACGAAAGCGCTTGAGCACCTTTTTGTGTTTCCTTTCCTTCGTGGTTTTATTCATCATAAATATTTTTTACGTGTTACTTTCGTGAAATAAATATAATTTTCATATATATATATATATATATATATATATATATATTATGATGAATACAACCACGAAGGAAAGGAAACACAAAATGGTGCTCAAGCGCTTTCGTCTAATGACATCCTCAGGAACACTGAAGTATATAAAAAGGTTAAGCCTATATATAGGTTACAGAAAGAAAAAAAGAAAAAAATAAATAACATACATACACACAAACACACATATACATATATATATATACATATCTATATATACAAATACATACATACATACATACATACATACATATATATACAATAAACAGAGAAGTAAAAATAATAAAAAATTATTAAAAATTAAAACCTTAAAGGATTACCAATGAGGCGTACAGATTGTAAGGAAAAATATCGATTTTTAGCACAAGATCAAATGGATTATAAAAATACAAATTTATACTGGAACTCTGCCGGGTTTTAGCACAATGCTGCCTATGGTCAGGTTTCGATATATATAAAAAAAAAAAAAATAAAAATAAAATGCAAATTAAAAGTTAATCGATTTTTAGCACAAGATCAAATGGATTATAAAAATACAAATTTATACTAGAACTCTGTCCGGGTTTTAACATATTGCTGCCTATGGTCAGGTTTCGATATATATAAAAAAATAAAATGCAAATTAAAAGTTAATAAGTAGAAGACAAGTTTACCAAAGATTTAATGTTTTACACTTCTTATCTAAGTCTGCTTTAAAGGAATTCAACATAACAGGATCGAGTTGAAAAAGACCTTTGCTTATGTTGAAGTTATTTGAAAGTTGGATAATGGCAGACTCAAGAATATTTCTATTAACAATGTTGCTTGAATGGAATAAAACTGAAGCATTATTCCAATCAATACAGTGGGCTAACTCTGACAAATGGACAAAAAGGGCACTGGACAACTGTCCTGTTCTAACGGAATATTGATGCTGTTTTATACGTGTGTGCAAATCCTTTCCCGTCTGACCTATGTAAAAGGAATCACATTGTTTACAACCAATTTTATAGATAATGCCTGAATTATTGGTAGGGCTATTTTTTACTATGATATTTTTCACAATATTGTTATATGAAAATACTACATTAATATCCAAAAGTTTAAGTACATTAGCAATGCCTAAAAAGCCCGGGAAAAATGGAAGTACTAAAATATTTTTTGACAAAGTACGAGTGTTAATATTGACACGATAGAAAGTTCGTTTTGCCTTGTTGAGACAAGATTCCATAAACACAGATGGATAACACAAATCACTTCCAATACCGTTGATTTTTTCCAATTCGGCATCGATGTATTCCGGACTGGCGATCCTAAGGGCGCGGAGAAACATTGATGAAAATATGGCCTTCTTAATGGGGGTATCATGTCCCGAGTAAAAGTGTACGTAGGACAAATTGTTTGTCGTTTTCCGATAAATACTAAACTTAAAACCTGGGCTTTCCCTATGTACACGCACATCCAAAAATGGGATTGAATTGTGTTGCTCAACTTCTAAAGTAAACTTAATGGAGGGGACTTGATCATTTAACTGAAGGAGGAAGCTATCCAGGTCACGATTCATGGGCCAGATACACAAAATATCGTCGACGTACCGCAACCAAGGGATGCCAACCCCCAGGATTCTCGGAATATAGGTAATTTCGAAAAACTCCATATAAATATTGGAGAGGAGGGGCGATAAGGGGTTGCCCATAGCCATTCCAAAAACTTGTTGATAATACTCGTTATTGAAAGTAAATTTACAGTCTTTGATGCAAAGCTTAATGAGTTCCAAAACAATGTGTGAAGGTAGTGGCAGGTCATACTTATGTAATTCTTGGGAGAGAAAGTCAAGCATATCGTCAATCGGCACTTTTGTAAACAATGAACAAACATCAAAACTAATCAATTTATCGTTAGTTTCAGTACGTACATTATTCAATTTTTCCGTAAGATCCATGGAATTTTTTACATGTGATGGGGAGCTCCATATTACTAAAGCAGACAAGGCTAACACCATAGTTATTATGGACAAAGTGGACTACATCGGAAAGATGAACGAGCTTCTCCAGGACCCCGCCACATACACCAAACTTAGGAAGAACCCGCAGGATGACGTCATCAAATCATTTAATAGTGGCTTGAAACGCCTTCTCAAAGATCATAAGAACTTAATTCCGCTTTTCATGTCCACTTCACCTGCTCTGCCCTACCTTTACGGTCTTATTAAAACCCACAAACCTGGTAACCCTATGCGCCCTATTATTAGCTCGGTGGGCTCTATTACTTATAAACTCTCCAAATGGCTTGTCAAAGTCTTGTCCCCCATTCTCGGAACTATCTCTGATTCACATGTAAAAAATTCCATGGATCTTACGGAAAAATTGAATAATGTACGTACTGAAACTAACGATAAATTGATTAGTTTTGATGTTTGTTCATTGTTTACAAAAGTGCCGATTGACGATATGCTTGACTTTCTCTCCCAAGAATTACATAAGTATGACCTGCCACTACCTTCACACATTGTTTTGGAACTCATTAAGCTTTGCATCAAAGATTGTAAATTTACTTTCAATAACGAGTATTATCAACAAGTTTTTGGGATGGCTATGGGCAACCCCTTATCGCCCCTCCTCTCCAATATTTATATGGAGTTTTTCGAAATTACCTATATTCCGAGAATCCTGGGGGTTGGCATCCCTTGGTTGCGGTACGTCGACGATATTTTGTGTATCTGGCCCATGAATCGTGACCTGGATAGCTTCCTCCTTCAGTTAAATGATCAAGTCCCCTCCATTAAGTTTACTTTAGAAGTTGAGCAACACAATTCAATCCCATTTTTGGATGTGCGTTACATAGGGAAAGCCCAGGTTTTAAGTTTAGTATTTATCGGAAAACGACAAACAATTTGTCCTACGTACACTTTTACTCGGGACATGATACCCCCATTAAGAAGGCCATATTTTCATCAATGTTTCTCCGCGCCCTTAGGATCGCCAGTCCGGAATACATCGATGCCGAATTGGAAAAAATCAACGGTATTGGAAGTGATTTGTGTTATCCATCTGTGTTTATGGAATCTTGTCTCAACAAGGCAAAACGAACTTTCTATCGTGTCAATATTAACACTCGTACTTTGTCAAAAAATATTTTAGTACTTCCATTTTTCCCGGGCTTTTTAGGCATTGCTAATGTACTTAAACTTTTGGATATTAATGTAGTATTTTCATATAACAATATTGTGAAAAATATCATAGTAAAAAATAGCCCTACCAATAATTCAGGCATTATCTATAAAATTGGTTGTAAACAATGTGATTCCTTTTACATAGGTCAGACGGGAAAGGATTTGCACACACGTATAAAACAGCATCAATATTCCGTTAGAACAGGACAGTTGTCCAGTGCCCTTTTTGTCCATTTGTCAGAGTTAGCCCACTGTATTGATTGGAATAATGCTTCAGTTTTATTCCATTCAAGCAACATTGTTAATAGAAATATTCTTGAGTCTGCCATTATCCAACTTTCAAATAACTTCAACATAAGCAAAGGTCTTGTTCAACTCGATCCTGTTATGTTGAATTCCTTTAAAGCAGACTTAGATAAGAAGTGTAAAACATTAAATCTTTGGTAAACTTGTCTTCTACTTATTAACTTTTAATTTGCATTTTATTTTTTTATATATATCGAAACCTGACCATAGGCAGCAATATGTTAAAACCCGGACAGAGTTCTAGTATAAATTTGTATTTTTATAATCCATTTGATCTTGTGCTAAAAATCGATTAACTTTTAATTTGCATTTTATTTTTTTTATTTTTATTTTTTTTATATATATCGAAACCTGACCAGAGGCAGCATTGTGCTAAAACCCGGCAGAGTTCCAGTATAAATTTGTATTTTTATAATCCATTTGATCTTGTGCTAAAAATCGATATTTTTCCTTACAATCTGTACGCCTCATTGGTAATCCTTTAAGGTTTTAATTTTTAATAATTTTTTATTATTTTTATTTCTCTGTTTATTGTATATATATGTATGTATGTATGTATGTATGTATTTGTATATATAGATATGTATATATATATATATGTATATGTGTGTTTGTGTGTATGTATGTTATTTTTTTTTCTTTTTTTCTTTCTGTAACCTATATATAGGCTTAACCTTTTTATATACTTCAGTGTTCCTGAGGATGTCATTAGACGAAAGCGCTTGAGCACCATTTTGTGTTTCCTTTCTTCGTGGTTGTATTCATCATAAATATTTTTCACGTGTTACCTTCGTGAAATAATTTTCATATATATATATATATATATATAATATATATATATATATCATTGACGCATTATATAATGCGTCATCCCCCCCCCTGAAAAATAATCCTGGATACGGGCCTGTATATATATATATATATATATATATATTATATATATATATATACAGAGTGGCTCATAAGTCCCCATTGGTTATAATTAAAACAAAAAACGAAAATGAAACAAAATAAAAAGTTTATAATAAGGTTAGAATATTTATTGATTACACTCTAGTGTGCAAGGTTTCTGTTGTTTTAACATTCATAGCTGTTTTATAGTAATTTTGGTATGCTGAATCCAAAAATTATACCCATTTTTGCCCATCACGTCGGGTTTGTTTGCAAATAACCATATAACTTTATATATTGTTTATATACGCCCGTATATGTCTCTGTATATTATATATATGTTAATATTATTATTATAATATTATGTCATGTTATTTTTATTATATGTAGTTACTGCTACTTTTAAGCTTTTCAGATTTTTGCTAATTTGTCATCAAGAGGCTGCTTAAATCATTCTGACATATTTTGCTATATATGTGGCAGCTTTGTTGCAAAGAAACAGAGGCAGAACATGACAGACTTTGTCAGGAAAGTGTTTTATGCCTACTTTGGAATGAAACTCGGAGACCAAGACAAGTCATGGGCTCCTCACCAAGTTTTTCGTCCTTGTGCTGAATCCTTGAGACACTGGATTCAAGAAAAGAAAAAGCCCATGCATTTTGAAATTCCTATGGTCTGGCATGATTCCCGGAATTTTCATCGTGGGTAATATCATCGTCGGAAAGATGATCGTCGGAAAGATCATCGTGTGGAAAGATCATCGTGTGGAAAGATCATCGTGCGGAAATATCATCGTGCAGAAATATCATCGTGTGGAAATATCATCGTGTGGAAGGATCATCATCAGTGATAAGTTATATAAGTTAAAGTTAAGTTAAGGAAACCGGCCACTTCGGTATAGAATGTGTGTATATGAAGTTGTAGTTAGCCTCTATTTTCTTGTAGCGTTTGTTAGTACATACCTAACCTAACCTAACCTAACCTAACGTGAGAGCTTCCCATATACACTTTTGGAGTGAGTCAAAACTTGATCGGTTGACAATTAGCCTTTATTCTAGCATTAAATTTGGAAAAACGAGGATAACTTTTATTGTATTTCATTGTTTTTTACGGGAAAAACGTGTAATTTTTGAGAAATCTTTGTTCCGCAAGTCAGTCAGAAGTGCGGCGGTATTTTTTCGCAAGCGGGGGAAGCGGGGGTGGAGGGTAACTGCGTATAACTAATTAACTTACACGTATTTTGCTTTTATTGTGTCTGGCAACCTAAATGAACACTAGCGCATGCGTAATGTGTGTATACACACTACAAAAGATTTGTAGTGAATAGCGTTATGCGCCCATTTTTAAATGCTTCTAATATTATGTGAATTAAATAAACCAATTTCCTGTTCGATTTTCTATTTACTAAATACTAAATTTACTTACTAAATTTACTTATACATATAGAAGTTATTCTTAATAAAAGTATCATTTTTAATTAACTTATCACTGACGATGATCCTTCCACACGATAATATTTCCGCACGATGATATTTCCGCACGATGATATTTCCGCACGATGATCTTTCCACACGATGATCTTTCCACGATGATCTTTCCGACGATGATATTTCCCACGATGAAAATTCCGGACACCGTCTGGCATGAATCTAAGAACCATGGAGATGACTGTTATTTCTGTTCGTACAACGTACAAGGTTACAACACTAGAAATAAACAGGACATTTCTTATCCTACTCTTTCATCTGCAATGTGACGTATTCCACATGGACCCAATCAGCCTATTCCTTCTCCACCACAAACTCTTCATAGATTCATGTCAGACTCAGAATCTGATGCTGGTAATGCAGATGATACCGACTACTACCAACCATAAAAAATCTCAGTCGTGAACCACACCTTTTCACACAAAGTGAACTAAATGATTTGGTGAGAGACTTGGTTCTGCCGAAAGATTCTGCAGAAGTTCTGGGCTCCAGACTCCAAGCCAAGAATTTGCTTTCTCCAAGGACATCCTTTCCTTGGTACAGAAACCGTGAGACAGAATTTGTTCCATATTTTTCCCAGGAAAGTCCACTGGTCTACTGCAATAACATTGCTGGACTAATATGCAGCTTAGGAACTGCCTATCAATCAAGTGATTGAAGATTATTTATTGACTCCTCGAAGACAAGCCTCAAAGGTGTTCTCCTTCACAATGGTAACCAATATGCTTCTATTCCTATAGCTCATTTTGTTCACGTGAAAGAAACATACGAAAATTTCGAACTTCTTCCTGAAAAGGCTCGGTATAATGACCATGAGTAGATTGTATGCGAAGAACTGAAAGTTTTATGCATGCTGCTTGGTCAGCAGTTTGGTTACACGAAAATGCTATGTTTTTTGTGTGAATGGGACAGCAGAGTGAGAAGTCAGCATTGGAAGAAGAAGCTGTGGCTACTCAGAGGCTGTCTGACACCTGGTTCGAAGAATATCATTCATAAAAAGTTGGTTGTGCCAATCAAATGCTGTTACCTCCACTCCACATAAACCTGGGCTTGATGAAGCAGTTTGAGAAGGCATTGGAGAAGGATGGTGACTGCTTCAAGTGCATTTGCAGCAAATTTCCAGCTCTCACTTATGAGAAAGTCAAAGAAGGCATCATACTTTGTGGGACTTCAAATCAGGAAGTTAACAATAAATGATCAGTTTGAAGGAACGATAAACCAAGCTGAAAGAGAAGCATGGGTTGGCTTCAAAAATTATATTCAGAACTTCTTGGGGAACAAAAAAGATCCAAATTTCAAAATGATTGCTGAAAACATGCTGAATAATTTTGAAAAGTTGGGCTGCAATATGAGCTTGAAGGTTCACTTCTTACATTCCCATTTGGACTACTTTCCTGAAAATCTTGGTAATGTCAGCGAAGAACAAGGAGAAAGATTTCACCAGGACATCAAGACAATGGAGAAGAGACAAAAAGGAAGGTGGAATGTCACCATGATGGCTGATTACTGCTGGTCACTGAAAAGAGAGACCTCCGGTGAAACGCATAAAAAACTAACAAAAAAGCGTTGATTTAGTCGCATATAACTCATAAAATTCAGAAAAATATTCAACTGAATACTCGTACCAACTTTATTCCTTTATTTCACAAATTAATTACTTAAAATAGACCCTTTGATCAGAGTTTGAAACGTTTAAAAGCCAAATATCCTAATATACCAAATATAACGAAGTACATGAAAACATATTTTTATTATTTTTCGATTTGTGAAAAATCTTGACGTTATGGAACAAAATGAATGTTAATTTTGAAATCAGCATTGTAAAGTTATGTAAAGTGACCTATTGAAACAAAAACAATGGAAATTTTTCTCTGATTTGCAGACCAGGGTTACTCAAAGTGGAAAATATGGAAAATATAACCATCTCGACAAATATTCTTTCCTTATTAATCGATTACGTTAGTGTGAGCTCCGGTACATGGATTTTCGCTTTAATTATAACCGATTGGAAGATATAGGCTACACTATATATATATATATATAATATATATATATATATATATATATATATATGACGCGTTCGGTGGAGAAGGGGCGAACGCAACATTTTCGAATTATGCCACAAAATGCAGTTAAAGTTTGTAAACTTTAAACCTTTGTATTTTTCCGGTTTATTGAAATGTTGTATGAATTTGAACACATATTTTAGTAAAATATTGTTGTGTAATATGTCGATATAATAAAACGCCAAGAAATTTTACAATATTATTTATTGATAGCTTCTGATGTTAACTGGTGTAATCCATTATTTGGTCCTCTTCGTCGAATGTTGTATTACCTGCTTCAACTGTTTCGGTTTCTTCCAGTTCCTTTAACAATCTTGTATAATAGTTCACTGCAGTTGCAGGCATTAGGTCTGATAATTCTTTGAGATCTTTTATTTTTTCCTTAGTTATTGGCAGCAATTGGGAATACTTTGGTTGCAGTTGTTGGTTTACGTCGTCGTCGTCGTTGGCCTAGGCAAGCTACGGCTTGGGACCGTAGCGCATCTATCCGGTATAGGTTAACCTGGATGATGTAGCCATAAGCACTGCCGCTAGTTAAGTGCCAACCAGTGATTATCTCACTAGCCGTATTGAGTCCGTTAGGCGAAACTGCGACAGTACCAAAGGTGGAAAATATAACCTTTGGTTTTCTATTATTTATTTGCAAAATGGACATGGTATTAGATTAAAATAAATATTTGAATATAAATAATTAACTGACAATTGTGATATATAATTAATTATGTTTACATACAATAAAATAATATAGTATACATAAAATTAGTATTAATGTGGTTCACAATTGAATTATAATGGGGTAACTAATTTAAAATGAATTTATACTATTCCGAAATTCAAGACGGTAAAATTAACATTTAACTTGAAACTAAAATAAGAGTATTCACTACACACTCCCCCACCAGAGAGGAAGTTCAAAGAGTTCCGAACGACACAGATTTCCGCTGAACCTTTTTGGTAGCTACTTGTACCTCACTTAAGGTTGATTCCAAAAACGCAGGCTTAAGACGATCGATAGAAACCTTGTCGACCTTGGAACCGCGCTGGATGAGAAATGATTTGCGCGTACGTCGGAGAACTTCATAGGGTCCGTCATATGGACATTGGAGAGGCCGTTTTGGGACAGGTACACGAACGAAAACGTGGGTGCAAGATTGGAGGGCTGGGGAAACAAAGATGTTCTGTTGGCTAGTCAATCGAGGGGGAACAGGCTGAAGGGACTGCATGTGAGAGGAAAGTGTTTGAGCGAATTCCGTAGGATCACATGACTTATCCCCTGCAGTGAAGTAGCCACCTGGTAGCCGCAGTGTGTGTTCCATAGACTAGTTCAGCCGCTGTAGTCTTCAGATCACTCTTAAATGCAGAACGAATACCAAGCAACACGAGTGGAAGCTTATCCATCCAATGGGAGTCTTCGTGACACATAAGGGATGACTTCAGCTGGCGATGGAAGCGTTCGACGAGGCCGTTAGCTTGCGGATGATACGCACAGGTATGCGCATGTACTGTACCCAACAAGCTGGTAAACTTCTTCCAAAGCGAAGACTCAAATTGGCGACCTTGGTCAGTGATGACTTTTGTCGGCAATCCAAATCTTGATACCCATCCATGAAGAAAGGCTCTTGCAACAGTGTCCGCTTGGATATCAGGAAGTGGGATGGCTTCAGGCCATCTGGAAAAGCGGTCGAGACAGGTGAGCAGATAACGTTGGCCTTGAATCACTGGAAGAGGGCCAACAATGTCTACATGAATTACCTCAAATCGCTGGGATGGGGGTGGAAATGCGTCAAAGGGGGACCTGGTGTGCCTTTGGACTTTGGCACGCTGGCAGGCAAGGCACGTTTTGGTCCAATGTTTGACATCCTTCCGCATCGAGGGCCAAACAAAGCGAGAGGTAACCAGGTGTTGCGAAGCACGGATACCAGGATGGGAGGGCTTATGAAGATCCGTGAAGACTGCTTGTCTGTGACATGGAGGGACATAAGGGCGAATAGCAGCTGTTGATACGTCGCAATAGAGGGGCACAGACAATCCTGGCATACTCATTTTCTTGAGGGAAAGTGAGTGAGTGGAGTCTTCTCTGAGCAGGTCTTGTAGTTCCGTATCCTTATCTTGATCCTGTGCAATAGCATTCCACAGTGTAGAGCTGAGGGTAACAGAAGTAATCTCTATTCTTGAAAGTGCATCCGCTGGAGTGTTCAAGACACCTTTGATGTGGCGGATATCTGTGGTAAATTGCGAGATATAATCGAGTTGCCTGATGACTCTGGGAGAGTGGTTACAGCTGTTTTTATTGAAGACAGTGACCAAAGGTTTGTGGTCGGTAAAAACACAAAACTCTCGGCCTTCAAGGAAATGTTGAAAATACTTCACGTTTAAGTAAATAGCAAGAAGTTCACGTCCGAAAGCACTATAACGCGTTTGGGCTGGCTGCAGCTTTTTCGAGTAAACGCGATGGGTGCTTGTTGACCGTTAATGTTTGTTCCAACACTCCACCGATCGCAACATCTGATGCATCGACCGTCAGAGTTAGGGGGGCATCACTGATAGGAAATGACAGAGACAATGCACTATTGATAGCATTTTTGGCATTGTCGAACGCCTGTAAACTATCGCTACCCATACCAATTTCGTTACCTTGCGTTTGTGTGTGATCATAGCGTGTAGAGGAGCAAGAACACTAGCACAGTTTTTAATGAACTTGTGGTAATAATTTACCAAACCTAGAAACCGACGTAACTCACGCTGATTATTTGGCATTGGGTAATTTTTTATCACTCCACACTTCCTGAAGGGGGGTAATTCCGTGCTGCGAAATCGTGTGACCAAGAAATTCCAAGGTTGGCTGTGCAAACACACACTTAGATGCATTAATAGTAACACCGTATTGTTCTAAGCGTTGAAAGAGGAGTGAAAGATGTTCCTTATGTTCCTCTTCCGTTGAGCTGGCCACAGCAAATCATCGATGTAGGCATAAACAAAGTCTAAGCCTCTGGTGACCTCATCTATAAACCTCTGAAAGGTTTGCGCAGCATTCCGTAGCCCGAACGGCATCTTCACAAATTCGAATAACCCAAATGGTGTACAAACTGCAGTCTTGGGAATATCCGAAGGCTCTACGGGAATGTGGTGGAAAGCCTTAACGAGATCTATTTTACTGAAGATAGATTTGCCGTGGAGAAGAGAAGTAAAGTCTTGGACATTTGGTACCGGATATCGGTCCGGGATGGTTGTCGAATTCAAAAACCGGTAATCCCCACATGGTCTCCAGTCTCCTGACTTCTTCTGGACCAGGTGTAGGGGAGAGGACCAACTGCTTTTGGAAGGTCTTATTATCCCAAGATCTATCATAAGCTGGAATTCCGATTTGGCAGCTTTCAGTTTGTCCGGGCAAGACGTCTGGGTTTTGCAAACACAGGGGACCTTTTGTTGTAATGTGATGGGTAATGGTGTGCTTAATGGTATCACCCATCTGCATCGGTTGAAGAATTCCTGGATATCGCTGGAAAAGGCACTGGTACATGGAATTAGGGGGAACGAGGGAAAGTGCAGAGTTCGAGGCGTCCGGAAGGGCAACCTGTTTGGCAAGAACAGAAAGCAGTGTGGCCTGGTCGCATAAGCGTCGCTTGTCAAGATCCACCAGGAGTTTGAAATGCTGGAGGAAGTCAGCGCCGATTATGGGATGCCGCACTTGAGCACAGATGAAAATCCACTTGAAGGATCGGTGAAGGCCCAAGTTAGTTCACGCGACTGAGTACCGTACGTGGGTATGCGTGAACCGTTAGCAGCGTATAGAGGCGGAGATTCCGAGTGCGTATGACCAGATTTTTGAGGGAATACACTGACTGACGCTCCGGTATCAACCAAGAAATTGACACCAGAGTTCCTGTCCTTTATGAATAACAGGTTGGCAGTGCGAGTACTAGACGCCATTAGGACTCGCTGCTGGGGTTTTCCGACGAAAAATTGCAAGGGGAGATGCACTTCCTAGCCTTCTTTCCAAATTTCGAGTGGTAGAAGCAGATCTTCCCGGAACTCGAACGATGCCTCTTCGTAAATCTTGACCGAGAATGGCTTCTTTGCCGTTGATTTTGTAGCAGAGAACAAACGTGGTTGAGTTGTTGACTTAACTCTTCCACTTTCAACTCCAGTTCCGATTGTGTGTTCACGTTGTTGACCGGAGCTGTGTCAATCTCCACTACTTTGTCGGCAGTTTCTGCTAGTTTATCAACTGGAGTAGCAGGATCCATAGTGGCCAAGACACGCTGAGCTGATGGAGGAAGTTTCTGCAAGAACAACTGTCTAAAGATGTCCTTATCGAAGGTTTGTGCGCGTTCGCCTAGAGCGCACTGCATAGCCCTCAGCATTTGAGTGGGCTTACGGTCTCCAAGTTCTTCTTTTGAGATTAACTGATGTAGTTTCTCACGCTCGGAGACAGTGGTGCGGCACAGGATGGCAGACTTCAGATCGTTGTATGGGTCCTCACTCGTGGAAGTAGATACGATGACGTCACGGACTTCAGAGATGATGCTCGCTGTAGAGAGGACAAAACATGATCGTATTTCGTCCTGCTAGCGGTGATCCTTCCCAAGTTGAATTGTGATTCCACTTGGTGGAACCAAATAAATGGATCACCCGGCCAGAAGACGGGGAGCTTTATGCTCAAGTGGGAGATGGCACCAGCGTCGTCAGGCATCTTCTCCTATGCTTGCTAACGTACAAGCAAGACGACAAGTTCCCAACGAAGGAGTGGAGGTTGAGACGAGCGCAGGCACAGAGCGCACGGGCAGGGGTGAGGGGCAGAGGGCACGAGCGACATTACAGTCTGGTCCTAGTCGCTCGGGTGAAGGGGGTGATGGGCACGAACGACGTTACAGTCTGGTCCTAGTCGCTCGGG
Organism: Bathynomus jamesi; assembly: GCA_023014485.1. Classification (NCBI taxonomy): domain Eukaryota; kingdom Metazoa; phylum Arthropoda; class Malacostraca; order Isopoda; family Cirolanidae; genus Bathynomus; species Bathynomus jamesi. Next base: position 260,457 of record JAJOZX010005452.1, on the reverse strand, counting down.
TGAAGGGGGTGATGGGCACGAACGACGTTACAGTCTGGTCCTAGTCGCTCGGGTGAAGGGGTGATGGGCACGAACGACATTACAGTCTAGTCCTAGTCGTTCGGGTAGAAGGGGTAATCCAGCTCCGGGGTCACCAATTGTTGGTTTACGTCGTCGTCGTCGTTGGCCTAGGCAAGCTACGGCTTGGGACCGTAGCGCATCTATCCGGTATAGGTTAACCTGGATGATGTAGCCATAAGCACTGCCGCTAGTTAAGTGCCAACCAGTGATTATCTCACTAGCCGTATTGAGTCCGTTAGGCGAAACTGCGACAGTACCAAAGGTGGAAAATATAACCTTTGGTTTTCTATTATTTATTTGCAAAATGGACATGGTATTAGATTAAAATAAATATTTGAATATAAATAATTAACTGACAATTGTGATATATAATTAATTATGTTTACATACAATAAAATAATATAGTATACATAAATTAGTATTAATGTGGTTCACAATTGAATTATAATGGGGTAACTAATTTAAATGAATTTATACTATTCCGAATTCAAGACGGTAAAATTAACATTTAACTTGAAACTAAAATAAGAGTATTCACTACACAGTGGGTCTGCTGGGCTAGATTGAATAAACTGACACTGTAGGATTTTTACCCTTTCTGCAGTCTGACGGGATGGCTATTATCTGGGGTTGTGCGGTATGCAGTAGATATTACGTAGCCTTCTTTGTGTTGAAAGTCAAATATTAACTTTCTTGCATCTGTAAATTTAGTAGTTGTTGATTTCCTAATGACAATGCACGTTTTTAGGACGTCAAAATCGAGAAAATCAGCCTGTTTCATTTCTACAACTAGGAAGCGCTGCGAAACGGCTGTAGTTATGGCCGTAACATAATCTTTTTTGGTGTAAATAATATTGCTGTAATTATTTTGTATATTTTGTTCAATTTGGCCAAATTGAGCATCACATGGCATTGTCGAGTGACCAGAAAGTAGATAGATGTGTTCAATGTGAAGCAATGATGCGGAGTGAATTTCTCTGAGATACATTAAAACCTAAATTTTACCGTGAAAGAGTGCAGACTAACATCTAATTTTTTGCATAGGTAAAGCAAAGGTTTTAAAGGATAATTATACGACAAAAAACTCATTTTTCGAATTTTGTGGCGTTCGCCCCTTCTCCACCGAACGCGTCATATATATATATATATATATTCAGGGTGATTCAAAATAATGTACACACAATTTTGAAATTATTTATTTTAGATCTAATTTTTTTAATGCAGGAAGGAGGGGCCAAGGGCGGGAGCCCGCAAAAGCGGCAACCCCATAGAAAAAGAAGAGAACCAAAATCAGGGTCCATGGTTTTTGAGATGCCTGGACACTCTGAGTTTGAAAGAGTGAAGGTCGTAGACAAGGGGAAAGGTGGATTAAGGAAGATTGTTGTAGACTGCAGAGTTGACCGGTTGAGTAGATGAAAAATTGAAAATGCCGATTAACCTTTGCGTTAACCTTTTCGTCTTTGTCTTTCATCTGGTACTTTTCCTTTCTGCTGGAAGTTCGCTTTCACTCAGCCCAGAGCATTTTTTAAGCTTTTCCCACTGGGCGACAAAGGCAGATCGGGAAGTGTGGGGGGGGGGATTAAGGCAGAGGTGTGCTGCCAATTTCTTAACAACCGGTTCTAATACAGATAGGGGTGTAAATCGGCGAGCGCCAATGGCGCGAGTCATTAAGCTCCCCCAGCTTTTCCAAACAGCATTTTGTAACATTTTGGCAGAAATTATTTAACATATTTTTTATACTCACTAATGACATAATTATATAAAAATAAACTAATTTTTCATAAAAAAAAATAAATATTGAAACGACCCCTGCTTGTGATACTACCTGTATTTTTCTATAAAATCCTGAAAAAAATGAAAAAAATTTAGATATAAATAAATTTCTACTGACTGTTAAATATTTGTTAAAAACAAACAAACGGTTCGGTGATCCAATCAAAATTTAACAACCGGCTCGGACGAACCGGAGCGAACCGGTCCCTGCACACCCCTGGATTAAGGATACTATAGATCCGGATGTTCCCTAATTAGGCCGCCATTCCCGTTGGTCTGAAATAACACTAGCATTATCTCAGTATATATAAATATAATCGAAATTCGTCATTTTGAACCTATCGTTTTCACAATTACATGTGGACGTAGGGCAAAAAAAAAAAATAAATAAAAAAAAAATATATATATATATATATATATATATATTTGAAATCAGTGATTTTTTTCTCTAAAAGTCCATAAAAAAAAATAGGAATTAAACAACTTTGATTTTTCTCGTTTTTTGCGCATGGGCGGGGAGTCCCCACGGAAAGATTGCGTTCTGAAAAAGATAAACAGAATCCACACACAAGAGAAGAATTGAAAGCATTAACTGACCAAGAAATTTCTCAGATTTAAACACTCTCTCCAAAGTACTGCAAAATTTTGTTGTTCGTTTGCAAAAAGTTAACCTCTTAAGCGTTATCGAGTTATATCGTCTATCGGTGCGTATAAAAGTGAAAAAAGTGACGCTTAACCAGTTAATGAGCTGAGAGGACATCACACAGAGTATGTTTTGCAGTATGGGACTAATTCTCCATGTGTAAAAATTTCATGCTTTTATTTCAGTTAATAAAAAATACAAACCTTTTAAAGTGTCAGACGTTTCAAAAAATCACCCGATATATATATATATATATATATATATGACCATTTTGAGTTCTATATCATATATAGATACAGTATATGTATATATATATATATGAGACTCAAACGTTTAGTTTGCTCCCATTATAAACTCATTTTTCCGAAAAGAAATACTCGTTCTTGTACTTTTTGCATTCTCACCCCTTACAAAGTATGCGTTCAGTTTACGACTTTTGAAATAATACTAAGTAATTCCGTTTTGCGTTATTATTATCGATATTAATTTGTATGCATTTTAGATATTTATATCTAATTATTATAATTTATATATTCGGTTTTCTCGCAAGTTTCTCTTTGCGGTGATATATGAGTGAAATCGGTGTGGTGAGATAGGAATTATAGGAAAAAAAATGTCCTTTATTAATCCAAATGTTTAGCACAAATTTAACGAAAAAAACAAAACAAACTTAAACAGTTAGCTTAACTTTAATTAATACGAGGCAGACGTAGAGTCGTTATCTGTATCTGGTAAAACGAAACCTTCAGCCATTCATCAGTTTATTATCACCACAATAGCGATAAATGTTTTCACTATTTGCCTCACGTCAGCAATTTTCCATTTGACAGAACTCAATTCATTCCTTTCTCAAAATTCAAGTGCTCTGATGAAAGGCAGCACGTCAACCAAATTTCCTGCTCCTTGCATTACATCCACTCCGCCCAACAAGAAGCTGTAAAATATGCATGCAAAGAGAGAGAGAGAGAGAGAGAGAATTTCATTCAACTGCATCATTCTCACTTGTTTACACGTTCTCCATGTGAACATTATTTATTGAGGCTATTTAAAATTACTCTTGTTAAGTTTTCCTCAAAATCTTAATTTATAATTTAAGAAATGACTTATCACTTCTTATATTCTTATAAGTTATAATGCAAATTTTTTTAAATTAAGTAAAAAATATCCAATGTCTACATTCAGTTTAAAACGTTTTTAAACGCAACGGTGAAATAATATATAGTCACAAAACGTAATAATATATGTAATTATATGATTTTCGTTCTCTTCTTCCTCTTTGAGGGATGGGGGCGTTTTTGCGGGCGTTCGCCCGTGGACCCTCCTTTCTGCGTACAATAATAATAATAATAATAATAATATGAAGTATAAAATTTGATTTATGTTTGTTGAACCTCAACTTTAAGGAAATAAAACTATTTTCTATTTTGTTATTAAAAAAAGATTAATGGACGATGAGAGTGCCAAAATTTAAACCAAGACATCGAAGGCCGAGTCAATTTAACTGCAGTCGTACATTTCACAAGAGTTTCTCCCTTCAGTGCCAAAGGTCCCATTAATCTTTGGTTGCCAGAATTGGCAGTGTGGATTTCGAACCTCTCTTTTTACACTATTAACTGTCGCCAGTAGTTATGGTATCCACAGTTGTCATGTGGGTTAACTAAATCTTAGTTTGGTTAGTTTAAATTAGATTAAATTAGGTTATTTCAAGTTAGGTCAAAAGAGATGTCGATAAAATTTCCCCATATAGAGAATCTTTGGGTATAAGCGGGCAGAAATTAATATAATATAATATATGAAGAGTGAGCCAATACCCTTATTTGGGTTTTGTTCGTCTAGAAAATAAAGTCTGTCGCAAAAGTACTAAAAATTTCATAACCCAGCAAAAATTTATAATTGGTTAATTTGGTGGAATAGTGACTTTATAATACTGGCCAGAGAGACCTACTGCTAATAAATTTCTCATTTGACCGCAGTTTTTCCATGGAGGAGTCTTCTCGGATTCAGTCACTGCTGATTTTTAATAAAAAGATGTTTTTATAGTTATTTTTATGCGCAAAATTCAATGTTGGCCTTTCTTGAATGCGGAAATTAACCAAAACTGAGATATATCAACCCTTAACCTAATTAAAATAGAAGTACATTTTACGTATTCGGCTAGTCTTGCATTTAAAGAAAAGTTTGAAATGTTTAACATCGTCTTTCACGGGGGAGTTTTCAATATTGTACCAGCACAAACTTGAAAAACATACATATTATAAGTTAGGTTAAATAGGTAAAATTAATTTAGGTTAGGTTAGGATAGTGCAACTCACCTCTCTCAAATAGTTCTTATCGTCTATTACTGCGTCGGTTTTAATTCCGAGATCATGATCAAAATTTTATGTTGGTGCATTATTTTGCCGAGCAATAAATAAATAAATAATCTTAGATAGTGGAATATGAGTGTCTTCGAACCATGTTCCATTGCGCACCGAAATTGTTTTATTACATCCACTTTTTTGGCACCTCCATACGCAATTATTATATACGATTTTGATCACCATTTTATGTTTTCTACGACATTTCTTTTTTTTGGTATTAAGTTCCACTCCTGTAACAAATGTACTGCATCTACTTCTGTCCACAATCAATTATGCAACTTTATTAAATTAAATTCTTCATCCATTTTTACTGTGAGTAATGGTCCACATTGGAGGTGGACCATGAGTTATCCGAATCAGCTCTAGTGGACCATCGCTTCAAAATGGTTGGGAACCACTGCACTAGAGTTAATATCCACATACAGTTCAATCCCAATTTTCCTCTGAATTTGGAGGTTGATGTTATTATTATGATTTCGGCATTTGAGGTCATTTTTTTATATATACTTTGATATTATAATTTTTTTTTTAATTTCATTTGTTTTAATGCTTTTTAAATTTAACGTCTTTTTGTATTAATGTATTTAATTTATGTATTGCATTACTTAATTTATTTACTTCTACCGTTTCAGAGAAATTTTATTTGTAGAATCACTGATGATGGTAAAGTAATTTGTCGAAAAGTCTGAAATAGAAAAATAAATAGAAATGTTTGCTGTCGTGTTGATCCTTCTTTACATCTGTAAGCTCTGTAAGCATCTGTAAGCAATAACGGTGATATATATATATATATATATATATATATATATATATATATATCGGAGCATAGCTGAAATTCACTTATAAATTGCTTGTTAAATTTAAATTAAATAAAAAATAGGCATTTTTTAACTATATTTTCTGTAGGTGGAAACGCGTTACAGTTTTGAAAAATTGAATTATTTATTTTTACATAAAATTCGCAAATGCTTTGACTTTTGCAAATTCCTCGTTAATATTTATTCATAAATCTGAATTTAACGTCGTATACGTGGATAACGGATAACGGATAACGGATTGGATATTTTCAGCCTCTACGTAATAAAACCGAGAAACGATTTATGCTCATAAAGAGGCTATAACAGGGGCGTCCGCAGGATTTTTCGCAAGGGGGGGCAAAACTAACTTATTAGTTCTTAGTTCTTATTAGTTCTTTATTAGGTAGAAAAAAAATGCACTGCGACCACTACGAGTAAAAACCGTCATCTTCCCTTATCATAGCCTGCTTTCGGTGCTAAATTTATGTACTTAGTAATACTAAGTACATAAATTTAGCACCGAAAGCAGGCTATGATAAGGGGAGATGACGGTTTTACTCGTAGTGGTCGCAGTGCATTTTTTTTCTACCAGTCAAGTCCATTTTTTATATGTTATATGATACTATGATTAACTATAATCGTGTAAGTTTCAGTGAAATTGACCAAACACAAATTTCCAAGGGAGGGCAACTGCCCCCTCTTGCCCCCCCCTCCGGACGCCCATGTATGGGTTAGGTGAATATTCTCAATTACGAGAAGTTGAATTTCGGGAGTAAAGAATGAATGAAAATTGTATTTGTTAAGGCACAAGTTTTCAGCTTTTACTGACACTAATCTTACAAGCACACACTCCAAGCATTCCTTCAATGACGCTTACTAGCATTTTCGAAGATCCTTTTTTTGCCTTCACAAGAATTCATTTTTCTCTTGTGGACACAGAATTCCCCTTGCTTGAAGACAACCCTAGTGTCTCCTCAGTCTACTGGCAACCGTCCAAGATGTCAGACTTTCTGCAACCCACTTTGTAGGTTCATATTAGTCCCTTAACTTAACACCAAATTCATTCATACGCACATTATTATTTCCGTCAACCATTTAATTTATCATTGCGCTTCCTTGTAATTCATCTAATAAGTTTTTCCAGAATATAATCAAAGTCATTCAATTCAAATCTCATTTAATATGTGTACTTACAGTACATTCATTAAATTGTAACCTTTATTTGTGATTTATTATTGACTTTGTTTTGTTTATTTAAAGGAAAATTCAACGAAGCTTATTAATCTCTTTTACTATCTACCAGTGATGTAGTCGAGACCACCAAGTCCGAGACTGAGACCGAGACCGAGACCTGATCCTGTGAGACCAAGATCGAGACCGAGATCAAAGGTTCGAGATCGAGATCTACCTTCCGAGATCGAGACCCTTAAAATTCGAGACCGAGATCGAGATCGAGACCAAGCTCATGCCCTTTCAATTTGTTTTACACTACTATGAAAATTAGACTATGTTAAGTATATTAAGTATGTTAAGTATATCATTGATGACGTCATTTTTTAACATTTACAATTGGCAATTGCGATTTGTTGTACGAATCGGTACGTTGTAAATATAAGTGATGTGAAGGGTTGTCGAATTATTCTATGCTTTATTGAATTTGTCGGTACTGTTTTCTTTATGCTGTATTTCTTGCATTATTTTTATGTGAAGCATTTTATTTTTTCAAATACATATTGGATGGGAGGATAATCGTTTTTATCACGCCACAGAGGTTGACACGCCGTTTGGCAACACTAAGTGGCCTTATAATATATACTTATATATATAATATATATAATTCTCTATTTAGTGTTTCCATTTTCAATAAAATTAATCTGACGGGGGCGGGGGAGGGCAATTTTTTTGTAGCGCTAACCTAAAAAATCCAGACCCACACACACCCCCGCAAGACAAACGTGGCAACTCAAAACAGTGTGACTGATTAGTGAATACCTAGAGTCTCTTACTTTTACAAACTTTCATAAACATTCTGAATTGTGTCTGTTCAACTAAGCCACCATCATGAGTATGCCAATAACATGTATTTTTCATTATGGTCTCGAGGTCTCGAAAGGTCTCGGGGAGAAAAACCGAGACCGCGTCTGTCGAGACCGAGATCGAGACCGAGATCTAAATAGCGGAGACAAGATCGAGATCTGCAAATTGGGTCTCGAGATCGGTCTCGAGACCGAGACCGATCTCGAGACCTAAATCACTGCTATCTACATATATTTATATTGATCGAAAGATGAGTGGTGACATCAAACCTCAAGCAATTATTAATTACTTTAATTTAAACTAATTACATTTATTATACGGCCTTCCGTCTACTGCCCACTACAAGCCATCTAAAGTTTTTATTAGTGCGACTGGAGAGCGTTATATGTTGGTTAATATAAAATCTTAAAGATGGCGCGTTAGATCTTGGTGTTATATGAATGTTGGTGTAAAACCTACAGATGTCGGAATTAGGGATTATACAAAGGTTGGTGTAAACTGTAAAGCCTTAAAAATGTTGTTGGATCTAGAGAGTTATATGAAGGTTAGTATAAAACCTTAAAGTTGAATGGACAGGGTTATATGAACGTTAGTATAAAACTATATATTTGTTATATTTAGCGCAGGAGTTCTCAATCTTGTCTCCACTGCGTATCCTTTTGAAAAGTCAAGATGTTTTCGTGTACCTTCAAATAAAATGCATATATATGTATATATATATTATATAATATATATATATATATATATATATATATAACGCGCCATATATATATATATATATATATATATATATATATATATATATGCATATATAACTGCAATGACCACGCAGTATATAAATGAATAGAAACGACATAAGTGTTAAGGAACGTCTCTGCACACGAGGAGGAGAGATAACGAATAAATGAAAAATGAGGCGAACCGCCCGGGAATCGAACCCAGGGCCTTCCAATTGCCGGTTGGACGCGCTACCATTATGCTACGGACCTCGATTAATCACAAATCGAAATTCTCCCACATAGGGCAGAAACCAATGCCCTGAGAGGGCACCCTCGCAAATCGTGAATATGCGCATATAACTGCAATGACCACGCAGTATATAAATGAATAGAAACGACATAAGTGTTAAGGAACGTCTCTGCACACGAGGAGGAGAGATAACGAATAAATGAAAAATGAGGCGAACCGCCCGGGAATCTAACCCAGGGCCTTCCAATTGCCGGTTGGACGCGCTACCATTATGCTACGGACCTCGATTAATCACAAATCGAAATTCTCCCACATAGGGCAGAAACCAATGCCCTGAGAGGGCACCCTCGCAAATCGTGAATATGCGCATATAACTGCAATGACCACGCAGTATATAAATGAATAGAAACGACATAAGTGTTAAGGAACGTCTCTGCACACGAGGAGGAGATAACGAATAAATGAAAAATGAGGCGAACCGCCCGGGAATCGAACCCAGGGCCTTCCAATTGCCGGTTGGACGCGCTACCATTATGCTACGGACCTCGATTAATCACAAATCGAAATTCTCCCACATAGGGCAGAAACCAATGCCCTGAGAGGGCACCCTCGCAAATCGTGAATATGCGCATATAACTGCAATGACCACGCAGTATATAAATGAATAGAAACGACATAAGTGTTAAGGAACGTCTCTGCACACGAGGAGGAGAGATAACGAATAAATGAAAAATGAGGCGAACCGCCCGGGAATCGAACCCAGGGCCTTCCAATTGCCGGTTGGACGCGCTACCATTATGCTACGGACCTCGATTAATCACAAATCGAAATTCTCCCACATAGGGCAGAAACCAATGCCCTGAGAGGGCACCCTCGCAAATCGTGAATATGCGCATATAACTGCAATGACCACGCAGTATATAAATGAATAGAAACGACATAAGTGTTAAGGAACGTCTCTGCACACGAGGAGGAGAGATAACGAATAAATGAAAAATGAGGCATTGGTTTCTGCCCTATGTGGGAGAATTTCGATTTGTGATTAATCACATTGTCACGTGAGAGTGGTCTCCCTAAGGTTCTAGGCTTAGGAATGTCCTCACCAACGGCAGGCACCATTTCCTCTGAAACCTCAAATATTTCCTGGAACTCTGTCTCAGCATTTGTACGCATCTCCCTGTAGACCCTCAGGACACACTACACGAAAGAACAACTCTCAGCCAATATACCGTACATTTCTTTGAGCCACTAAACAGGCTCGTACCTCTCCACCCAGCGTGTGTTGCGCGTAACCACAAGTTTGCTGTGCCATGAGGACGGGAGATCAGCCTTTAAGTACTTCTCCAAAGTGGCATTCGTACGCCGTTCAAATGAACACTCATTGCGGGAGCGCCGTCGTACCCCCGACCGAACACGTATCACCTATGTTCTTGAGTCTCTCTGTGATGGTCGATACCAATCCCTGACTCGTAACACCACGTACTGAGAAAAACTCAAAAAAATTTTCATGGTCATCTGAGTAGCTCACGCAAAACGACATCCGCTCGATTCCGCTAACATCAGTTGTTTCGTCAGCAGGAACTGAAAAGCATTTGATCCTATTCAATTTTCTCGCTATTTTATACTGGATGATTTCTCCACGAATGTTTATGAGTGAGTTTTCAATTACTGGACTCGTATACGTGGTATTTGAAGAGGAGGATGTGCTTCGTCAGAACGGTGTCACCGGATATGACACGATATCTCAGGCTTCTCAGCATAGCCCTGTCGTTTTAACAACATTGTGCGTCTGGCATCCAGAAAGTGATAATTTCATTTCATTTTTCACTTTCAGAAATTTTTGTTGACACGCTTTTTTTTTTGTTTTCTGCGTCACGCTTATCAAGATTCGTGTTTGATCTATTTTTTTTTTTAATTTTCATGATTTATGGTAATTTTATTTTTATCGTTATCGATCTAATATGGCCAACATTATTTTCTGGAGTTGTTGGTGGTATTAATTGTACATTAACAAAAATATTAGGTATAAACCGCGGGAGACATTTCAGGGGTTGAGGCGGAGGCTTTTTCCTCAGGAGTGTAACTCACTTCCATATTAACCATTGCGTTATTCTACCTGCAACAATAAAAAAGGTCCCAAAACAAGACATCAATTTGAACATTTGTTTTACTTCTAATGCATGGGTCGGGGAACTTTTTTGGGTATTACCCAAAAATCTATTTGAGTAAAATGAAATTACCCCCAGACTTCAAAGTAAACAAAAACAAGCCAATTGCTCTTAAAATTGTTGCATATGGTGTCTCTCATACCGCACGCATTACCCCCAAAATTTTTAAGTGTACCCCATTTGGGGTAATTTACCCCTGTTCGCCAACCACTGTATCTAATGCATTACTTTTGTAAATTTAATTTAAAATAAATTTTCCTATGAGACCGGACTTATGGGACACCCTGTATATTAAATTCATAAAATAATAAATGTACGAATGAACTCATATAAAAAATATATAAACTGCGTTAATCATTATAAAAATTGTATAGAAGAATAGCATGAAAACTGTATTGAAATTCTCTAGGAAACAAATTAAGGTCAAGAATTTCTAAAGACCTCGCTAATTTAATACAAATTTAAATGAATATTATGCAGGCTTAAATTTTAAAATGAAACATCACTTTTAAAGAAGATAGGGAGAGTCGTAACCTCGTAGTTAGCCAATTCAATTAGCTGAAGAAGTTGCGACCTCGAGGGTACCCAATTTCTCGTGTTCGAAGGAACTGTGACCTCTCGCGATTAGCCAATCATTGCATCGGGACAAGCAACTAATCTCACGATGAGAGCGGCTATCGGCCACTGATGTAACATTGGGAAAAGATCTTACATTTGAAAAGATTAAAATAAACTTTTATATTTACGAGGCTTTCCTACCTCGGAGACCAGATTGCATAAACTTTTGCAGTTTTAATAGTTTTACTAATGTCGTGGAGGGGGTTCGGGGTTCAGGTAAAGTCAGTAAGAATGGGAAAAGCGAAGAAAAATACGATGAGAAAGGAGAAGAGAACAGGGTGGAAAGGGAGAAAAGGAGGAAAAAGACTCGGGGCTCGCGAGGTTTTTCTCCGTAAGAGCAAGTTCTCATTATACTTTTAGAGTTCCAAATCCTGAGGCTTACTAATCCTGAATACCATCACTCCGTATAACAGAAAAAAAGAAGACGAGAATGAAATTCAAAGGCAAACCGCCAATTATTGTTCTTTAACTCTCGAACCCTTATCCTATCTATTTATCGATACCGACTGTTGTTCCGTTTGCATTCTCATCAACGGGTCTTTAAAAAACTTTTAATATATAAATTCAAATTAACATACAAAGCTTTTTAACTACAGTTTATACATTACGGTAGTATGCTTCTACACTGATTTTTACTTTAATCGCATTTGCGCACCACATTCCCATATGGGATACGAGAAGCTAATTCATCATATTTCATAAATAGTAGCAATTTTATCTACAAAATATTATTCTTTACACATTTAAAACTCTGATCATTAGTTCCAAATAAATCAAATTTCACAGTTTTACTTTATAATTAATAATTAATTGTTGACAAAATTTTTTGGGTAAATATCATCGAAAACCACGCCCATGACTCTTGATTCGCCGAAAGCTGATGACATCATCATAAGCTCTTGGCCAATTATGGCCAACTATATTGATGACATCACCAGCTTTCCATCAATCAAGATCCATGGATGATATATATATATATATATATATATATATATGATGATAATAATGCTAAACTTTATTGGTAGAAGGTAAATCCTATAAAAAGTCCAGTATTCATGAAAGTAAAAAAACGATGTGAATAATTAAGCAATAAATTTAAAAGCTAAAAATTACAGAAAACTATTGAGAGAAATTAACTTTTAAAATCAACGATACATTATCACTGTAGCGCGTATCAATCAAACACACACACACACACACACAACATATATATATATATATATAGAGATATATATAGTATATACTGTGTATAACTGTATATATTAGGGTGGTCCAAAAAAATGAAAATGAAAAATATATTTCTCATGACATTTGCCCATATTCTACAACCACCAACGATGTTGGAAATAAAAACTGGATCGATTCGTGCATATTTAGAGGTGGCGCAACTCGAAGCCTTAGTACCATTATACAGTTTGGGGTGGTAAATTTCTTCAAACTTGCGCCACCCTTAAGTATTATTGGATTTAGCTCAAAATCCAGTCTGAGGTCTTTTTCCATATAAAGAATGAGAAAATGCATGAGGAACTCTTATTTGTGCATTTTAAGTTTTGACCATATATGTGTGGCTCACCCTAATATATATGCGCCTCGGTGGTGTAGTGGTTAGCATCGCTGACTACGAATCAATCGACCCCGACATCGAGACCCAGTGGCGTCAGGCGGCGCGCAGCAAAACCCAGCTGTTCAGTAGCTTTGGGAATCGGATCTTCTCCGTTCTACCCCAGCAACAATTTCTAGTGTAGTTTTACTTGCTGAATTCAATAATATATATTTTATTTTGGAGAAAGTATTCGTGCTTTAATTAGTTATGGTTATAATTATTAATTTTGGTTCTTTTCCGTTCTACCCCAGCAACAAAAAATGAAATTATATATTATTTTCTATTGTAGTTTTACTTGCTGAATTCAATAATATATATCTTATTTTGGAGAAATTAATAACAAAAGAGTTATAGTCCGTTTATTTTATTTAAAAGTAGAGATTGCATTTAAGATTTCAATAAAAATGTCCTTTCCTTTTTGTCTTCTCCTCCACAGAAATTCACATAAATAAGAATCTATCATATTTCTAGATGTTCCCCAATGTCTCTTGTCCCTTTGTTTAGCTAAATCAACTGTACGCCCTTGACGATTGGTTAGGTTAGGTCGTGATATTTTCGTTAGTTAGCCTTATAAGGTTAACTAAAGAAGGCTGGGGTAGAACGTTATTTCCTTAACTATATTTATGAAATTCCATTTATCATCCATAACAATATCTACAAAAGAGAGAAAAAAATTAATAATTATAACCATAACTAATTAAAGCACGAATACTTTCTCCAAAATAAAATATATATATTATTGAATTCAGCAAGTAAAACTACACTAGAAATTGTTGCTGGGGTAGAACGGAAAAGATCCCGGGAATCTTTCCCCATTATAGCGACCCCAATCAAGAGGGTTCATGTCGCAACTGATTCGTGGCTCCTTTTAATAGATGTCTAATTCTTTTTGATAACTTTTCTGACTATTTTTGATAGGTGGAGGCACAACCTCATCGAAATAACTCCATAAATTAACCTTCGGCTTCTTTTTCAAAGGTTCTTGATCTTCTCGTGAAACAAAATCAGCTGCTTCATCGCCATACGTTATATTACGTGTAGGACTAGCGTTAGGTGATACACACACAATGATTATCTCATTTTTTACAAATTCAGGCACTGTTATACAAGCAAATTTGAAACAGCTTTAGTAATACTACAGCCATTGTCGTGCACAACTGCATGCACACGATCACTCTTTATTGACCATTCTTGCAATATAGAAGTCAATGCAGCTGCAAATTTTTCGGTGCTACTATAGCGTGATTCCTACCTCGATTCGGCGGTCTACCTTTTAATTATAGCTTCTTACCTTGTTTACTAATTGCTTGTTTACATTCCAATGTCCATCGCCCTTGACGATTGGTGAAGCTTAGTCATGATATTTTCGTTAGTTTTAACGAAAATATCGTGACTAAACCTAACCAATCGTAGGTAGACCACATACTATACTAGCACCGAAACTATTTTTTAAATAAATAAAATTGAATAATAAATAGCATTTTATATTTATTATATTTTCATTTATACCTTGGATAGGAATCACACTCTACAGTACTGTAGTTTCGAACCAAAACGGGTAGGAATCACCCTATAGTATCGAAGTCACCGGTAGGAATCACGCTATAGTAGCACCAAGTTTTCATTAGTATGGGAATCTGGCATATTTTTGGTGGCTAAAACATGCTGCTTTTGGTCACATTTACTATTAATTCTATGTGCTGTCAAACTGATAAAGGCTTCATTTTTTTATAGTGACGCCTAATAACCCAAATAAAACTAATATTCGGAATTCGGCTGAATAGTTTTGCCCCAAATATTCGGTATTCGGTGAATTTTAGTATTCGGTACATCCCTAATACTCATATATATAATGTTACACACAGACCATGCATGGAACAAGGAACTCTTCTGGGAAAATTAAATCCACTATAGTCTGAATAAATAATGGTAAATGACAAATACTAAAGTTTTTCTTTTTCGTGATGGAAGCCCAACGGCAACGGGTCATGACCGAGTCATGATTTTAATTTTCCAAGAAGAGTTCCTTGTTTCATACGTAGTCTGTGTAACATAAAGTTTCTCAGGTGACCATTCTGAGTTGTATCGTGTGTTTTATATATACCAAAAATCCATCATAGATTACTTTATATGCTCCGATAAGAGAATTATTGGAGATGTCAAAGTGATACCAGGGGTTACGTTAGAGTCTGACCACAGATTACTGATAGCAGATTTGAAAATACAGAAAATAGTAGCAACAAAAGAGGAGAAGAGGAAGGTAATTAAGACAAAGAAACTGCAGGATAAGAACATTTGAGTCAGATTCAGAGAAGAACTTGAAAGAAACATAGCTGAGATGGAGGAAAACAATGAATGGGAAACCGTGAGAGATTGTGCTAAGAGGTTTGCGGAGGAGATTTTAGGAACTGAGTGGGTTGGGGAGGAAGAAGACATACACCATGGTGGACAGACAAAGTGACAGGCGCAGTAAAACAGAAAACTATAAAACATAGGAAGTGGTTGAAGCAACGTACACAGGAATCAAGACGGGAATATGTACAAGTAAGAGATGAAGCTGAGAGGGAGAAGAAAAGGACAAAACAAATGGCAATGAGGGAATTGGGAGAAAAGTTGAGAGAAGATGAGAAGGGAAACAAAAAACTGATTTACAGCATTGCAAAGTCTTATAGGAAGGAAAAGAAAAAAGTATACAGCATTAAAAATAAAGCGGGAAATGTGAAAGTGGAACCTGGAGCAATTAATAGAAGATGGCCAGATTATTTTAAAGATCTATTGAATGGAGATCCAGAAGAAGTGGAGGAAGCAGATGGAATATACCAGGAATTAGCAGAACAGGTAATTATTACCAGAGAAGAAATGGAAGAGGTTGTTAATGAAATGAAGAATGGAAAGTCAACGGGAGTGGACGAGTTTCCGATTGAACTTACCAAGGAGGGAGGCGAAGCCATGAAAGAAAAAATTCGAAACCTGTTCAATAAATATTGGAGAGAAGGTCAAGTTCCCTGTGATTGGAGAAAAACATCGTTCCAATATATAAAGGAAAGGGTGACTCAGGTAGATGTGAGAATTATAGGGGAATATCGCTTATTAATCATATAACAAAAAGAAAAAGGAGCAAGGCAAATAATTGAAGCAAGGTTGGGAGAGGAACAGCATGGTTATCGGAAAGATAAAAGTACGGTAGATCTTATTTTTGGCCTCACATCTCTTATAGAAAAGGTATAGGAATTTAATACTAACATCTATGTAATATTCATAGATCTTAAAAAAGCATTCGATACAGTGCCCAGAGGAAGAATGTGGAGATGTTTGGAGGAGATTTATGGGGTAAAGGGGACACTTCTTAGGACTTTGAAAAGTTTGTATAAAGTTAGCGAATGCAAAGTAAGGACTGGACACAAAAATGATGAGTGGTTTGAAGTAAGAACAGGGGTGAAGCAGGGCACTGTTATATCACGACTCCTGTTTATAGCCTACATGGACACAGTAATTGCAAGTTTCAAGCGACGTCATGAAATGAATAATAATAATGGAATAATGGCATATGCAGATGACATAGCATTCTGGACGACAGAGAGAGAAGATATAGAACAAGCTTTAATTGATTGGAATGAATGTTTGAAGGAGGGGGGGGGAATGGAAATGAATGTAGAAAAGACAGAAATATTAAGTGTATGTCGAAGAGAAGGAGAATTCGGAGTTCAAATAGATAAGGAAATAAAAAATGTTGAAAAATTTAAATATCTAGGGAGTATGTTTACTAAAGAAAGCAGTAATATACAAGAAATAACTGAAAGAATTGCAAAGTTTAGTAAAAATGTCGGAATGTTATACCCACTACTGAGAGATGAACATATACCCCTTGGGACTAAGAAAATAATCTTCGAAACAGTTTTAACACCAATACTAAGTTATGGGTCGGAAAACTGGAAAATGCACATGGCAAATCGAAGCAGAATTCAGGCGGCAGAAATGAGACCGCTGAGGACTATTCTGAGAAAGACGCGAAGAGATAGGATAAGGAATGAAGAAATAAGAGCTACAGTAATGTGGGAGTAACGCCGATTTTGAGAAAATTCGATGTTACCAAATTGAGATGGTTGGGCCACTTGGAGAGAATGGAGGAGGGGAGAACTGCGATGAGGTGCTGGGAGTGGAGACCAGGAAATGGCAGAAGACCGCGAGGGAGACCGAGAAGGAGACGGAGGGACGAAGTGGAGGAGAGTTTGCGAAGATACGATTTGCCCAGCATGCAAGAGCTCGAGAAAACGGGAGTGCTGCTGGACAGGGCGGAGTGGCGAAGGAGGCTGGCTCCACTGACAGGCTGACTAGCCTACTTGTGAGCTGAAGAATTGAAGGAGAATTGAATATATATATATATATATATATATATTAGGGTGGGCCCTACATACTGTATGATAAAATATTAAATTTCACAAATAAGAGCTCCTGATACATTTTCCCATTTTCTATATGGAGAAAGACCTGAGACCGAGGTTTGAGCAAATTCCATTAATATTTAAGAGTGGCGCAAGTTTGAAGAAATTTGCCACCCCAAACTGTGTAATGATACTAAGGCTTCGAGTTGCGCCACCTCTAAATATGCACACGAATCGATCCAGTGTTTTATTTCCAACATCGTTAATAGTCGTGGAATATGGGCAAATACATGAGAAATATATTTTTCATTTTATTTTTTTTGACCACTCTAAATTATATATACAGTATATATATATATATATATATATATATATATATATATATAGATATATATATATACATGTATTCTATATATATATATATATATATATATATATATATATATATATATATATATATATATATATATATATATATATATAGAGCCTACAGTGTGTGTATATATATATATATATTATATATATATATATATACTCAAACCCAACAGGAATAAAAAACAAACATTTTTATTGACTTTTGAACTAACGTCTTCTTTAAGGTTATAAAAGAACAGATAATTAAAATCGAAGATGAAATGGTAAAACTGTAAAACAAAAGTAATAAGTGAGGTTAGAAGTAAACAGCAGAACGGCCGTCGCAAAAGTGAAAAGTAAACGGGTTTTAAAGTTATAACTGTTTATTATATTTATTACAAATTTCCACAGATATATATATATATATATATATATATATATTAGGTGAAGAAGCTTAAAATTTGATACATGGCAGATTTTTTTAGGACTGTCGTGGGAAATTGCTGACGGAACTAGATTCTTCACCTAACTTAGCGTACGTCTACCTTTCTAATAGCAATGTAAAAAATTTACTTTGCTGTACTGATGTAACTTACTCCTACGATGGATATGAAAAATTCTACCAATGAATAGCAGAATTTAATGACGATGTTGGGATTGTAAAATCGGAATTTATTAATGAATATATAAAATAACAACTCATAATGTATAAACGTAAGTTAGGTTTAATAGATGGATTGCAAAAGGGAGAAAATGGCCCTATTCTGAATTTTTTTTATGCAGGAAGGAAGGGCCAAGGGCGAATACCCGTAAAAGCCCCCCCCCCCCCAAATAGAGAAACAAGAGAGCCAAAATCAAGGTCCAGGTTTTTTCAGATGTCTAGACACTCTGTGTTTGAAAGATTGGAGGTCACTAGTATGATGGCAAAAATGTCGAGTACAAATAAATTGAATGCAACATGATCAATAATGCTCAAAGGGGGAGGGTGCTGTAGGGAGGTTATGCAACAAGGGGGAAGACTGGTTTAGACCCTCCAAAAGGGGACAGTGGGGTATGCAACAAGGGGAGAGAGGTAACCTAACTTGGTAGCTCAGGCTCACAAAAGTATATACATATATATATGAATTGTATGTGTATGTATGTGGGTGTGTATGCATGTAGGTTTGTATAGAAAAAGTAAAACCTTTGTTAAGACGTGTATGCGGGCCGGAACTAGACCCTTCAAATGTGGGAAATTAACCTAACAAGGGTAATAAAACACAAGAAGGAGAGAGAGGAGGGAGAGAAAATTCATTCGTGACCATAGCGCATTGCATAATGGTATCTTTACAAACCTTCCTGGGCGGCTTTAGCATCACAGCCAATTGGATTAGAAGGCAGCCAATCGTATGGCGTAAACGGTTCACAGCCAGTTTCTTTAAAGGGCCAGAGAATACAGACAGACGATACACACATACACAATCTTACATATACAGATCCCCGCATATGTAATGTTCCTCGCCTCACAGGCAACTCCGTACATGTGGCAACGCCCAAGTGTTAGTCAAGGTACCCCAACTGGGGGAAGTTGGTGTGGAGGGGGGAACAACCGAGTCCAAGTCTGTGTTCATAAAGATAAACAATTAATATGATCGTGAACAGCGTTGAACTCCATGTAGTTTACTAGTCTTATACAGTAATAAGGTTCCATTATGATTACTGCAAATCTATATGAAGAGCTACTACAATAGAACTTTTTATATACTAGTGAATGCGAAATATTCATTAAAATACTTTATTTGAAAAGGAAATTCAGTATATTGTAATGAAACATTGTAAAATAAAAGCAGTAAAAACATTTTAAATTATACTGTATAACAAGAATGTCATGAATGTCGCAAATTTCCCAACCCTTCCGAATGGTCTCCCTCATTTTGTGTAGGTTATCCCAAGCAGAAACAATCCATTTAGCATGAATAGTTTTCAATGTGGAGAGCTTCAAATCTATCTTTCCGAGGGATTCATTTACGCTGAGTGCTGCTGAAACTTTATCCGCATACCAAGAGGTAAAACTTGCCTTGATATACGACCTCAACCTCGACCAATCACAGTGCAGAATAAATGTCGTCATTCATGACGTCATTTTAATCTGTAAGATTATAACTACGACAGCAACTGTTGACCTTGAAATTATGATGCCGTAAACTCATCCAAGGATATGAAAGAGCGAAAATTTGCTGCCGCGACATTAACCTGGTTTACAGTATATACGCTTATAAACTCATACAATATTATACTGTTTGTGAAATGACGTTGATGGACCAAACCGAAGTGTTGATATGGTTACTGGCATGATCTACGCTCATGCCATATTTCTATACCGTATGACGAACACCGACTCTGAAAATGAATTCAACTCAAGATAAAATTGCACAGAGAGGCCGGATAATTGGTATGCGGGAAGCAGGCCTCTCTTTAGCTGATATAGCCATGGAACTGGGAATTTCGAAGCCTACTGTTCGACGCTAGGTGCAGAGGTGGCAGGAGACTGGGAAACTGTTAGATCGTCATAAGTGTGGGACACCAAGAAAGACCACCCCAGAAGAAGACCACAGAATAATCAACGAAGTGCAAAACGATCCTATCAACAACGCACTCGCCCTCCAGGAGACACTACATATGGGCGTGTCAGTGGACACCGTATGGAGACGGTTGCATGAAGCAGGATATCACCACCGTACTCCTGTCAAAAAAGGGAGGATCGAGGAACGACATCGTCAGGCCAGGCTCTCGTTTGCTCGCCAGCATATAAATGATGATCCCGCATACAGGAGCAGTTATTTTCTCTGACGAGACGTTTGCTTCTACAATCACGGCCGTCTTCGGTGTTGGCGACAGGACAACACGAGATATACCCGCCAAAATATTTACGAAGTGCGCGGAGTAATACTGTAATATTACTAGAGTAAGATTTATGTATTACAAAATGCGATGTCCGGCTTCCACATTTACATGGGACGAATAATGGTCGTAAAATTATTCTTTAACTCTTTCAGTATTATGACAACACTTTAGGATCTTATTCTGGATAACTGCAGACTGTGTTATTTGTATAACGGCGCACAATTATATTAAGCTGAGAAACCCCTAATACAGAGGGGTTAAAACGTATCTCGAATAGTGGGTTACTGATGAAGCGTATGGATGAGATATAATTTTACTTTTAATATTTAAAATCCATTTGCAGGACAACTGTCCCATCCACACCGCCAGGATTGTTAGAAGGTGGTTCGAGGAGTAGCGAAATCTAGAACTACTGGACTGGCCTAGTAAAGGGTGTGACCTCAACCCCATTGAGAAGGTGTGGGGGAATGTGGTGAACTCGTGGGAGCCTGGGCAGGAGCGGACCAGCCGCCAGCTGCTGGACCACACTATGGCTGAGTGGGAGATGTTCCGAAGGAACCCACACATCATCATACATAACTATGTTGCTTCTATGCCACACAAATTACAAGATGTAATAATAGACAATAATGGGGGATGGACCAAATACTAACTATGAACCGGGTATAGCTGTGTCATTTATGTTAATCTATGGCAAATTGTGAGCATTGTGTATGACTATCATTTTGCATGATAAACTATTTAGTAAAACATTCTTAACCATTACATATTTGTTGTTATAAAGAATTGGTGTTTTATTGTTATATATATATATATATATATATATATATATATATATGTATGTACACTATATATATATATATAATATATATTCCTTGTTAAGAGCTAATAATATCTCCACATTGACAATGCAACAGGAAATATGGAAAACATTAATGGGTTTATCTGTCCATCGTGATTAAATGATTATCTTTCCACATTGATAATACAAATACAATCTGGAAAACACTATTAATATAATAGGCATCAGCCACAAACCGGTGGTGATATCCTGCTTCATGCAACCGTCACCTTACGGTTTCTACTGACACGCCCATATGTAGTCTCTCCTGGACGGCGACAGCAAGTAACCATGCCAACCCCAAGGTTTGGCCCAACAACGTCATTTCACAAACATTAATATATATTGTTTGCATTTATAAGTATTATAAATATGTTTATGCTAGTATAACCGTGGATTATTCTTATGTGGCTTTGATAACACTAGGCAACAAATTTCAACTTTTTTTTTGTTACAGACACTTGAACGACTGATTCCTACTAAAGCGCTGATGCTGATTTCAGATCTGATATCAAAATTTCTCTATCACGTCCAGATTTTGTGTAACCGAAAACCCCTATTTTTCATTTTTTTTTCTCACCCGCTTCTATTACGAAAGCCGTCTAAGCTACTTTTCCGTGCCACGTTTTATGTTAAGCATACTTAAATAATTAGTGAACAGGGATGTCTTTCCTCCTTTATTCTGGCTTAAGACAGACAGCGGAATTCCGCTGGCGGAGTTACCACCCCTGCGCCCAACCATCCACCCAAAGCGCGTTAGTATTTTGTTGTTACTACTGAAAGGCAAATTCCTGTTCTTAAGTGAAACTTTGGTGTGTCCTCTTCCTTTGTCGCTTGTAGGATGACGAGCTCTCCTTCTGCAGGAACCAACAATAATCTCCCATCATATTTGGGTTGAAATTACCTTGGTATCTGTTTTCCATAACTGAGATCTGTTGGTGGAAGCGCTCACCATGCTCGTCACTTACAGCCCCAAGGTTGGCCGGGAAGAAGTCAAGATGAGAATGTAAAAAATGAATTTTCAAAGACATTCTGCATCCCATTATTTCATAAGATTTAAGCATGTTTTCTACGAGTTTACGGTGGTTTTCAGCTTTGTGGTTTCCAAGAAATTTTTTGACAACTTCAACGAAAGATGTCCATGCTCCTAGTTCATTCTCATTTAGGTTAGATAACGATGAGTCGTGGATGACACTGCGGATCTGTGGTCCAGTGAAAACTCCAGCTTCTAGCTTAGCATCTGTCAATATTCCTTTGAATTTATCCTTTAAATATTGGAAACCACTACCTTCATGATCCATACCCTTCACGAAATTTTTCATAAGGCCAAGTTTAATGTGAAGTGGTGGAAGATGTACTTTCTGAGGGTCAATAAGTGCTGGGTGTTTCACATTGTATTTACCAACAACATGTTCAGTTCTAGATGGCCAATCATGTTTTTTGTAGTGGTTCTTGTCATCTCTGCTGTTCCATAGACACAAAAGCACATATGCTTTGTGTAGCCCAACTGTAACCCAAGAAGTAATGATACAACTTTAAGGTCGCCACAAATATTCCATGTGTGGTCCTTATATTTGATGAGTCTTAGCAGCAGTTTCATCGATTCATAAGTCTCATTAAGGCCAGTGGCATGTGCTACAGGTATTGAAGGTTTTTCATTGCCGTTGTGCAGTAATACAGCTTTAAGGCTAGCTTTACTAGAGTCAATGAACAGTCTCCATTCTTTTGGATCATAGCGACAGCCAATCCCTTGCATCAGACCACTGATATCGTGGCAGAAACAAACGTTTTCTTCCTGTAAGTAAAATGATGAAAACTGCAAATGGCGATGGCGGAAATGGGAAACTTTGGTGTTTGGTTGGAGAAGATTAAATTCTTGAAGTCTTGAACCAAGCAACTCTGCCTTTTCTTTTGGTAATTCCAAATCGCGCACTAAGTCATTTAACTCCGCTTGACTTAACAAATGTGTGGAAATATTTGCATCTGGAACATATATGCCATCTTTCCCTGTTTCTATATCACTAGCAGAATCTTCAGATGAACTGCTGTCTGTTATCGTTGCTGGTGGAACTGGTGGTGGATTTGTTTCATCATGTGGTACTGGTTTCATTGCTGATTCGCAGTTTGGGTACGTGATCTTTGATTTGTTTTT
This sequence comes from Bathynomus jamesi, assembly GCA_023014485.1. Classification (NCBI taxonomy): domain Eukaryota; kingdom Metazoa; phylum Arthropoda; class Malacostraca; order Isopoda; family Cirolanidae; genus Bathynomus; species Bathynomus jamesi. Next base: position 236,817 of record JAJOZX010005452.1, on the reverse strand, counting down.
CTTTGTGAAACCAGCAATCTTTGTCAAACAAAAATAACAATTATTGAAGTGATTTTTGGGCTCACGCCAAACCATGGGGACTGAGAACGGCATAGCTTTTTTTTACCATTCATCCACGCTATTAACATTGCATTGCACTGTGCACAGCAAATATGTGGTGCCCAGTCCCTCTGTTGGTCTCCTAACTTACAGTCAAAATAACACTTGTAGGCAAGTTTAATCTTTGTTGTTATGTTTCTACGTTGTGGCTTAGGTGTATATTGTCCACAGACAAAGCAGAAGTTGTCTGGGTGATTTACACAAGCACGTCTATTTGATGCCATTTTGAATTACCATACAATATCTGAAAAAACGTAGAAAGTAATTATTACGATGTGCAAAATAAAAAGAAATACACACCGTAGTACAAAACAAATGCTATAAAAACACACAAGTCACCACAACCTGTCACTTGCTCATCAGCAGAGAGCTTCAACAACCGTTCTGCTTGACTGTCACGTAGCGACTGACCGTTGGGCCGTTGCCCGTTACTATGCTCTTGACTCAGTGTTGCCAACTCGGGATAGATTTTATTTATCAAAATTGTTCGAATTTGTATATAGTTGGCAAAAAAAATTGATTTAACCTTGAAAAGCAAGTTTCATATTACTGGCATTAAGCCGATTAAAACCAAAATCTGGACGTGGTAGAAAATTTTACTAAAAGTGATTTGCATCTTACACAAAATCTAGACGTGATAGAAAAAATCTAATTATAGATTTGAAATCAGCATACCGAAATTAGCTAGGAGCACCTATTTGGTCTTCTGTAACAAAATCTTTGTTGCCTAGTGTAATCAGTTAGTTATTCAGATCGAAACTGTTAACAAGTTCTTTGTGTAACAAACGTCAAAACTGATCAATCTATCGCACTGAAACCAACGATAGATTGATCAGTTTTGACGTTTGTTCATTGTTTACAAAAGTGCCGATTGACGATATGCTTACCAAAGACTGTAAATTCACTTTCAATAGCGAGTATTATCAACAGGTTTTTCAGATGTCGCCCCTCCTCTCCAATAGTTATATGGAGTTTTCGAAATTACTTACATTCCGAGAATCCTGGGGGTTGACATCCTATGGTTGCGGTACGTCAACGATATTTTGTGTATCTGGCCCATGAAGCGTGACCTGGATGACTTCCTCCTTCAGTTAAATGATCAAGTCCCCTCTATTAAATTTACTTTAGAAGTGGAACAAAACAACTCAATCCCATTTTTGGATGTGCGTGTACATAGGAAAAGCACAAGTTTTAAGTTTAGTATTTATCGGAAAAAAAAAATTGTCCGACGTACACTTTTACTCCGGACATGACACCCCCATTAAGAAGGCCATATTTTCTTCAATGTTTCTCCGCGCTCTTAGGATCGCCTGTCCTGAATACATGGATGCCGAATTAGAAAAAATTAACGGTATTGGAAGTGATCTGTGCTACCCAGCTGCGGTTATGGAATCTTGTCTAAACAAGGCAAAACGAACCTTCTATTGCGTGAATAATAACCCTCGCACTTTGTCAAAGAATATTTTAGTACTTCCATTTTTCCCAGGCTTTTTAGGCATTGCTAATGTACTTAAACTTTTGAATATCAATGTAGTATTTTAATATAACAATATTGTGAAAAATATCATAGTAAAAAATAGCCCTACCAATAATTCAGGCATTATCTACAAAATTGGTTGTAAACAATGTGATTCCTTTTACATTGGTCAGACGGGAAAGGATTTTCACACGCGTGTAAAACAACATCAATATTCCGTCAGAACGGGACAGTCGTCCAGTGCCCTTTTTGTCCATTTGTCAGAGTTATCACACTGTATTGATTGGAATAATGCTTCAATTTTGTTTCACTCTAGCATCATTGTTAATAGAAATATTCTTGAGTCTGCTATTATTCAACTTACAAATAATTTTAATATGAGCCAGGGTGGTTTTTTACTTGATCGTGTTGTTTTGAATTCGTTCAGAACGGATTTAGACAAGAAGGGCAAAATGCTAAAATTGACTATTTTATACGAAGATGAGCCCCGAAACACGGAATGTGTGATAATCGAGAAACGATGTAAGTTTTTCTTTATGCTCATGCGTGTGTGTGTCGGATAATAATAAATCAAGTATTTTCAACATTTTATTAAATACTAAAATTATGGATAACATTTTAAGTGTATTTATAAACTAATACATAATTTCGTTTATTGTATACATCACATTCAATGTTTTATCACACATATAGAAATAGGAGTGGCAATAATACCTAATTTCGTTTTTACATATTATATATATATATATATATATATATATATATATATAATATATATATATATATATATATATATATATATATATATAGTATATATATATATATATATATATATATATATATATATATATATACACAGGGTGTCCGAGAATTATCTGTACAATTTTTGGCTGTTATTAAAAGTCAACCATGAAGTGTAGAAATTCGAGTGTTGTCCCATTTTACAGAGAATCTCATTAAGTTTTTTCTGATACCAAGTTTTGACAAGTTTTTTAGAAATTCCAGTGTGTCCGAAAATTATCTGTACAATTTCATCTTTTAATAAAATTCTTGATAACACACGTAAAATTCTTAAACAAGATTATTTAGAATCTGTATTTTCAAACGTTTCTTTTATTAAAGTAACGTTGTTACAAACATTCGATATGTGCACCATCAGTGATTCGCAAAACATCCAATCGATAATCCAAATGTTGCCATGTACGCTGCAGCATATCCACATCAATTCGCTCAATAGCAGCTGTGATTCTTGCTTTTAAATCATCAATATCTGTCACCCGCGTATTGTACACAAGATCTTTGACGAATCCCCAAAGAAAGAAATCACAGGGTGTGATGTCGGGAGATCTAGCCGGCCAATGAATTGCACCTCCATGGCCAATCCACCTGTTTGGGAATGTCTCATTCAGGGACTTACGGACGATCAAGGCCCAATGTGGCGGTGCGCCATCTTGCTGAAAAATGATGCGTGGATGCAGTGCTTCCAATTGCGGATAGACAAAGTTTTGCAACATGTCCAGGTAGGTATTGGAGGTCACTGTTGATTCACCGAAGAAAAATGGTCCAATCACGCGATCATGTAACAGGTCACACCACACATTAACTTTAGGACTGTCTCTGATGTGCTCTTCTATGCAATGTGGATTTTGTGACCCCCATATGCGCACATTTTGTTTGTTTACCTTGCCTGAAACATGAAAAGTTGCCTCGTCCGAAAACATGATTCTTGCCAAGAACGCATTGTCCTGGTCGACTCTGTCAAGCAGAGTCATTGCAAATTGCTTACGGGAGACCTTATCTTCTTGCGTAATCTGTTGCAAGATTTGCAACTTGTAAGGATGCAACTTCAAACGTTTACGCAAGACATCATGCACTGTCGAACGAGGTATCTGTAACTCTCGTGATGCAATTCTTGTCGACTTGCGTGGACTGCGAACAAAAGCCTCTCGAATGCGCTCGACATTTTCAAAAGACGTTCGAGGCCGCCCTGCTCCTTTCTTATGCTCTACACTTCCAGTTTCCTTAAACCTTTTATACCAAGCTCGTATGGTTACTCTTGATGGAGGGTTTCTGTTGTAATTAGTTCTAAACCTTCTTTGAACTTGTGTATCTGATTTTGTTTCGATAAACCATTCAACACACTGTGCTTTCTCCTGTGGATTCATTAAGGATGAGGGGTGTGTATGAATATCTGAAAAAGAAAAAACTTGTCAAAACTTGTTATCAGAAAAAACTTAATGAGTTTCTCCGTAAAATGGGACAACACTGGAATTTCTACACTTCATGGTTGACTTTTAATAACAGCCAAAAATTGTACAGATAATTCTCGGACACCCTGTATATATATATATATATATATATATATATATATATAGTTTTTAACGGCTATAAAATTAGCTATATATATATATATATAGTTGTTCTCATTTTAAGCAATACGCGTGTTTCCTTCATTTACAAGGTTAAAAGCTATATTTTGAACGGCGCACATTTGGTAAAATTTAAAATAATTAATTGCTGAAGATATTTGTCGTTACAATTATATATATATACTTTGTGTATATATATATATACTGTGTGTATATATATATATATATATATATATATATATATATATATATATATAAAACTTCACACATTACACCGGGTGACCAAAAAAGGGAACCGTTTTTTTATCTGGCGTCATACTTTCATATCGTTGCTCGCAGGGTCACACAAGTCGAATAATTGTAGAAAATTTGCAAATTCTTTCCCATGGGATATATGCATGAGAAAACACAAACAGTACTGCCCACAGACATTGCTGTACAAACTCTGGAAACGATAAGGATTCCAAACTATTTGTGGGATTTGCAGTTTTTCGAGAAATTTACAATGATAGTATCATTCCATGGGTGTCCGCCCAGTGAATTAAAGTAGTACATTCGTTTCCTAATTTTAAAATAAACGACTATTCAATGGAGACCTTCTCTACTGCTAATATCTGTATTCATGATAAGTGCGCCACAGTCTCTCGTGATTGGAAGTTTTAACGTTTCATTCTTCGCAAACACGCAGATAATTTGTCACCCGTGGATCGGTCACTCTTCATTACTCTCTGGAGTGTAACTGTGTCCATTTTAAAAATTCCGTCACCAAGCCCTAAACCTGTCAAATTCGATTAAAGCCTGCGACTCGAGGTAAACCCTTACGCCAATAGGCGCGACTAGCGGTTTCTCGAACTCTACTCTGAGTGAGATATTGCCTCTCTGCTATGGCCTTATGTGTGTGGTTATACGCCCACAGAAATCGGGTGAGAGGCCAAATGGGTACAGATTCGAACTCTGGACGAATTCATTCAGCGTTACACCGGTTCCTAAACCGTCACAACCACCGACACTATGCACTAGATTGTTATACGCTCTTGACCAAAGTGAAAACTCGTCATCTGTAGAATAACGCGTTTCCAATGTTCCACCTAAAGCTACCCCGTTGACATACAGAGTTACATTTTTAAGGACGAAATTATCGAATTTAAATGCAGATTTTTTGTATTTTCCATTCACAGAAGCATGCGCTTGCTTTCCAATTAATATCCTTTTAGGCAGAACCCAAGAGCGACATTTTCTATCTCCTTGGATATTAAACCTGAAAGAACTGTAAAAGCCTTAAGCTGACCTCTATTAATTGGATATTTCACTGTGGCATGCAGTAGATTTTTTCAATTTCCATCTGCTTGCCATGCTTAATTTCACACGATGTACGGGGAAATGTCTCCATAATATGAATTACCATAGGCTTATCACCCTCTTCTTGGTCAGCACCCAGATTTAAACAAATCTCAGGACTCGTCCGTGTGAATTTTAATTTCATATCGACCCCATTCACAAGCAACTTCTCCTGGAATCTGTGTGCAGCCGTCCATAGCAGTCGGAAATTTTCTTTTTAGATTTTTTAAACTTACTCTTTATACTATTTTCATCTTTAGCCTGATAATAACCTTCGCCAGTTAAAAAGGTGTCCTTCGCTTCTTTTGAAAAGTTGAGTACATTTTCCAGATAGGATAGTATGTGGTAGTAGCCAGACCCTGCCGAGATGTTGACCTGAATTAAATACACGTCACACTGGCTGATATATGTAGAAAGTTTCTTTCTAGGTATACCATGTAGTAGTTTTCGCAGTCCCACCCATCTGAATGCGCTACTCGTAGTTTAGCGTACATTTGCACACAGCTTGGGTCAAAAAAGTAAGGGCCTGAGCTCAGGATCACGAATTCTATAGGTGCACTCGGTGAGCTAATAGTGTTTAGCGAGTTAACTTTAATAAAGTCGCTATGTTCTACAGATGTTTGTGTTGGTGGCATATCAAAAAGGGCCAGTTCCGATTTACAACATTGCGAACTACTCGTATGGATGAAACGTCCCATGGCGCGTCAGAAACAGTGATACCTCTCTCGGCACGTAGCAATCAGTCTATGACCCACGAGCGCAACGTCCTTAGCTTATATCAGTTAAAAAAGTGGTCAATCATAGGTTTCATGCGCTTGGAACATTTTTTTTTTGTCCTTTTAGGTTTAATGCCACGAGTTGGTCTTCCGGACGCAAACTACGCCTTGAGTAACCATTTGGTATAGAGTTATGATCCCTTCACACGATATACAGTAGAGTTAGTGATGTAGAAAAATTGATGGGGGTTGTGTAATCCCTAATGAGCAGGATTACGGAGTTACCACTGGTCCCCCACGTGGTTGACATTAGTAGGTATTTCCAAAACAACCCGTTAGATTTTAATTATCGTATATTGCTGTTTGGTGGCTAGTTTTTTTAGTACTTTCTCCTCGGTTTTTCGAAAGGTTTCTTTCGGGCACACGGGGAACGTGGTGATGATGTCTACGCGTTAGATTCGACAAGTTGTCGATTTGTTTGTGTGCACATTCTAGAAATACTCGTAACTTCTTTATTTTTAAGGATTCGAACCCCATTTCTCGCAGAGACGAACCTAACCTAACCTAGCATAACTAACCTAACCCTGTTGGGTTAGGCTTAGGTTATGACAGTTTAGCTTAATTTAGGTTAGTTTAGGCGAGATTAGGGAAGATTTGGTTGAGTCGAATCAAAACTTTTTCCATTTTGTGAGATTGAACTGGTAGGGATTTTTTTTACAAGAGGTGAGCTTGTGAGTTTTAGGCCTATTGATTAAAATTACATTGGATTGTGAGAAAAAGATGGTGAGCTTTTACGTATTGCAAATCTCACACGTTGCGTATTGTAGTTTGGATTCCGTAACCCCTTCTTCTTTTTCTTCTTCCTCCGTACAGTGCGCTTCTTCTTCCAGTTTTTATTTCCGCTCCACGCATTTTTCTTTTTGCATCTTTGACAATTTAGTTCCGTGTACGTTTTAAATGTTTACTGAGAGCTTCCTTAGGCTTAGTCCTTGCCATTATGTCTTCTACCGTGTTAAGGCCTGATTGTAATGCTTTCTTGCCAAGACATCTGGCACCACTCTTCAGCAAAGGGACAGCCGTACGCAGTATAGTTGAAAAAATCGACCCAATCCCACTCCCGCGCTGTTATCTCACCCCTCGGTAGACTGTAAACGGCCTTTTGGTCATTCTATCACAGTACAACGGAAGTGAAGCTTCACTGTTAAGCTCTCGTCACCGAATGGAAACCTTCTCCCCTCAATCGTTCTTATATATATTGAGATACTGGTTAGTATGGTAGTTGCGACTTTGACATAATGAGGCTTGTCTATGATTGGAATGTGGGCGATGCGCAGCAGTCGCGACTGGTTGCCCCTAACAAACTGATGTTCCACGATATTGCTGTAAATATAGTACATGTCCAGGGGAGGGTTTCCATCGTTCAATTTCGCCAATTTTAGCTGATATAATAAACTCCACAAATCATGTTGTGACTCATGAAAAGTATCTCTTTGGACGGCTAGAACATATCTGCCCTCAGGTATAATTTTGAACAGTGCTTGAACACCTTCGTGTGAAGAGAGACCAACGCACGGAACAGCAACGAGGAAGAGTGCTTTGTCTTTAATATTTCTGTTAGCCTTCGATTTTAGCAACAAAGTATGCCCCGACTTATCTCTGTTTACGATTTCGTATACTAAATCATACGTAAGATTTGAACTTTTCAAACTCCCATTTAAGTATCTCACAATATCTTCGGCTGTGTCATAATGCCCGGACGTAGTGTTACTTTCGTACTATAGTACTGCAACTCACCACTCCAGGCTGAGCGCATGGTATCGTCCCGAGTTACTCCGGCCCTTTCACATTCATCGCGACTTCTAAGAACCATAAAAACGGATTCTTTCTTGTCAATACTTAAAAACTTTGTGGCCAGTTGAAATTCGTATATTCCAAACTCATATGATTCACGACTCAAATCAATGGGCCCATGGTATTATTAGGATGTACAGAGAGAGAGGCGGAGGACGGGAATGTGACGAAGAAGTGGTTAGGCGCCATGTTGTTTACTGTTTAAGCTTCATTATTGCATCAGTTTTTATTTAGGTGTTGAAGCTTTCTGGGTACCCTAGCGATTTTACCAGGTACATTTTTCTCTTTCCTGAACCTTTGCTTCCTAAAATTTGTTCAATTTTAAACACTTTTCTTCCTAATTTAAATGTCACGTTTTGCAACACGTCGCCATAAAAGTCCCCTGCAATTTCTTCCCCACTCAAATCTTCAACATAATATATCATCACCTCGCCATTAGGCCTCATAGATCTAACTTTAAAAATCTCACGAGTCCAGCATTGCTCAGATCCTTTCGCGAATTTATTCCCCGAAAGCGACAGCATTACATAATTAATCATTGATTTTGAAACGCACAGAGCGTGGTGGTGCTCTACGGTTATCTTTTCTCACCTCACGCTTTATATGCGTACCTCTTTTTAAAATTTCGTTTGGTGAGCTACCAATCGTTCGGTGGTGTGAACGGTTGTATGATGAAGCCAGCGAATCCAGAATGTCTATATATCTGTATGTGTTTTATGTGTGAAATAGCGATGCATGCGTTCCTTTATGGTACGCTGAACTCTTTCGGCTAAAGATACTTTATGTATAGAATTGCTAGTGTAATAACTGATATTGAACTCTCCCAACATGTTCTGAAAAGCTCGACCTATAAATTCTTTCCCCATGTCCGTACAAAAATAGCCAAGAATCCTGTTTTTCCTCAACATTAGCGCTTTTGCGGCTTTAACAACTGTTTCAGGCGACTTAATTTTCAGTGGAATTAGCCACAAAAATCTAGAGAATACATCTATTATGAAAAGGATGTAACGGTAACCGGTATTATACACCGATTACCTTTGCATGTCTGTTAAAACAGCCTGCTAAATAGAATCAACCGAGGCGGCTAATGTCTTGGCAGTTTTAAACCTTCTTCTCACAGGTTTATGAAGCCTCTCAACATCTTTTTTCTCTATTCCCTCATTATAAACGCCTCAGTACAGTCGATTAACACCCCCGTAGGAGACTGGATTAGAAATGTTATAATAACTTTTTCTTAATATGTTAGCCATTTACGTATTTTAGAGGCGCACGGGTAGGGTTGGGTTGCTAGTTGGTCTCTTCTTCCTCTTCAGAGATGTTACCGCCGGGGACGAAGGCGTGTTCAGCTGAGGTACATGCGTTGCTTACCCCAAGTCTTTTAACCTGTTCTGGTTAACTGTTAGTGTTTTTGGGGTGTTTATTTGCTGTAGTCTAGCTTTAATATGCTCCCATTCTGCTGGTGAAGGTCTATCCCACTTTCTTACCAAATCATGTACGATATCAATGATGTTCGAACCCTGTACCTTTGACCCTTCAACAACAACCTCGCCTGTATCGGACCAGTGTATAATGGGGTCCTCACTCAATATATTATAAAGACTTAGTCCTTTATTACTCAATGTATGGGAAAGACTTTTTTAATACATGTTCGAGATGTTCCGGACTTCCACCGTTGTTCTTTACTTGTTCGTCTATAGGCTCGCCATGGTCAGTATCACCCCCATGTTTGACAACTACGGGGAACTCCACGGGTTTCTTATAATTTTCGTACTCATGAAGAAATTTCTGCAGAGCTTCTTGGTGTAAGATTCTTTTCTCATCAGGAGACTTTTCACTGTTTAATAGGTCTACCAATTCGCTTTCCATTCTTTTAAGCCTGCTTTTACGGGATTCTAGAATGGACTCTGTGTTTTGTAGTGGAGCGTACACCTTTTGTGGAATCACAACTACTTTGTTCATTATATTAAACTAGACAATAAAGGGCTTAAAACTGAAAATAAGATGAGTAGGAATGAGCCCCCTCTTTGTACAATAATTCGCTTTTTCTTCCCCACGGTTTAACTTTTACGAGCGAGTGCATTTATTATGTTCTTGTAACAATGTAAGCGAGACTTCTGAGAGGGTTTCATTGGTACATTGCATTTTATAACGTTAAGAGAGATTTCACAGATTCGTTTTAAAGAGTAGGTGTCAATATTTTTAACAAACACATGCTGGAGAGTATGGGGCAGCCGATGATAGATTTTTATTAATTCACGGTATATCTTTAACCTCTTTGTCATCCTGGGATATACACCGTTCCAGCCTCGTTTGGGAATATATTCGTTATTAGAGGCACCTAAACGTGCTTCGCGGGTGAAGGTCACAAACCAAGTATCCGTAACGTTGGCTTGTAGCTTCTTTATAAACATCCAAAAACTCCTTACGCTGATTCGGGAACATTTGATTGGCTAATACTCTAATTTGTGCCACATCTCTACGTTGTGCGAATAAGACTAGATATTGTGTATTTAGCGAAACATCGCGCATGTATCTATTTTTGAAAAATAGATTCTGATTGATGAAGAATACGCTTATGTTAAAATGGTGGGAGAGCACTGTAAATGTCTCGGCAAACGTTTTATCCATTTCTAACATGAGATCGTCCATAATAACCGTGTGCTCTTTACCCTTTACCGAACTAACATCATAAACACCTTTGTGGAACAAAATATCATCTTGGTACTCGTTGAATATGGTCTGGTATGTCGAATAGCACCGTATGACTTTATTCATAAAATTTGAGATTTTAACATAAACACGATTTTGCCATAGCCTGTAGGGCCGGATGTAATGCAAGTAGAAGGGCTCGTGAACCTGAATTTTTCTACAGAATCCATCTCTAACACGTAACACTCTTAAGTGGAACATTTACATAATATAATAAAATTTTAAGTGATGCTCCTTATATTCTACAGTCCTGTTTTTCTTCTTCCCCAGAACCGTGAATGATGACAAGCAACATGCCCCATCATAGATATTGCAGATGAGTTCCATGATACCGATGATAGTGTAGTTCTTGTTGAGGTTACAGACTGCACCCCGGCTACCGTTCCGGAACCCTCAGTAACGACAACTGTAGCACACTCACTCGACAATTCGAGAAGAGAGCGGGTACATAACAAAATAACCTGTGCTGAAACACCTTTCACGTCCAGTATAAAACGTGTAAAACGCTCCACGAGCCCTCTACGTCTTACGGTACAACCCCTACCGTAGCTCCTTCTATAAATAAAACTGTATCCCCTTATTCCTATTCAATACCACCCCACGCTGTGCCATCCACCTCGTCAGCAGGACTTCAATCTGCAGACAGTAGATATCTTTCGGGCTGGTGCGTGCCGCCACCCCCAACCCAGCCCTGACTAGAAACCGGTACGTAGTCAGGTTCGACCCACGATCCATGTATGACAACGGTGTTGAACACGGACTGCGGCGCATAGTTGAGCGTATTGTGGAGTTTGCCCTTTAGAGCAGTGAGGGACATGAAGCCAGGACGCGATTGTCCCTCGGGTTCGGGTGAGATGATGAGGATACCCTACGGACGTCTGGCTGCCGTAGATGTGGAGTAAATTTTGGGGCGTATAATGCAGGCCTCTCAAAGCAGTACCGAATTTAATATAAACAACTTCACGATAGATATAGACCACGTTTTCTGTGTTGCGGGACATACGACCACACATACTCTTAAACTGACCACAGACGACTGCAGCTCGAATTCGATTGTGGTATGGGACCTGAAGAGTTGAGAAGGGTAGAGCAGGAAATCGATGTGCGTATAGTTGTATTTGGGTTGGATGATCGTCGTAGGACTGTGTATGTTTTTAAAAGCAGTGTAAGAGAACGTACAAAGCCTCTACTTATTTTAGGATTGTCGAAGATAACGTATCTCCCCATCCACAATATAAGGTCTCTTTACGCGAGTTATGATAAAAGCCGTGAAAATGGGAGATATCACGATTTGTGTAAGGGTTGTCTCGAATTTACGAATGATCTATTGAAACATTGTAAGGATTGCTACATAGTATGCGAGTAGTGTAAAAGCACGAGATGCGAAAGTCGAGCAGTTGAAACTGAGAAGAGGGACTGTAATGTATGTAGACGCACGTTTTTCAATAATACATGTTTTGGATTCCAGAAATCAAATGGGACGTGTAGGTAGGCTGACCATATTTCCTTGAGACAAAAACGGGACATTGGGATGGCAAAAAAGGGACGGGGGTTATGTAATATTCTGTATTCATGAAAAAGTAAGTACATAAACATATTGAGCTTACAATTATTCTTCAGTGACAGAACCCATACAAAAACCCATACAAAACGGTACTGTCCCGTTCAAAACGGTACGTATGGTCAGCCTACGTGTAGGAAAATGAGAATTTGCGAGTGCGGCATGTTTCATACTTTGAATGATAGCGGCGAGTTCGGGCATAGATGTGGTGAAATTTGTTGTACTACATGTTATGAGAAATATAAAGCAGATGGTATAAAGCATGTTTGCTATATGAAAGATGCTAAGCCTAAAAATAAACCTTGTATAACTGTACACTACGACATAGAGACTTGCACAAACCCTGAAACAAAAGAGGTTATACTACATTTACTTGTAAGCAGACTATCAGTGACGAGTGCATGAACGTCGAGTGTGATGAATGTCACAAATGTGGTAAACGAACAAACATTTTTCCCCTGTGAAACTCTTTGTAAACTATATTGTCAAGTTAGCGGACCAGTTCATAAAAATGACTATGTATATTCTTGCCCATAACGCCGGAAAATTTGATACACAATTCCTTTATAAGGAGTTGCTTGAACACGAGTCCTCGGAGATATTTACAAGTGATCCCTTGAAAAGAGGAAACAAGCTTATACAGATGCAGTAAGCCGTAATGTTCAGTGTAAAGACGCTGTTATTCACAACTTGTAAATTAGCCAAGCTACCCAAGGTAATGGCAGAGATGCCGAAGTTTCAAAGGGTATTTCCTTTACACTTTCTTTCCTCACTTGTGACACTTTAAATTATATAGGATTACCCCCTCCCCCAAACATTACTTTAACTAGGGCAACATGAGCGATAGTGAGCGTGAAGATTTTGAGGGGTGCTACAACAGTTTTAATGAAGGTAATCCTTACAATATAGCGGATGAATGTGAGCGTTATTGTGTGAATGTCGTACGCGTACTTAGAGTGTGTTTCCAAGCCTTTAGAAGGATGTACATAGTCCGATTCAACTGCGACCCGCTACAAGTGCAACTACGATCGCGTCATTGTTTTACTGTGTTCAAGAAGAACTTCATGCCTAAAAACACGCTAGTCGTCATTCCCCGAAACGTTCCTCGCAGTTATGGGTATAAGGCTATTTACTGGTTCATACACACCACAACAGTCCTGTGTATTAAATGCAAAAAACTTCACTTTTTTACGTGAAGGTCAAAATATGATACTAAAAACCCACTCTAATAGACAGAGTTTATTTCCATAACAATTTCGATGCCCACTGGCATCCTTTTCGGGTTTTTAATATCATAGTGCGGTGTGTATATAAAACATTCGCTCAACACGAGGGTGAGGGTGTAATCCTTTAACGGATGCTGGTGGCATGGATGCCCACGTCCTGAGTGTGATATCATAGGAGATATCCATGGCAGATCTCCTGCCGATAGTCTCGCATGGACCCGTACCCGCAACCGACTTATAAGCTCCCAGTTCACTCACAAGGTTTTGTTGGAACACGAGTAAGATGCCTGGTTAGACACCGATGACCAGTATCGCGAAGAAATAAGGGCTATCAAACGTAGAATAGTGCTGGACCCCCTCAAATGCGGCATAGTTTGTTTGGAGGACGCACAAACCCATTTAAACTTATACTTTCCACCTACCTACAGACGGGGTGAAGATTTATTACTACGATTTCTGCTCATTATACCCCTACGTGATGAAGAACAATCCGTACTCTGTAGGCGCCCCTGAAAAACTCGTGGACCCCGCCCTGCCTACTATCAAAGAATTCTCAGCTAATTTGAACGAGAACTACTTTGGCCTTTCTTTTGTAGATGTGCTCCACCCCCCCCTCGCGACTTATGGATGCCAGTCTTCTCCGTTGTTATAGATCATAAACTCGTGTTCCCTCTGTGTATGAAGTGCGCAGAGGAGAACAATGGGGACTGTAATTACACAATCAACCAGAGGAAGATCAGAAGCATATATACAAGTCCTGAGCTGTCCCTAGCCATTCGTCATACTTTTTTGAAGGATAAGGTAGAAGCATCAGGATACCGCGAGGAGTTGAGACAGAAAATGAAAAATTGGCGTATATTCAACGCTACCGTGACCGTGAAGGGATACAACTTGAACGGGGCCAAATTGTGAGGAACCTTGGCAAGCGCTTTAGTGCAAAGTTGTGCCTAAATAGTCTTTGTGGCAAATTTGCCCAGAATACAGACAAGGAGAACGTCCGTCTAGCTCAAAGTTATAACGAAATGTGAAATTATGCCAACGCGATCGATAAAGAGGTCATGGAGATCGTGAATGTGGGTAATAGTGACGGTAATACGTACATAATAAAGTACAACAGAATCGAAATGGCTACAGATACATCACCTGTCACAAACATACCTGTAGCCAGTTTCACAAAAGCCTATGCCCGCATCAAACATTGGAGTCTACTGCATTCTCTTGGACGGAGGGTTCTGTACGCAGACAGATAGTGTGATACTCACGGAGAGGGAAGGTGAATATTTGCCTCCTACTGGGGAATTGTTGGAGAATTGACTGACGAGATCAAGGATAAGAGATAGCGCCTACGATGATTCTTTTGTCTCAACAGGACCAAAAACTTATGGGGTACGGGTGATGGTGGGGAAGTTGAAATACATCGTGAAGACTAAAGGTATCATTCTTAACCAGGCGAACCGGCAGATCGTCAACTTTGATTCGCTCAAAGAGCTAGTGAGTTTAGAAGGAGGTGGAAATGAGAGTGACCAACCACCCCACCTGGTTGTAGGAACTCACAACTTTCGGGCACAGAAGTTGGGGGTCGTGAAGGAACTTATGGGGACGAAAGTGTCGTAACACATAGAGGAAATGATACCAGGTGCCTGGCACCTACGACACTGTTCCCTTTGGATATCGTGAGGTGTGAATATTTGCTATATAAATAATTGTTATATTAGAATCTATTTACTTGTTCACGAAATTTTACAATTTATTTATTTCTCCGATTTATTAATATGTGCATTTAAAATAAATTATGTTTCAGCTGGCGTTTCATTTTCTCCTTTGTGTGTGTGTGTGTGTGTGTGTGTGTGTGTGTGTACAAGTAAAATCTATGCACCACCCACTGTATGTTAGTGGCCAATAAAGAGTCACGTGACTCCTGCTACTAATCCAGCTGGCGGTCCATATCTCCTCCCTGCTTGTTCAGTGACCGCCGCTAGCCCTAGTTCTCAGACATATCTTTTTATCTGTTGAAGTTTTCTTGCGTAGACAGAAAATAACGATAGCGACCGATGATATTGCACGCTCTACATTCCTGAAGTGGTACTCGCTAAAGTTTATAGATGTGGTGAACACCCTAAGAATTTCAGTCACCCTCCTTTGAAACCTTTAAGGCCACATTAAATCGTGCGAAGCATGAGGAGCAAGACGTCCAAATATTCTATGGTTATTCTGGGAAGAGCATTGTGGGGTTTCGCGGTTCAAACGATGTAATGGAATATGTTGTAGGATTAAACTGTACTAAAGAGCACACATATCGTGAAGTGAAGGAAATGACGCTTGCAGAAAAGAAACAAAGGATCTGGGTTGTGAACCTTATTGATGATTGGTGTGACAGGAGATATTATACCATGTTACATCACACCGAGTACGCGTACGCTGGTACGGTGAATGTAAATCTTGTGATTATGGACAATTTAAAATATTTCTACCACTACATCCATGTATATCATGATGTGGTGCGCAGAAATAGTAGCTAAAGGTTTATGCGAATTTTTAGTAGAGTTTAGGGACGAGTATCGTTTGTCCAGCAAAAAGGTCAAGTATGGACACATGTTTCCCTCAAATAGATAGCCACAGTGCTAATGAATTTTATATGTGCATAGTTCTTACTTGAGAAAGTACAATGGTGAATACATTTAACCCTGAACGTTGTAGAAGATGTATAGTGCGCATTCCAGGAAGTGTGTGTGATAAATCTTTAAAACCGTTGTTGCTTCATGTATCGCAGATGGAAAAATTCTCTAAACGCCTATCCAGTATAACGGGTTACAGTTTTAAATATTCGGTTGGTTCGCCAGTGCGCCTCGAGTCTTTCATGTTGGAACAATCTCGTACACCATTCCACTTTAAGGATAGAAATCAACATTTGGACAAGCGTACGTGACTGAACCACGAAGCCAGAACACAGGTTTAGTTTTGTTCATACTTGTATTCATGTTTAGTCAATCAGGCATTGATTTGTTTGTCACGTGACACCCACCTCCAGTTTTGCCCATAAAATGGCCCATAAAATACAATAAAGTTAGCTAAATAATACAAAATAATTAGGAAATTATAAAAACTCTTAAAATCATGTATTAATTTTTGTCTCTTAAAGTTGTAGATGTAATAATATATAAACTGAAGATCAGGTGTAAAGTGCGAATGGAACAATGAAATCTGCTCGATGAAAACGGCAACGCAGCACCAGAGTCAGACAGAGAGAGTGAGTTAAGAAGTTGAGTCAAGAGAGTGAACGTAGAGAGAAGACCTTGAAAGAAAAGGAAGTGACGCGGAGTGTTCCTAAACCCTACTGGAGTCCTAAAAGGAGTGATAGTTGAATTATCCTGTGAATTATTTAGAACTTGAAAATATAAACACCGATTTATTCACAGTTTATATATATATATTATATATATATATATATATATATATATATATATATATTTCTCGTTCATGTGACTGTTTACAAATTATCATATTTTTATTCTTGTTTTACTTTGATCCACGAACCGTGTCGTGAGAGGCCAGTGAAAACTGAAGATTCGAAAATCAGTGACACCGCCCCAAGGAGTAAAAGTGGTAACGAGTACCGCAGTAAGAACCGTAGTTCATTTTTTTCTTTCATTTGTTTAATAGGCCCAAGTTTGTAACACCACGTATGCTGATAGGCCCAAGTTTGTAATACCACGAATCTATGCTGATAGGCCCAAGTTCGTAATACACTAATTTATGCTGATAGGTCCAAGTTCGTAATACACGTATATTGATAGGCCCAAGCTCAGAAAGCTGATATATACCCAGCGGCGCTACTTCAATCGTCTACAGGAAATTCTAATGATATAACCTCCTCCCTCCCAAAAAAGAAAGTGTGAAAATAAAATGGGAACCTCAAATTCAACACCACCTCAGATAGAAATTAACATATTGTGAATAAATGCATGAGTAATTATAAGAAATTTACTATAACTTAAATGAGACCTATCAAGTCCTGTGTCTGTCGATAGGGCTAATTTAAGTGTACACTTTATCCTCACATTCCAAAACACAACATTTTCACGTTCTTTATACATTTTACACTGGATTTCATATTTCTTGCAAATAACGGTATCTTTACCATCCATTTAAATTATAAGCAATTCACTCTCCTTATTTATAAGTTCTATTAAATCCATGAGCATACACACATACATCCCTCTTCACGAATCTTCAAACTTAACTGTAACTTGTGCTACATCGATTCGCACGATTGGTATTACGTATGAAATGGCCGTGGTTTTCGATTTCCCAAAAATCTGGTGGCCACAGAACTACGTATATGGAAAACTGATGTGTGGGTAGTTGGGAGGTAACGAAAATGGTTCACTGAGTAGGTAGGTAGTTAATCTAACAATTATTAAATTCCTTTTATGTCAATAACTGGGTGGAAGAAACCAATTGGTTGCTCACCAGAGTTATTCTCCACACTAGTATTTACATACTGTGTGACAAGAGCGTGCTTGGTAATAGATATACATTACCGATCAACCAACCAAAAAAAGACCAAGAAGACGCTGGTGGAAAAAGCCCCGCGAAAAGGAGAACAAGAGAGAACGAAAACGAGGAACGGGGCGACAAGACGGAAAGAGAGAAGGGAGAGGAACAAACAACGGAAAAAAGATCCCCACCAGCAAGTACGCTCTCAACAATTAAACAAAAGGGGAAAAGGGACTCTCTAATAACTAGCAGTAAGTGACTAATTGTGTTTTTAACCCAGTTAGAAGTAAACGCAGTAAATTAAGCTGGGTCAGACAAATTAGGCCTACATTGTGGCCTAAGACCTAGCATCAACTCATAGCTTAACAAAGGTGAAGGTAGATTGCCCTAACCTAATTTGGTGAGGAATCCTACTGTGGACCTCAATTTATCTGCCCGCTCTGGACCATTTCCGGAATCTCTAGGCTGACCCCTACAAGGCTAGACTTAATCTACTCTATAGTTAGACTGGAGATATAAGGGGTGGGTTAATTGTGGACCAATTCATACAGAGCATTTTTCACAACGTATTAGCCAAAACATATTTTTAAATTTAGATTAAAAAAGAAACTTAAATAAAAATCTATTTTATGGCAGTACTTTAACTTCGATCAACATCATCCATTTTCTCTAGTTCAGTGATTATTTGTAACGGAAACTTAATGTTGGTTCATTTTATAAACTTATTATTTCTAAAAATCAGAGCCATTATACACGTTGTTCACATATTTTCCTATTGCAGTAAATTTTATAATTTAGAAAACAAAAATATTTATAGGTTCCATTATTATTTTTAGCCAAACTTACAAAATTCCTGAAATATTTCCATAAATTTGTTACATTTGCCGAAAATTGTTTTCCTCATTTTCTTACGTTTTCTTAATAACTTAATTCCTTAATTCCGAGAAAGGATATTTGTGGCCAAACTCATTTATTTTTTATTTACACATATAAATCCAAAATAGCACCTATGTTGTATAAACTTTTTTACTCGATATCACCCCCAGATCAACCCCCCAAAGTATGGCAGACCGGTTGTGAAACACCTTGTATATATATATATATATATATATATACTGTATATATATATATATATATATATATCGTAAAGAACGACGCTTGTATAGGAGATATTCCGCGCAAGACGAGAAAGAGAAAACAACAAATGAAAAAATGAAGTACCACCTGGGAATCGAACCCGGGATCTTCCGATTGCCGGTCAGACGCGATAACCACTACACCATGGACTCCACTCTTCCAAATGCCGTAATTCCTCTACATACTCGCAGAAACCAATGCCCCAAGGGGGCACCTCCCGCTTGCCGTAACATTATATACATTCAACTGCAAAGAACACGCAGTATAAATAACGTAAAGAACGACGCTTGTATAGGAGATATTCCGCGCAAGACGAGAAAGAGAAAACAACAAATGAAAAAATGAAGTACCACCTGGGAATCGAACCCGGGATCTTCCGATTGCCGGTCAGACGCGATAACCACTACACCATGGACTCCACTCTTCCAAATGCCGTAATTCCTCTACATACTCGCAGAAACCAATGCCCCAAGGGGGCACCTCCCGCTTGCCGTAACATTATATACATTCAACTGCAAAGAACACGCAGTATAAATAACGTAAAGAACGACGCTTGTATAGGAGATATTCCGCGCAAGACGAGAAAGAGAAAACAACAAATGAAAAAATGAAGTACCACCTGGGAATCGAACCCGGGATCTTCCGATTGCCGGTCAGACGCGATAACCACTACACCATGGACTCCACTCTTCCAAATGCCGTAATTCCTCTACATACTCGCAGAAACCAATGCCCCAAGGGGGCACCTCCCGCTTGCCGTAACATTATATACATTCAACTGCAAAGAACACGCAGTATAAATAACGTAAAGAACGACGCTTGTATAGGAGATATTCCGCGCAAGACGAGAAAGAGAAAACAACAAATGAAAAAATGAAGTACCACCTGGGAATCGAACCCGGGATCTTCCGATTGCCGGTCAGACGCGATAACCACTACACCATGGACTCCACTCTTCCAAATGCCGTAATTCCTCTACATACTCGCAGAAACCAATGCCCCAAGGGGGCACCTCCCGCTTGCCGTAACATTATATACATTCAACTGCAAAGAACACGCAGTATAAATAACGTAAAGAACGACGCTTGTATAGGAGATATTCCGCGCAAGACGAGAAAGAGAAAACAACAAATGAAAAAATGAAGTACCACCTGGGAATCGAACCCGGGATCTTCCGATTGCCGGTCAGACGCGATAACCACTACACCATGGACTCCACTCTTCCAAATGCCGTAATTCCTCTACATACTCGCAGAAACCAATGCCCCAAGGGGGCACCTCCCGCTTGCCGTAACATTATATACATTCAACTGCAAAGAACACGCAGTATAAATAACGTAAAGAACGACGCTTGTATAGGAGATATTCCGCGCAAGACGAGAAAGAGAAAACAACAAATGAAAAAATGAAGTACCACCTGGGAATCGAACCCGGGATCTTCCGATTGCCGGTCAGACGCGATAACCACTACACCATGGACTCCACTCTTCCAAATGCCGTAATTCCTCTACATACTCGCAGAAACCAATGCCCCAAGGGGGCACCTCCCGCTTGCCGTAACATTATATACATTCAACTGCAAAGAACACGCAGTATAAATAACGTAAAGAACGACGCTTGTATAGGAGATATTCCGCGCAAGACGAGAAAGAGAAAACAACAAATGAAAAAATGAAGTACCACCTGGGAATCGAACCCGGGATCTTCCGATTGCCGGTCAGACGCGATAACCACTACACCATGGACTCCACTCTTCCAAATGCCGTAATTCCTCTACATACTCGCAGAAACCAATGCCCCAAGGGGGCACCTCCCGCTTGCCGTAACATTATATACATTCAACTGCAAAGAACACGCAGTATAAATAACGTAAAGAACGACGCTTGTATAGGAGATATTCCGCGCAAGACGAGAAAGAGAAAACAACAAATGAAAAAATGAAGTACCACCTGGGAATCGAACCCGGGATCTTCCGATTGCCGGTCAGACGCGATAACCACTACACCATGGACTCCACTCTTCCAAATGCCGTAATTCCTCTACATACTCGCAGAAACCAATGCCCCAAGGGGGCACCTCCCGCTTGCCGTAACATTATATACATTCAACTGCAAAGAACACGCAGTATAAATAACGTAAAGAACGACGCTTGTATAGGAGATATTCCGCGCAAGACGAGAAAGAGAAAACAACAAATGAAAAAATGAAGTACCACCTGGGAATCGAACCCGGGATCTTCCGATTGCCGGTCAGACGCGATAACCACTACACCATGGACTCCACTCTTCCAAATGCCGTAATTCCTCTACATACTCGCAGAAACCAATGCCCCAAGGGGGCACCTCCCGCTTGCCGTAACATTATATACATTCAACTGCAAAGAACACGCAGTATAAATAACGTAAAGAACGACGCTTGTATAGGAGATATTCCGCGCAAGACGAGAAAGAGAAAACAACAAATGAAAAAATGAAGTACCACCTGGGAATCGAACCCGGATCTTCGATTGCCGGTCAGACGCGATAACCACTACACCATGGACTCCACTCTTCCAAATGCCGTAATTCCTCTACATACTCGCAGAAACCAATGCCCCAAGGGGGCACCTCCCGCTTGCCGTAACATTATATACATTCAACTGCAAAGAACACGCAGTATAAATAACGTAAAGAACGACGCTTGTATAGGAGATATTCCGCGCAAGACGAGAAAGAGAAAACAACAAATGAAAAAATGAAGTACCACCTGGGAATCGAACCCGGGATCTTCCGATTGCCGGTCAGACGCGATAACCACTACAACCATGGACTCCACTCTTCCAAATGCCGTAATTCCTCTACATACTCGCAGAAACCATGCCCAAGGGGGCACCTCCCGCTTGCCGTAACTATATACATTCAACTGCAAAGAACACGCAGTATAAATAACGTAAAGAACGACGCTTGTATAGGAGATATTCCGCGCAATCGGAAGATCCCGGGTTCGATTCCCAGTGGTACTTCATTTTTCATTTGTTGTTTTCTCTTTCTCGTCTTGCGCGGAATATCTCCTATACAAGCGTCGTTCTTTACGTTATTTATACTGCGTGTTCTTTGCAGTTGAATGATATAATGTTACGGCAAGCGGGAGGTGCCCCCTTGGGGCATTGGTTTCGAGTATGTAGTAGGAATTACGGCATTTGGAAGAGTGGAGTCCATGGTGTAGTGGTTATCGCGTCTGACCGGCAATCGGAAGATCCCGGGTTCGATTCCCAGGTGGTACTTCATTTTTTCATTTGTTGTTTTCTCTTTCTCGTCTTGCGCGGAATATCTCCTATACAAGCGTCGTTCTTTACGTTATTTATACTGCGTGTTCTTTGCAGTTGAATGTATATAATGTTACGGCAAGCGGGAGGTGCCCCTTGGGGCATTGGTTTCTGCGAGTATGTAGAGGAATTACGGCATTTGGAAGAGTGGAGTCCATGGTGTAGTGGTTATCGCGTCTGACCGGCAATCGGAAGATCCCGGGTTCGATTCCCAGGTGGTACTTCATTTTTTCATTTGTTGTTTTCTCTTTCTCGTCTTGCGCGGAATATCTCCTATACAAGCGTCGTTCTTTACGTTATTTATACTGCGTGTTCTTTGCAGTTGAATGTATATAATGTTACGGCAAGCGGGAGGTGCCCCCTTGGGGCATTGGTTTCTGCGAGTATGTAGAGGAATTACGGCATTTGGAAGAGTGGAGTCCATGGTGTAGTGGTTATCGCGTCTGACCGGCAATCGGAAGATCCCGGGTTCGATTCCCAGGTGGTACTTCATTTTTTCATTTGTTGTTTTCTCTTTCTCGTCTTGCGCGGAATATCTCCTATACAAGCGTCGTTCTTTACGTTATTTATACTGCGTGTTCTTTGCAGTTGAATGTATATAATGTTACGGCAAGCGGGAGGTGCCCCCTTGGGGCATTGGTTTCTGCGAGTATGTAGAGGAATTACGGCATTTGGAAGAGTGGAGTCCATGGTGTAGTGGTTATCGCGTCTGACCGGCAATCGGAAGATCCCGGGTTCGATTCCCAGGTGGTACTTCATTTTTCATTTGTTGTTTTCTCTTTCTCGTCTTGCGCGGAATATCTCCTATACAAGCGTCGTTCTTACGTTATTTATACTGCGTGTTCTTTGCAGTTGAATGTATATAATGTTACGGCAAGCGGGAGGTGCCCCCTTGGGGCATTGGTTTCTGCGAGTATGTAGAGGAATTACGGCATTTGGAAGAGTGGAGTCCATGGTGTAGTGGTTATCGCGTCTGACCGGCAATCGGAAGATCCCGGGTTCGATTCCCAGGTGGTACTTCATTTTTTCATTTGTTGTTTTCTCTTTCTCGTCTTGCGCGGAATATCTCCTATACAAGCGTCGTTCTTTACGTTATTTATACTGCGTGTTCTTTGCAGTTGAATGTATATATATATATATATATATATATATAGGCGGACAACAAATGGGACACTGAAAATACTAGTTTTATCAAATAAGTGAAAGAACAATTGATCTCAATACGAGTTATATACATCTGTTTAATAGAAACTACACCAGTAAATCCAACAAAGATTGAATTTAGCAGTACCTTTCCTTCAAGGACTTCTGTAAAAAAAAAATGTTGTTGGCAATCATGCCAGCCGCACTTCCTGTCCCATCCATTCCTATTCCGATGATTCCACTTTTCACTTCTCCACCCGCTTCACAAAGCGTCCCTCTCAACAGTCACTCCATGATTCGCGTAGGAAGGCTATAGTGCACCTAACCTCTGATCTTTCTACTCTCTCTGATTTGGGCAGAGAAAACCTTGTTGCTTTCAGTGCCTCAGAAACTCGGTTACTTCCTCTGTCTACTCGTCACAATCTTCCACACGACTATCCCCTTACCTTCAACAATACACAACTCAAACCTTCCTCTTCTCTTAATATTCTTGGCGTTTCCTTTTCTCGTGATCTTTCCTAGAAAGATCACATATACTCTCTTTCCAAAACAGCCTCTAAGCGGTTAGATAATTTATGCTGTAACGGTAGGCCTGTTCAAAAATCAACTTTTTCTTATTTTCATAGGTTTCTGTACATTTTCCCATGCATTTTGACCTGAAAAAGCCGAAAATCACAACTATTGTGACCTAGGATGTTGGGAAGCATTGCCGCATGGAGCTTTAAATTTTCTGCCTTGAAATCGGCCAAAGCGCCAATTCCGGGGTCCCTTGAATTATGTTTTGCACTTTAACTTTTGATCTAAACAAGATAGAGCAACAAATTAGGTATCAAATGAAAGAGCATAAAATTAATAAATAATAATAATAATAATAATAATAATAATAATAATAAATAAATAATAATTAATAATAATAATAATAATAATAATAATTATCTATCATTTTTCAGGAAACAACAGAAACTCAATCAGAATCTAGAAAACCATCTACAAGTTACAACTTCACAATGGCATTAAGCAAGGAGCTGAGGGAGCTCCGTGGGCGCACAGTTGATATCTCAGAACCTCCACGTACTGTCCACAGGCAGGTGTCAACTGGGCCATCTACCAGATCTCTCACTGAAACTTTCCTGGTTGGATACCCTTCAGCTTTTATCAGTGGTTCCCAGCTTCCCACCAACAGACAGGCGTTCCAGTATTTCCTTAATCTTCAGAATTTACCGGAAAATGCAGGGAGGCCCATGGTTCAAGACCTTGCATATGAAACAGTTGAATCTATCATCCCATTCTGGCAGATGGCTAGGATCAAGACAATGACCAAGTACAACGCAATGAAGCTCTTCATGAAACTACATGAGAAACATCGTGCTCTGGTGAAAAGCAAAGGAAGAGCAAGTAACCCTGGAGGAAAAAGAGGAGCATTTGTGCTGGAATTAGACAGCCTGTTCGATATAGGAGCTCCAGATGCAATCCAGGAAATACAGAACAACAGACTGTTATCCAGAGAGAAGAAAGATGAGGATATCAGGTTCTACGAAGACCAAAAGACTGAGAGGAAAGGTCATATGTCTGGTCATGACAAGATTTTTGAGACAAGATCCCTGCAGCAAGCAGCGAGGAATGAAAGACTGCAGCATAGACAAGAACAAGGTAAAACTAATTACTTTGAACGTCACAAAAAGTTTTAAGTTTTACTCCATTGCGATATTTAGCATGTACTTAACAATTACTGTCTTAACATGTTGTACTATTTTACAGCTGCAGCAGAACAAGAGGCAGTTGTTCATGTGGATGACATTACCTGGGGTGACTCAACTGACAACGACGCTAACACAGAGGACATGGATTACCATCAGCCTCGTCCTGGATGTTCTCACCATCAAGACACTGTGACTAGTGTGACTTTGACGTTTCCAAGGAAGGTCATGGAATGTGATGTCATCTGCAATACAGCTGATCGTCTTGGTTTATCAGACAATCAAGTTACTGCCATGGTTTCTGCCACCTTGAAAGCTGGAGGGGCTGATCTGGATAACTTCGTCATCTCAACCTCAACAACACGTCGCAACAGAATGCTGTCCAGGTATAATATCAGCCAGAGTCACATGTCCAAGTTTTGTGAAAACCCCCCACAGTACGCTGCCTTACACTGGGATGGAAAGTTGCTCAAAGATGTCTTGGGCAGTGAACCTGGAAGTACCTCAGAGACTTTAGCTGTGCTAGTGTCTGGTCCACCTTCATACACTGAAGGAAAGTTATTGGGAGTACCTGTCATCGACAATTCTTCTGGCACAGCTCAGGCTGAGGCTTCAATGGATTTACTGGAGACATGGGAACTTACGGATAATGTTACTGCCCTTGTTTTTGACACTACATCCAGTAACAGTGGAGTTCACAGAGGAGCTGCCAAACTGCTAGAGAAAATGCTGAACAAAAAGGTGTTTTATCTGGCCTGTCGACATCACATCCTGGAAATCCTAGTAGGAGCAGTTTGGGAGAAGCTGTTTGGGAAGGTGAAGGGGCCAGATAATCCCTGGTTTGAGCATCTGAAGGATGTTTGGACGGACTTGTCCAAGGAAAACCCAAAGATGCTGGCTATCAACAGCAAATGGCTGAAGGAAAAGAAGAAGAACAGTGAAGAAATACTCCAAGACATTCTAACAGCAGAAAGGCTTCCAAGAGCCGACTACAGGGAAATGGCTGAACTGACAGTCATTGTTCTTGGAGGAACGCCTCCTCGAGGTATTCACTGGAGTCGACCAGGCGCCATTCATCAGGCCAGATGGATGGCCAGAAACCTGTACTCCATGAAAATGCTGATGTTTGCAGATCAACTTGAGTACGACGAAGACACTGTATCAAAGCTGGAAAGACTCAACACCTTCCTTGCGCTGTTCTACACTCCTGTATGGATGATGTCAATGTCTGCTGCAGATGCTCCCGTGAATGATCTAAGTCTAATCCAGGACATGTTGAAGTACAAGAAAACTGACCCAGAGCTTGCTGATGCAGTACTTAATAAGATGGAAAACCACAAATGGTACCTGACGCAGGAAGTCGTGCCATTTGCCCTGTTCAGCAGTAGATTGAGTGACACATTGAAGCACGACATTGCTGCCCAGTTACATGCCACTGAGAAGCCAGACAGCTTCAGAACAGGAAAGCCTCTATTCCAGAGAGTCACAGCTAAGACCACCCTGGTTGATCTCATTGGCCCAGAATCACATTTCCTGCTGGACACACTGAACATTGGATCCGAGTGGCTTCTGGAACCTGTCACGTCTTGGCCACAGAATGAGGACTACAGAAAAGCGTTGGACTATGTTAAGAATCTGAAAGCGGTGAATGACATTGCTGAACGTGGTGTCAAGATGATGAGCGACTTTGCAAATGTCATAACAACAGATGCCAAGCAAAGGGACTATCTCCTTCAAGCTGTGGAGTTCAACAGACGCCGCTTTGACAGCTTCAAGAAACAAACTCTCAACAACTGACTGTGTAAATGTCATTATGAAATTAATCATCATGTAATGCTTTCACTTCTTGATCGATTAGACTTGTGACAAAATGTTAATCTCAAATTTGTGTCATGAATAAGGCGCCTTGTCTGCCTTGAGTGTGAGAAAACGAATTTTGTGATATTTCTGAAATCTTTGTATGTACCAATGTGCCATTTCTTGTTCCAAGACTATCATAATTGTATAAGTTAGAAAGAGGATTAAAAACACTTTAATTTGGTGCCTATTTTGTTGCTCTATCTTGTTTAGATAAAAAGTTATAGTGCAAAACATGATTCAAGGGACCCCGGAACTGGTGCTTTTGGCCGATTTCAAGGCAGAAAACTTAAAGCTCCATGCGGCAATGCTTCCCAACAACCTAGGTCAAAATGGTTGTGAGTTTCGGCCTTTTCAGGTCAAAAAGCATGGGAAAAAGTACAGAAACCTATGAAAATAAGAAAAAGTTGATTTTTGAACAGGGCTACTGTAACGGCTTCGCAGTTTCTTCACCCCAACTCAGTTGCTGTCTTTGTACAAGGGTTTTGTCCGCCCTTTATGGATTACGCTTCTCATGTGTGGTGTAGATCAATCTACACAGTTCTACTTGGCCGGGTGGAATCAGAGGCTTTTCGTCTCATTAATTCCCCGCCTCTTACTGACTGTCTTCAGTCCCTCTCTCTTCCCCGCAATGTTGCCTCACTCTCTCTTTACTATCCCTATTATAACGGACATTGCTCTTCTGAACTCTGTAACTGCATGCCTCCTCCTTTGAGGAAAGCACGCAGTACCAGGCTTTCTACACATTCTTATTCATTTTCTGTCCAACTTTCTAACGCAAGGGTTAATCGGTATTTTCAATCTTTATCTACTCAGCCCGTCAACTCTGAAACAATCTTCCTTAATCTATCTTTTCCTCCTTCTCTGACTTCCAATTTTTCGAACGCAGAGTGTCTAGGCATCTCGAAAACCCTGGACCTTGATTTTGACTTTCTTCTTCCTCTATGAGGGGAGGGGGTACGTTTTTGCGGGCATTCGCCCTTGGCCCTTCCTTCCTGCATAAAAAAATAGTCTGCGAAGTTTATAATATATTTTAAGTTGTGTTCTACTTTGTTTTTCATCCCATCCACTTTGTAGCAAATCCCCCTTTATTTTTCTGTCACTTCACCTCGTAAGTCGTAACACCTCCAAAAAGGGTTACAACGAAGTGACTGAAATGTCTTTTTTTTTGTTCCATCAGCTGTTCTTCATCTTACTGTTCCAGGTGTCTCTGGTTGGGGTTTTCAGTGTGCTTATGAATTTCATCCTGTTGAATGATGACAGTTTTGCCCATAAATCTCCTTCCTGATTGTAGTACATAGTACCTGAGAATGTTATGATGTTTTTCCTCATAAGGTATTCTTCGGTTTTTACCTAGAACTCGTCTTGCCTCCTACAAAAGACTTGACATTGCGCTATTACCTCCATTTTGACAGCCTCACTCCGATTTTTGTTCTCTTCGAGCGAAGTTTTCATTCTTGGTCTCATTCGACTTCAGTACTCTTTAATTTTCCTTCATGGTTTTGTGATCACTGTAGCCTTTCGTGACCACTTTTTCTGAATAGTGATTTTCTGGCTCTCTCTTCCCACCAGTCCATCCTTACGAAGCCTTCCCTTCATTATATCTTTACTATTCAGACATTTGATCTTGAATTGAAATTAATAGCAATCT
Organism: Bathynomus jamesi; assembly: GCA_023014485.1. Taxonomy (NCBI): domain Eukaryota; kingdom Metazoa; phylum Arthropoda; class Malacostraca; order Isopoda; family Cirolanidae; genus Bathynomus; species Bathynomus jamesi. The sequence continues at coordinate 208,185 of JAJOZX010005452.1, read as the reverse complement.
ACATGAGTGTTTTGTGAATAGGTTTAAAGTGCAATCACCGCTCTTAAAGCGCATTCACAAACATCCATAAAGAAGAGTCAGTCTTATTATTAAGATTTTCCAACAATCCATTCATTCCTTTAATGGTATTTCCCCTTTTTCTTTGGCCACTTTTGTTTTTAACGTCTCCAATTTGAAAGCAGAAAGGAGAGACTTGTAGGCAAGGGCTTCATCTTTCATTGGCATAAAGTTTATAAGCACACTGCAAAACCCAACCAGAGACACTTAGAATAGTAAGAAAAACAAATGAAAAGGCATTTCAACCACCCAGTCGTAAACCCGTTGAATGTTATTAGAGGAAATTAATACAAGAGCAAAGAAGAAAGGAGCAATTCTAACGTAAATATATTGTGGGATCTTCAACAGATTACAGTACTCACGTGGTTATCCGTGATTCACTCAACCGTACATCGAGTTAACCGTGATTTACTAATTGTGGACATTGTTCACTTATCCGTGATCATGACACCAAGTTAACCTTGTTTTGGTGCGGTGTTTACATCCGCAGCTCTCCTCTCACCAGCCCACCATAACATAACGCGCCTGCTTCAGTCAGTGTCTCTCAATGCTTCATAGAGCATTGCGCTTGTGGCTTCACATACTGTATATGTATTTTTTTTCCAAACTACCAAAGACAATTAATTTTAGCAGTAATGTTAACAGAGGGAGGGATTACAATCTTCGGGAGCGGATGATCTTCACATCTCGTGGTGAGTACAAACTACTTGTTTAATTCTGGATAATTTTAAATAACAAGTACCAAAATACAGGTTACCCAAAAATAGTTGAAAAAACATGTTTAATATTATAGCAATTTAACCTCTTTAGAGATGGCGGAATTCGACTCGGCCGTTTTCGTGCCTCAAAACAAAGAAAAAATGGTACGCCCTATTAACATTGTAACGTTTATAGAAAGGGAAATTCCAATATTGTTGGATTGTTAACATGTTAAATTACATCTTTCTAAAAGGTTGGTATTATTTAAACTATGAAAAAATCAAAGGATGAAGTATATCCAGGAAAATTAAAATGGGGTAATTACGGTTTACATCTAGCAGGGTACGTCGTTGTAAGCCGAAAGAAGGAATGTAGTACTATGCACTGAATTAGATTAATGCAGTCAAAGAAATCAAATGTTGAATCAAAATAACCCTTGCAAACTGCATAATAAATTGACATAAAATTCATGCTAGTAAGAAACGTGGTTAATGTAGTTATTAGAAATGCAAAACTGAGCAAAGGCAGCAGAAATCAAACAGGTTACCGAAAGTGCTGAGTTGTTAGTGCATTTTTGGAATCAAGCCAATAAACATCGCGGTTAAGACCGTGAATCGGGTAGAAGAAGAATTAAATTAGCTGAGTATTCCGTAAATTCTAAAGCCCCGTCCAGACTATCAGTGGGCACTGTTCAATGGTCACCTAGCTTTGCCTACTTCAGTCATCACTAACAATGATTGGATGTCTACACAGCACTATTTTGACACCACGATTTTTATAAATTTTTCGATTTTGTAAACCTGTGATGTTTTAATTATGGCTCCGACAAGGCAAACAAGACGAATGGTTGCTTTATTAAGCTTGAATGATGTGTGCAGTAGGAAAAAGAAAATAGATCTAAACTGCAATGGGTGAACACATGGCTGACGAGAAGAAAATGCGAAGGAAGATTTAATAATATAAGTATTTAGAGAATTAAAAACTGAAGAACCAAATGATTTCTTTAATTATATGCGAATGTCTCCCGCAATGTTTTATTTTCTTTTAAATAAGGTTAGGCAATGTATTGAAAAACAAGCTACACATATGAGGGAAAGTATTTCAGCCGGTGCGATTCTTTCCTATACATGTACTGCAAAGGCAACTTATTAAGTTTCTTCTTTATTTCTTCAATATTAATTTTTTCGTCAGTTTCTTTTAATTCTTCTACTGTTTTGCTGTAGGCGTCTAGTTTTGCATCTCTGTTTTTGTATTCTTCACTTTTTAGCTTCCATAAACACGTATACTCCCTATAGAGGTCAATAAGTTCCAATGAATCTGCTTTTCACACAAAAATGGATTGTTGCAGAGCATAAACATCCTCTTCGCGTGGCCGCGGCCAAAAAACTGATCAGTGACGAGAAAAATATCTAGCATACTGAAACTGACATCAGTTTAAAAAATCACTGTTCAGTCGCAACCAAACGCATGTCCACTAGGGCGGGGCGAAAATATATCGAACTCAAGTTGTCAGTATGAAACATGGATGAAAAAGTGCTCTAGTACCTACTATCATAAAAACATCAACTTTTATAGCCTATGAATATGTGCATTCTCGCAACTTTGACTTCAATTTTGAAGAAAAGCCAAAAAATTTTTAAGCAAATTTAGCTTGGTTAAAAATTATAACAATATTTCCTTTTATAAACGAAAACATGTGTTCATCACTAAATTATATGAAGTGTAACTGCTGTCCTCTTGTTGATTCACTTAAAATCTGACTTTGTTTCCTTTTTTTGATTCTCTAGCCGAGATTTCTTGCCGAGAATAACCATTCCATGGCGGGAGTCATGTCCGTAGACTTTTTTCACTTGCAGAGGAGATTTCCTTCACATTTTTTTTCAACTGCCTGGGAATGACACGGGTATGTGTCAAGAATTATGGGTTTTTGGCAGTCATCAGTGCTACTTATAACATCAGAGAGTAAGGAAGGAATAGTAATATCCATTTCGTTCCAATCAATCATATCCATGTAGGTCGAAGCTGAGAAGTTGAGCCTGATGGAGTTCTTGTCAAACATTCGAATTTCACCCGGTATAACACTCCTTTTCGCTTGTAGCACTTTTTCGACTGCTAGCTTCCGAATATTCTTATTCTTGTCAGCGATAGCAGATAAAAGGATATTTTCAGGATGACAAAAGTAACAGTTGTTTTGTAATACAGGACGAATAATGTCGGTCGATTGTATGTAGTTTTTGCTAGAGCTCAATCATGAAAACAACGTTTATGGCCCCATCCTGACAAGACCAGTTTGCTTTGATATAGAACTATGCAGGGGCATAGAAGTTCAGTATAAAATGAGCAGTCCTTTGAAGTGTCTCTGATGGTTTTTCGTGCGACATGTAATAACGTAAGAGACGATTTGCTTTTATCAGCCACCGTGCATTATTGAGAGACCCAGGTTGAGCAGTTTCTAACAATTTGATAGCTGGACCTCTATCATGACCGTTTTGAATTGACAAACACGCCTTATGGAGGTATTGCTGGTCAAGGCTGAGATATGTTAGCACTTCTTCTGGTAAGTCCATCACTTTTCCAGCGAGAGGTGGAAATTTTGCAATTGGTCTGTTCTTTGGATCAAAGTTCAGACCCTTGCTGATTTTGCCCTGTGAACGTCTAGGTCCTGTCGTTTGCCCATCAAGAAATTCCAGGTATTTTCTCAAGAGAAGCTCATTAGTGTGAAGTAAGCAAATAAACCATTGTAATGGTCTTCCCAATGTCAGCTCTAGTTTTCTAATTACTCCATTTGATTTACCTGTATTTACATTAGTTGCATCACAAACTACTGCTTTTAAAGTCGATGCAGAGTTGGTGGCGGTAATTACTGATATAATTTCTTTAGCAATATCACTTGCCCTTCCACTTTCAGGAGCAACATGGTCAATATATTCGCTTCCTGGAAATGAAACTAACACATAGTGGTCTTCACTCAAAGTCCGCTGGCAATCTCCCACTTTTGAAAGAGTTTTATCAATTTTTCCATCAAATCCAAGGCAAACTATTCCTTTATTCTGTTCTTCATGCTTCTTTCTTTCTATGCTTTTCCACAAGGTTCTTTGACGACGTAGTTTACCGGGATCAATCGTAGTATTTTCAGATAATAGATTAAGATCTTTTAAGAGAGCATTATTTTCCATATATCAACTGCCTTGCATAATTCTGGATATTGTTGTCGATTTTGAGAAGTGCTAGCTTCTGTATCTAACTCGTACTCGCTCAATTCGAAATCTTCATTTTGATGACCTTTTTCACTTTCAGAGCTGATCTCACCAATATCACAAGGATCCAACTGCATTTCCTGGACAAGACTCTTTTGTTTATCTTTAAAGAATTGTCTTTTATGCTTTCTGTTTTCCATTTGTTGTAGTTTTGAAGTTTTCACTTTGTCCAACTTACCTATAATAATTTTCCGTTCAGTTTGTTGATCAATCCAGAACTCCCATTCATCATTCGAGATTTTCTCCGCCTTAGCGCATTTACACTCGCTTCTTTTACGAGACCCGAAGGCATAGCACTTGCAGCAACATATGTTATTTATTTATTTGTTGGGTTCAAAATCCCAGCTGAGCCGTGAACGGCCAAGTTCTAAAGGGCCAGTTCAACCTACAGCCCAAGTTAAGCTAAAATTAAAAACTTACGGACTTGAGGTCCTATTAGGTCCTACCTCAGGGTTGCTGACTCGATGTGGGCCTACCTTAGGCCTCAGTTGCATGAATTTAAGATAAAAACAAAAGGGGCACTATTTATGGTCTTCTTTCTCAACCTTGCAACAACAACACAACCTGAACTATTGCACGATGCAACAATCTTGTATCTAAACAACCAAACTGAATTGCAAGAGAGCTCTCTATAAGACCACACCCTGTAAGTACGGCATTCCACAAACGAGTAGAAAGGACGCGCAGCGCCCCAAAATGATGCCACCAGAGTGCCCAAACAATGATGCCACAGAGCCCAAAAATGCTAGCTCTAAATTAAGTGAATTTTTCACTAACCTTACAATTATGAGATGGATATATATACACCTTAACTTAATATATACAAGCAATGCTGCATCAATCAACTTAGTCATCATATCGCCTTGGGACAACAATGGTTCTTCCTCTTCTAGATTTTCTAACACTCCCCACCGAAGAGGCATTGTTGTCATTACCTTCTGCAAGGTTAGCCAAGCTTTCTCCATGAGGCTGTAACTCAAATGTTTCATCTTGACTATCTGTGTTTTTGCTGATTTCTAAAGCATAGAGTTTTTGTATAGGTCTCTTTAACTTTCCTCCTGAAGTCTTTACCAGTGCGGACCTAACTAAATTGTCTTTGCCAACAAACAACTCTTCAATTATGCCAAGCTTCCAGCATTGCCTTGGTCTTTCATCCCCATTCATTACCACTTCTCCCACCTTGATACAATTTGCATTGGAGCCCTTTACCTTGCCTGATGGGTAATAATTGAGTTCTGGCAAGTATTCCATCTGCCACCTCTTCCATAACTGATCTTGTAGCTCTTCAAGGTACCTGAACCGTCTGGTTAACTCTCCTTGAGTGCTCTGGATAGGCTGCAAGTCTTCTGGCACACAGGGGCTTGATGTTAATCGTTTACCACAAAGAAAATGATTTGGTGTCAATGGCTCTGCATCCTGCATACTGTTATAAACAAAAGTGATAGGCCTACTGTTCACCATTGCTTCTACTTCACATAAAACAGTGCAGAATTCTTCTTTGCTCAAATGAGCATTAGCTAAAAGTTTCTTTAATGGACACTTTACACTTCTCACTAGCCTTTCCCAAAATCCTCCCCACCATGGTGCTCTCTCAACAATAAACTCCCACTGTACCCCTTGGTGTGAAAAGTAGGATTGGAATCCTTCCTCTTTTAGCAAGGACCAAACTTCTTGGAGTTCCTTTGCAGCCTTTTTGAAGGTTTTTGCATTATCCGATATGATTTTATTTGGGAAACCCCTTCTGTTCACAAACCTTTTAAAGGCCAAAAGAAATACATCACTACTTAAGTTGCTTACCAACTCCAAATGGATTGCTCTGGTGGTAGAACATGTGAAAAGACATATATAACCTTTGTTAGACTCCCCTTGCTCATACACATAGACTGGACCTGCGAAGTCTACTCCCACTACATCAAATGGGGCAGTGTAGACACACCGTTCTCTTGGAAGTGGAGCCACCTTTTCATAATAAGGCTTTGCACTCCAACGCTTGTAAACCACACATTTATGCAAGACCTTTTTTACTACTTGTCTAATTTTGGGAATTCAAAACTGTTGTCTGATCTCATATATCACTTCTCTAACTCCAGCATGTAACAGCTTATGATGAGTATCCAGGATCAAAAGGTCCACAAAGTGTCCCCCAGAAGGTAGCAAAATTGGATGTCTTTTCTCCTCTGGAAGCCCAGAAAACTGTAGTCTACCTCCTACTCTCAATAAATCCTGATCCAAAAACACATCCAAACCCTTGAGAGCAGAATGTGTTGGTAGAACCTGTAATGGATGGCTGGTGAGCAATTCCCTCTCTTCACCAAATTTTTCCTTCTGCACATATACCACCCAGTATTTCCTGGCTTGCTGAATCTCCTTACTGTTCAGAATTCCTTCCCTTCTTGTTTCTCCCTTAATATTGTTGGTAAATCTATATACCCATGCTGTCACTCTTAACAACCTTTTCAGACTGCTATTGTCCTCAAGCCTCAATATGGGGTCCTGCTGCATAACTTGACAACTGTTCACAGTGCATTTTCTCACCTCACTCACCCATGCTTCTTCAGCCTGGCATTCTCCTACAATAGGCTGATTAGAAGGCCAGTTTTCACTTCCAAGTTTTAGCCACTCTGGCCCATTCCACCACAAACTTGACTGTGCAAGATCTTTCACTGAAATTCCTCGTGTTGGTAAATCAGCTAGGTTTTGGGTGCCTGGACAATGCTTCCATTGCTTGGGATCTGTGTGCGCTTGAATTTCCTCCACCCTATTGGCAACAAATGGTTTCCATTTCCTTGCCTGACTTCTTAACCAGTGCCAAACTATAGTGGAGTCTGTCCAATAATAGCTTGGAATTTCATAGAGGGCCAAAGACTTTTGCACTGTAACTGCAAGCCGACTAGCAATAACTGCACCCATCAACTCCAACCTTGGAACAGAAAGCCTTTTCAAAGGTGCTACTGTGCTCTTTGCAGCAACCAACCTGCAACTTACTTCCTCTTGCAATGTGCCTCTAATATAAATACAAGTTGCATAGGCTTCCTCACTTGCATCACAAAAGATGTGCAGCTCCAAATTGTCTGGACTATTGTTCAACTCTCCAAAGTACCATCTTGGGATTTCAATGTCTCCAAGATGTGCCAATTCTTTGAACCAATATTTCCACCCTACCACCATATGATCAGATAACTCTTAGTCCCAACCAAGTCCAATTTCCCAGAGGCTCTGAAACCAAATTTTTGACTTTATCACAAATGGAGCCAGGAATCCAAAAGGATCAAAGACCTTTGAAGCCAAACTAAGAGCTGTACGTTTTGTCCATCTTGTCTCATTCTCAGCCAGCTCTACTAAAGATTTCCCATTGAAGGTAAACAAATCATCTCCTTGCTGCCAAACAATGCCTAGCACTTTTGCGTCTATTGCTCACAACTCCTTAATACCAGAATCCTCAATACTTTCTGCTGCATCAGGTACTACACAGGACTGACTCATAAACTCTTGTAATTGAGAATGATTGGTCTGCCATTTTCTAAGCTCCATGCCAGCCTCCCTCATTATAGCTCTAGCCTCCATGAATATCTGTTTAGCCATCTCTGTATTATCCACGGAACACAGCAAATCATCAACATAAAAATTTTTCCTTATGTGTTCAATAGTGTTAGGATAGACTTCAGAATATTTCTTAAAATGGTACTGCATAGTAGCTGCCAACAGAAATGGACTAGAGCTGAGGCCAAACAACACTGACTTAATTCTATATGCTTGAACCTTAGATTCATTTTCCAACAAGTCTTTCGTATCCACCCACAGATACCTTACTGCATCTCTGTCCTCTGGTTTTAACTTTATCCGCAAAAAGGCTTGCTTCACATCTGCAGTCAATGCTACTCTGCCAAACCTGAATCTCAGTAACAAGGGAAATAAATCTACATTTAAATTTGGCCCAGCATCCAAACAGTCATTTAAGGACACACCACCTTTGTCCTTGGCTGAGCCATCAAAAACTATCCTCAGTTTGGTAGTAGTTTTGTCTCGCCGTACCACTGCATGGTGTGGCAGATAATGTGCCTCCTGGCTCACCAGCTCACCTTGCACCCTTTCAGCATAGCCCTCCCTTACATAGCTTAGGATGGCCTCATTGTATTCAATTAACAACTCCTCATTTTTTCTTAGCCTGTACAATGAAGTCTCCAACCTCCGATTAGCTAGCTGAAGGTTTGAACCAGGTTTGCAAGAATCCTTCCAAGGGAGGCCAACTTCATAGCAACCATCTCTAAACCCAATCCCTTTTTCAAATTGCTCTAAAACATCATTGTTCACTGTACTTGCCTGTTTGTCCTTTATGCCAATGGATTCAAGTTCCCAAAACGCTTTCAAATGCCTTTCCAAACCATGGCTGTTCTCCTCAATCTTAACAAAAAGAGCCTTAACTTCCATTTCATTGCAATAGCTACCATGTAGCATCCAGCCTAGCTTACTTTCAATAGCTACCGGGCCTTGAGATGTGCGGACAATATTACCAGTAATGAAGTCCCATTAATAGTCAGCTCCAATCAAAAGACTAATATGTTCTGTTCCTTCAAACTTATTATTGCCCAAATTAATTCCTTTAACTTGCAATTCTTGGACACATGCCATATCTAAACAAGTAGTGACTGGAGCACAAAGTTCCTCAATCTCTACAGCTTGGACCTTGATAGTGGGACTTTGCGGTAACAACCCCTTAACCAGAACTTCTACCTTCTTAAATTTGGTTCGGTTTTGAACGGAACCCCCAAACCCAGAAATTCTTAAATTTTCCCTCTTAAGTTCTTTAAACTTCAATTTTCTGGAAATTCTGGTCTTAATAAAGCTACACTGGCTACCACTATCAAACAACACTCTTACAGTAGCTTCTCCATCATTCCCAATTAATAAGGCTGCAGTTGTTTGCAATAATCCCCTTTACTTTTACTCCCTTTCATAGCAGTGGCATGTGCCACTGATGTCTCTACTGCTGGGGTAGGCGTACTAGGAGTGTTTTCACACAATAATGGCTGATGCCTGCCATGACATTTTTTGCACAAAATTTTAAACTTACAAAACCTTGCTCTGTGACCTTTCAAAAAACATTTAAAACATGCTGTGGACTTAGTTACCCTGTCCTTTCTCTCCTCAAAAGGTAAAGCCTCAGCCACCTCACATTTATATGACTTGTGGTTGCCTTCGCAAAATATGCATTCCTTGATTCCCTTTAATTTATTCTCAGAGGAAGCATGTAGAGCTGACACTGTACCTGGGCTATTCCTTTTTGTAGAAACTTTGGTGCTGTGCCTGCCCTTGTCCCCTTGTTTAACATCCCACTGTGCAAACTCAATTCCCTCTCGTCTTGCTAATTCTGTGCCTAAAAGACTTAACATCTGCTGAAGGGGGATGTACACATGTTCTGTAGAGTGTCCCCTACTTAATTCAAGCAAAATTGAGCTAGGCAATTTAGACTCCAGTATAGTAACCAACATTATACCATACCTTTCCATTCCTACACCCAAGTTGTCCAGGGACCTAGTTCTAACTTCAAATTCATCATATAACTGCCGTAACTCCTTGACACTATTAGGATTATTAACAGGAGGTATAGCTAAAAGTTCACGGAGGTGGCTTTTAATTAAGATCTCTTGCTTACCAAACCGTTTCTTTAATATATCCCAAGCCACATTATAATTAGCCTCTGTTAATGCTAATCCTGCTATTGTCTTTGCTGCCTCCCCTTCCAAGAGGGACTGCAAATAATTAAACTTCTCCACCGCACATAACACTTGACTAGAATGAACTGCTGATTGAAAACTGTCTGCCCATCCTTGCCATTCCTGGATGCTCCCAGAAAATGTTTTGAGTACAAGCCTCGGTAATTGAACTGCAGATCTGTTAACCTTAACTTCACAAACATCATTTGTTGAGTGTTGCGTTTCATTATTAGACCTGGTCTCTAACTGTAATGAGCTGCTAAACTCTTTTGCTCGGTGGCCTACTTTAATTATATCATCAATAATCTCTTCAAAGTAAATTATGCTATTTTCTATTTCATCCTCTTCTAAAGAGCCTCAATTTTAACATTTACTTCACTTAGAGCAACCCTTTTAGTTTCTAATATGGAAAGCTGCGCAGTCACTAATCTTAAATCCTCTTGCTCTATGGCAGAATCTATAGTGGCAATGACCTTTGTAATTAGACCTTTGTAGGCGCTTCTCCTTTTTTTAAACTTGTTCAATTCAGATGCACTCATCTTCAATGCAAACAACAATTGGGCTCAATGCCAAATGAGCTGAATTGGCAGAAATACTTAACCAAACTGATCAAACGTAAATTTTGCTTTTTTCAAATAAACTGAATTGCTGGGTGGGGTACTAACCAACCACCAGAATGGAATACCAATTTTTCCACCCAAGTAACTGGCGCACCGAAGTCTGCAACCTTCGCCTACGAATAATAAACCAAAATTAACCAAACCGGTAAAATGTAGGCCAAAAACAACGACAGACGAGTGGCCAAGTTTCGCAATTGGGTGACCAAACTTTCTACCCTGGGACCTTAATTCAATAATAAACCAAAATTAACCAAACCGGTAAAAATGTAGGCCAAAAACAACGACAGACGAGTGGCCAAGTTTCGCAATTGGGCGACCAAACTTTCTACCCTGGGACCTTAATTCAATAATAAACCAAAATTAACTAAACCGGTAAAAATGTAGGTCAAAAACAACGACAGACGAGTGGCCAAGTTTCGCAATTGGGCGACCAAACTTTCTACCCTGGGACCTTAATTCAATAATGCTCAACCCGTCTTGGCCTAACTTGGGCTACAATTTGCACAATCAGAACTTTGTCGAAAAATAGTCACTGACTCAGTCTTGGGCTAGAATCTGGTTCTGAAGGACCATGTTATTTATTTATTTGTTGGGTTCAAAATCCCAGCTGAGCCGTGAACGGCCAAGTTCTAAAGGGCCAGTTCAACCTACAGCCCAAGCTAAGCTAAAATTAAAAACTTACGGACTTGAGGTCCTATTAGGTCCTACCTCAGGGTTGCTGACTCGATGTGGGCCTACCTTAGGCCTCAGTTGCATGAATTTAAGATAAAAACAAAAGGGGCACTATTTATGGTCTTCTTTCTCAACCTTGCAACAACAACACAACCTGGACTATTGCACGATGCAACAATCTTGTATCTAAACAACCAAACTGAATTGCAAGAGAGCTCTCTATAAGACCACACCCTGTAAGTACGGCATTCCACAAACGAGTAGAAAGGACGCGCAGCGCCCCAAAATGATGCCACCAGAGTGCCCAAACAATGATGCCACAAGAGCCCAAAAATGCTAGCTCTAAATTAAGTGAATTTTTCACTAACCTTACAATTATGAGATGGATATATATACACCTTAACTTAATATATACAAGCAATGCTGCATCAATCAGCTTAGTCATCATATCGCCTTGGGACAACAATGGTTCTTCCTCTTCTAGATTTTCTAACATATGTCAAATAAATTTCTGAAGGAATCATATTTACTCTGATAAGTGCTGGAAGATCTTTTACTCATGGGATATTTTCTAAGTTCTTGTCCCTTCTCAATTAATCTCTTTACCTTAATTACTATGCTTTTGAAGTCGATTGTTGGAATGGAAGCACGGATATATATCATATACAGTATATCATTCACCGCGATAATTTCAGCGTATTTCTGAGTGCTAAATGTTGCAGTAATGAGCTTATGTTTAAGATAAGCTTTGAATACATCCTCACAAGTTGGTAGTTAGCTGCCAGGAAGCTCTGCTGGCGTTCTGAAAACAGAATGCTTCACTTTTTCTCTTGTTATACCAGAAGAGGCCATTGCAAGCTATGCTATTAATCTGAAACAAAATAGAATAAAATGCTGAATCACGAAACACATGATAGGTAAAACAAATGATAGGTCACAAATACACATGTAGGCACACGAATACACACGATAGGTCAAACACATATGGGTCCTACATTTTAAAATAAGCAAAAACAATGTTTATTAATGGGTTTTTGATAGACATTGGCATTAATTGAGTTTATTGTTGAGATCCTCATACCTGTGAGGCGAAAAATTAATTTAAGGAAACATGCTAAAAAGGCTCTTTTGTGGCCTTTGTTCGCAATTTATTTTTTCATAGTTGCCAGCACCGAAATTAATATTTCTAAAAGATATGACTTATTCCTTAATCAGTGACTACTCGGGCATCTTTTTCAGCATGTTTCATTAAATTAAATTTTTTCAACCCACCATAATGTCCACACTATAAGTGGAAAGTGAACAATGACACCTTTTGGTGAAAACTGAGTGCCCACTGATATTCTGGACGGGGCTTAACGTAAAGAAAACGTTGAAAGAAATTCGTATGTAGCTCAATAGACATAAAGATTTAGTTTCCTCTGAAAATAACGTAAACTGAAGCAAACGGAATTCGGTTTGTTGTTCACTCGGAAAATATAAAAATTTATATTGTGTTGTCTTATAAACGAAGAATGAATTATCCAATAGTGTAATTGTAGAGGATTCATCTCGTCCAGAAAGAAGGGTACCACTGTCAATAAAATAAGTAATAAATATTTGTAACTAAAAAATATTCTAGCCAGTCTATTTTAATTGATTGAGTTAATTCTGAATTTACAAATTGACCAATTCTCAAAGTAAAGAACTAATGTCTCAAATGTCATTTCTTTAAAAAATTTAATTGAAGTCAAATTTTTATTTTTCCATCATATTTTTGTTTGGTGTTGAACTTATTGACGTAATAGATTATTTTTGTAATAAGTTTGTTTTATTCACCTCTAATACAAGGTACGGAGAAACCTGATTAACGTTTTGCTTTCGCTTAAGAGACGAAACAGGCATCAAAACATAAAAATACTTTTCTTTTTTCTTTTTTTTTATGCAGGAAGGAGGGGCTAAGGGCGAATGCCCGCAAACGCGCCACCGCGTTTTGGAGATGCCTAGACACTCTGCGTTTGAAAAATGGGAGGTTATAGACAGGAGGAAAGATGAACTGAGGTAGATTGTTCCAGAGTTGACTGATTGAGTAGATGAAAGATTGAAAATGCCGATTAACCCTTGTGTTAGATAGTTGGACAGAAAAGGAATGAGAAAGTGTAGAAAGTCTGGTGCTGCGTGCTCTCCTTAAAGGAGAAGGCATGCCGTTAGAGAGTTCAGAAGAGCAGTGTCCGTTATAATAGCGATAGTAAAAAGAGAGTGAGGCAACATTGCGGAGAAGAGAGAGGGACTGAAGACAAACAGTAAAAGGTGGGGAAATGATGAGACGAAAAGCCTTTGATTCCACCCGGTCAAGTACGGCTGTGTGAGTTGAGCCACCCCATACATATAATCCATACATGGGCAGGCAAGACCCCTGTATAGAGAGAGCAACTGAGTGGGGGTGAAGAAACTGCGGAGATGGTACAACACACCTAACCTCTTAGAAGCTGTTTTGGAAAGATCACGAGAAAAGTAAACGCCAAGAATGTTAAGAGAAGAGGAAGGATTGAGTTGTGTGTTGTTGAAGGTAAGGGAATAATCGTGTGGAAGAATGTGATGAGTAGACAGATGGAGGAACTGAGTTTTTGAGGCATTGAAAGCCACAATGTTTTTTCTGCCCCAATCAGAAATAGCAGAAAGATCAGAGGTCAGGTGTCCCATAGCCGTCCCAAGCGAATCATGAAGTGACTGCTGTGAGGGACGCTTTGTGAAGCGGGTGGAGAAGTGAAGAGTAGAATCATCGGCATAGGAGTGAATAGGACAGGAAGTGCGAATTAAAAGAGCATTAATAAATAAAAGGAAAAGAGTGGGTGACAGGACAGAACCCTCAGGAACACTACTGTTGATAGCTTTTGGAGAAGAACAGTGGCCACTTACAATTGCAGCTATAGATCGACCAGAAAGGAAATTAGACATGAAGGCACAGATAGAAGGATAGAAACAGAAGGAGAGTAGTTTCGAAATTAAAGATTTGTGCCAGACTATCAAAAGCTTTTGATATGTCTAGCCCAAAATCAAAGGTTTCACCGAAATCCCAAAAGGAGGATGACCAAGAGCCAAAGAGATATGCAAGAAGATCGCCAGTAGAGCGTTCCTTGCAGAACCCATATTGACGATCTGAAAGAAGATTGTGAGAGAAGAGGTTTTTTAGAATCTTCCTATTAAGGATAGATTCAAAAACTTTGGAAAGGCAAGAAATCAAAGCAATTGGAGGATAGTTGAAGGGTTGAGAACCGTCACCCTTCTTTGGGACAGGCTGAATGAAATCGAATTTCCAGAAGGAAGGAAAAGTACCAGTGCCAAAGGCGCTTCCTCTTGCGAGGATCCAAAGGCCGAATTGGAGCTACAGGTCAGGAAACAGATATAAGATTGTGGTCGGAGGAGCCCAACGGAGAATAAAGTTTCAAAGAGTAAGAAGAAGGATGAGAGGTAAGAAATAAATTCAGAATGTTGGACCTTTCTCCAAGGCGATCTGGTCTAGGTAATTTAGGATAGAAAAGTTGTAAGTTATTTCAGCAGGGATGTTAGTGAAGTTGGAAGAAAGCCAAAGGTGGTGGTGAACATTGAAATCTCTTAAAATGGAGATTTTACGGAAGGGAGAGGGGGATAGAATGTGAGGGATAGAAGTGAGGTAGTCAGAGAATTTTGGGTAGTTAGTAGAATTAGGAGAAAGGTAAACAGCGCAGATGTATTTAGTTTGATATTGGTATGTAAGCCGAAGCCAAAGGTATAGAATTTGGAAGAGTCGAGTTCGGGAATACGAGAACAAGTTAGGTCATTGCATACATATACGCAATATCCACCTTTGGAGTGAAATTGAGGATCGAGAAAGTAAGAAGGTACAGAAAAGGGGTTGCCGTCAGCCGTCTCAGACATCTGAGTTTCATTGAAGAAAAGATGAGGTTTAGTGGAGGAGAGGTGGTGTTCACCAGATTGAGAATTTGAGAAACGGCAACGAATGTTGCAGAAATTTAAGAAAAGTGAATCAGACAGGGGTCCAGGACATCTCGAATGAGCGATAGCAGATCAAGCCCCGTTGTTTGGGTCTGCGTTCCGGGTATCGGCAGCGGGGGAGCCTTTAGTGGAGACATTTATGGTCCCATCCTCAGGAGACTCCAAGGCTCTTGAAGTTGATGTCATCTTTTTTTTTTAATTTTTGAAAAGATTATGTAGTGTGTAAGATGCATGTATATGTAGTGAGGAATAGGGAGAGAAGTGTGTGTTTGAGAGCATGCTGGACTGCTCACAGGGAAGATGAGACACGGAAAAAGATAAGCAAAGGAGAACAGTGACAGGCGAAACGGGAGTTCCAGCACACCCTATCTTCTGTCTATCGTCCCCCGCGGAGTACTTCCCCGGTCGATTGGTGTCTACACTCTCTTCCTATATCTGTATCTCCTCCTATTGTCTATATAATAATAATAACAACAATAAGTGGGAAGATAATAACTGTAATACAATAATACTGTGTGTGGTGGCGGGCAGCAGTGGCTGCACCACCTATCCAGTAGCGGGTATACTGAGTTAACCGTGAAATCAGGTTATCCGTCATCATGGACCGCCCCTGAATCACGGATAACTGAGTACTGCAAAGGGAATGGAATCCAAAGTGGAACACTCCTTAAATTATGATATAGACTGCCCAAAGTATGTTCTACAATGATTACCAAAATAAGAGATATTTTGACACGTTCTTCAAGCAACAGTTCTGTTAAATTAGGTGTTTGTTGCATTTTCCGATGTAAGTCGGAATAAAATGGGGTATATAACTCACATTTACATCAGCTGTTCTTTTAATTATTCTTTAGAATCAATGAATGTTTGGGCTTTTTAACTTCCTTCTTAACATTTAAGGTCATATGACGATGGGAACTCGAACATAAGATCTTCAGATTAACAACCCGACGCCTTACTACTCGGCTACCCTGACGAGTATAATTATTGGTTGGAAGTAATATTTTTAGTGTCCCCATATTTTTCACGCCATTGAGTACGAAAATATATATAAAACAAACAAAAATAAAAAGAACTTATGTTAATGGATCTCACGGCGAAATAAGTAGCCTCGTAGCCTGAAAATTACAAAGCTACCAGGGCATAGTTGTTAGGACATTGGCAAATGCCGTTGACATGGTAACTGTCGCTAGGATACATGTGGAGAGTGGAAGGGTTGGGAGCATGGCAACGACATGTTGCAAGGGTAGAGAGGTACAATCAAAACTAAAATATATACTGTGTATAAATACATATATGATGCAAACCTACAAGGAAAAGGAAAAATGATTCCAAGGCCTTTCCTGTATTCAACATTACACTCTTACACCTCATACACTTCCCTGACGAGGTGTAATGTTGAATACACCTAAAGCCTTGGAATAATTTTTCCTTTTCCTTGTAGGTTTGCATCATTCATTTATTTCACGTGTTGAAGTGTGAAATTCATCATATATATATATATGTGTGTGTGTGTATATAATATATATATATATATATATAATATATATGTGTGTGTGTGTGTATATATAATATATATACACACACACACACAGTGTGTATATATATATATATATATATATATATATATATATATATACTGTATATAGCATACTTTACTCATACCCTTGAGTGTATTTTATTGTTTATGCTTCATTTCGTAAGCACTTATTAAACCGTTTACTGGAAAATTGCAGCAATAAATTTTGAAAGAGAACTTGCTCGAACAATGTTTTCTCATATTAAGAATTGCTGAAAATAGAACCTTATCGATTTTTGCGTTATAAATAACAACAAAAGAAATAATTATCTAAAATTATTTTCATATTTCAACTTAAAACTTAACACATTATTTATATTTTTCTACAAATGTTATATATATATATATATAATATATATGGGATGAATTTCACAATTAAACACGTGAAATGAATGAATGCTGCAAATCCACAAGGAAAAAGAAAAACGATTCCAAGGCCTTTTGTGTATTCAGAGCTACACCTCGTCAGGTGTAGCTCTAAATACACGAAAGGCCTTGGAATCGTTTTTCTTTTTCCTTGT
Source organism: Bathynomus jamesi (assembly GCA_023014485.1). NCBI lineage: Eukaryota > Metazoa > Arthropoda > Malacostraca > Isopoda > Cirolanidae > Bathynomus > Bathynomus jamesi. The sequence continues at coordinate 191,091 of JAJOZX010005452.1, read as the reverse complement.
GGGTTTGCAGCATATACTGTGTATATATATATATATATGTGTGTGTGTATATATATTAGGGTGTTTCATACCATAGGGTAAAATAAAAATGAGCTTGGAGTTTTAATCCACACGTTTCTCCGTATTCTAAAGAACAAGAAAACACGTTTGTGCAAGTTTGAACCAGATCGCGCTGCATTTAGAGGTCCCCAACTTTGACGACTTTTTGTCAGTTCATTTCTCGCCTGCCTGCAGTGAAGACGGTTTTCTTCGTCACTTGAGCGGTTCGTGTTGTATAGCCTATTGGACAACTATGGAGGTAATTATATATGCTACTAATTATCTCATTTTACTGTGGTATTGAAATTTATTATTATTTAATTTCTGTCATTTTACTGTGGTAGTGATATTTATTATTAATATTACATGAAATTAATTAGTCTGTTGCATATTGGACAACTAAGCTGGTAATTATTTATGATACTAATTAATGTAACTTTACTGCGGTATTGAAATTTATTTAATTAATGAATTGTCAAAGAGAACGTAGTGTACACGTATCAGTTTTATAAATAAAGAAAATCAGTAACTGGGACTCGAACCAGTGTCATAGCCGTTTGGCGGCATCGCTCAAGTCGGCGTACACAGCACGCTATCCACTCCCTAGATGGTGTAGTGGATAGCGTGCTGTGTACGCCGACTTGAGCGATGCCGCCAAACGGCTATGACACTGGTTCGAGTCCCAGTTACTGCTTTTCTTTATTTAATTAATGAAGTTAATTACGATGTGAAATTATTTCTGTGGAATTATTTAGTTTGTTTTCTTTTCCAGGTGTCTACCAGAGCGAAAACAGAAGTGTTTCTTATTGGCCAGACGGATGCGAACATCACATCAAGTGGCCTTCCAACTCAGTTGCAAGTACTCAAAAAGTACTTTTACCACCAAAAGGAGCAAAAATTTGGACGTACTAAATGCCTGAACCTGTGCCTGGATGCCTGTCTCATATTTTGGGAGAGAGCGAGAATCCCCATGATGCGTCGAGATTCGGCCTTGAGGAAGATGGAATCCCTTCTCAAGGAATACGACCGGCTTGTGAAGCACAAGTCACATAAAGCAGAGTCCTTCCGAGTGAAGGAGGCGATGTTCAAGGAGGCAATAGCGAAGGAGATCATGACATTGCTCATTCACAGGCAAGGAAATGATGAAGAATCAGGAGGACATCCACTTTCGCGACATGCAGCGTGAAGATCCAAATTCCTGCAGCATGGCCCTGTTGAACATGGCTTCACTATAAGGAGATTAGGAAAAGGAGGCTGACAAGATTAAGGAACAACAGGAGAAGGCAGGAAGGAACAAGGAGCTGCAGAAGATACGGCTTTAGTGATTTCAACTTCGTCAGAGACTGACTCATGTCATTGACCCCGTGGAAGTTTTTCCATCCTCCTCCAAGGAAATACCAAGAAGCGACGCAGGAATCTGATCTCACAGGATGTGACGACTACTACGATCGGCTGAATATTTCGTACCGCGATTCAGCTATGTCGTACGCTGCAGCGGCTAAATCACTAGGTTTTGACTTGGATGAACTGTCCATTTCTGCAGTACCATGTACCGCACACGCAAGGCTCTCAGGAAGGTGGCTGCTGAAGTTATCAATCCGACGAAGTTTGTCCTGGTCAGCCTCTTGTCTTGCATTGGGACGGTAAGCTCCTACCTGACAATGAGCAATGGAAGGAGAGCGTTGACCGGATCGCCGTCCTCGTCTCTGGCGACAGCAAGGAGAAGTTTCTCGGCGTTCCTAAGGTGACGTCCGGAACCGGCGAGAAGATAGCGCGAGTTTGCTTGGATTTGGTCAAGGACACAGGATGGAAGAGCGCGTGCGGGGACTGTCTTTCGACACGACAGCGTCGAACACCGGGATTCATATCGGGGCCTGTGTCCTGATTGAGAAAGGTCTTGGCGAGAACTCATGTACTTCCCCTGTCGGCATCACATCTATGAAGTCATCCTCAGCTCCGTCTTCAAGCGTGCATACGGCCCTTCAAGTGGCCCCGATATACCCATTTTCAAGAGGTTTCAGGCACAATGGAAGTTCATCGACCGGTTGGGACGTGCGGCCGTACGATTTTGCTCAAGTCAATGACTCTATGAGGGAACTGAGGGAGAAGTCAGTCCTGCTGGTGAGAGGGATGGTGAGCACGTCGCATCAGCGCGATGACTACAAGGAACTGCTACAGTTGGTTCTCATCTTCCTGGGAGAAGCAAAAGTGGTGGATTTCCCTCTCAGAGCCCCTGGCGCTTACCATCACGCTCGATGGATGGCGATAGCCATCTACTACTTGAAAGTAATTCTACTGAAGAAGCAGTTCAAGATGTCGAGTCACGAGTTGGAAGCTCTGACAGCCGTAGGTCTCTTCGTGTCCCTCGTCTACATCCGAGGTTGGACTCGTGCTGCAACCTCAAGCAAGGCTGCCGCAGTTGATCTGGAATTTCTGCGTGACGCGGAAGCCTTTGCCATGTCGGGATATTCGTGTGTTAACGCTGCGCAAGAAGCCATGTCTCGACACCTATGGTACATCTCTGAGACTCTTATTGCCATGGCGTTCTTCGACGCAGATGTGGCAGATGAAGAAAAGGCTCAGATGGTCGTCAGTTTGGGTAAGCCCGCATCGAAAAAGGAACTCAAGCGACCCCAAGGGAAGAACGTCAGGAATCTTGCCTCGAAACACCTGGCGGAGTTCGTGACAGGAAAGACGATGGCTTTCTTCCATGCATTCGACTTGGACACAGAATTCTTGAAAAAGCCAGTTGCCGAGTGGACTGAAGTAGAGGGCTTCAAGCAAGCAGCGGCAACTGTTAACAAATCTCCGTCGTCAATGATCGGGCCGAAAGAGCCATCGCGCTCACCAAAGAGTTCAACTGTTCTCTGATGAAGAACGAAGAGCAGAAGCAGTATTTGCTCAAAACTGTGATGCAGCATAGGGCGAAATACCCGAATAAAACCAAGAAGGATTTCATGGACAAATGATTCGCAAGAAGTGGTTATGTTTTTTGTATCTTTGTGAAAATGTGTAGTGAAATGGTACTCGTTTGTTGAATAAAAATTCATTGACAGATTTTTGTTTAATTTTTTCCGTTTATGATCTGCCAGAGCATCAAACTGGGGACTCGTAAACTTTAAACTATTGAATTAATACTTCGGTTTATCAGTCTCCTCAGCAAATGGAACAAGGGGATCCATGTGGATTAAATTTTTTCCAAACTTTTAATTTATGAAACACCCTAATATATATATATACCATCTAAGACGTTTTGGCGCTGGACGTTTTGGCGCCGCCGTTTGGGCGCGGAGCCGGTTTGGTGCCGTCTGTCTTTTCAGATAAGTTGTGTTGTTGCCCTTAATAGCATAAATGTCTGAAAATATATCAAGTAAGAAAGGGAAACAGAAGTTTTCACATAATGGATATTTGTATGTGTTTGATAAATGTAGCAAGCGCGACCCTTCGTTACTTTTTGGCGGTGCGAGCAAAAGAGTCAGTGTATTATAAGGTGTATATATATGGGGTACTTTTCCGTTATCTGCCCCATTGACGATTGGTTAGGTTCAGTCATGATATTTTCGTTAAAACTAATAAAAATGTCACAACTTAACCTAACCAATCGTCACTGCCCGGTTAGGTCAACTGTACGCCCTTGACGATTGGTTAGGTTAAGTCGTGATATTTTCGTTAGTTTTAACAAAAATTAACTAATTAACGGCGGCGCCAAAACGTCCCATTCCGTATATATATATATATATATATATATATATATATATATATATATATATATATATACTGTATATATATATGGGAATGAACTCAGAATGGTTCCCTGAGTTTTTTTATGATAGACACAGACCGTGCATGGAACAAGGAACTCTTCTAGGATAATTAAATCCACTATAGTCCAAATAAGGAATAAGTAATGATAAATGACAAATACTATAGTTTTTCTTTTTCATGATGCTAGCCCGACATGTTATGTGCCTTGAAAAGTGGACGCTCAATTCTGCCAGTTGAGGTTTAAGTTTTGGTTTTTGGCTAAAAATATAATAGTTACCCTTTTTTCTTTGATGTATTCAATTTGACGTGAAGGCAGCGAGTCTTTTGCTTATATTGAGGTTCTAAATGTAGCTGGGCTAGACTGCTTTCAACCCTAGATCCTGTCGCAAAGCTGGATCCTATCTGCTTTGCAGATAGCTGGTGAGGGAAGCTATATTTTTGGGACCTCTTTGCGAGTGACCCGTTGCCCACGTCGGACTAGCATCATGAAAAAGAAAAACTATAGTATTTGTCATTTACCATTACTTATTCGGACTATAGTGGATTTAATTTTCCTAGAAGAGTTCCTCGTTCCATGCACGGTCTGTGTGTATCATATATACAGTATATATATACAGTATATATATATATATATATATATATATATACACAGGGCGTCCCAAAAAAATGTATACACACTTTAACAGCTGATAGCTCAATTGATGTTTCTTTCTTTCCAAGTTAAACCCATTAGAATTAATAATGGCAGTCAGACTAAGCTTTGAACAAAGAAAATTCATTCTAAAATGCTACTGGAAGTGTGAAAACGCAGTTGAAGTTCAAAGACAGTTTAGGAGGGAGTTTCAAACAGATCCACCAACGCGACTTACCATCACTCGAATTAGAGATAAGTTTGAAGCCGATGGAACTGTTCTGAATGTCCACAAGAAGCGTTCCGGAAGACCACGGACATCGACAAGCCCCACAAAGCAAGAAAGAGTACTGGAAACGTATCACCAAAGTCCAAGAAAATCTGTGCGGCAAGCGAGTCGTGAGGTAGGAATTTCAGAATCGTCTGTCCAACGCATTTTGAAGCGCTGTCAATGGAAAAGTTACATTCCAAGATTAGTCCATGCTATTAATGAAGATGATCCGGACCGAAGAGTGGTGGAGTATTGCGAGTGGTACTTGGCACGATGTGGATGTGGATTGGACGAAGGGGTTTCGTAGAATACCCTCCGCGTTCACCAGACCTCACACCACTAGACTTTTTTTTATGGGGATACTTAAAAGACAAAGTCTACGCTATAAAACCTGCAACAGTCGCTGAATTGAGAGCAGCCATTGAACGAGAATGCACACAAATACCAAACGAAATGTTTCGTGATGTTTGCGATTCCATTGCTTCGCGTTATCAGCAGTGCCTGGACCAGAACGGACGTCAGTTTGAAAACAGGCGTTGACAAAACAATTAAATAATGTCTGTAGATTCTATTACATTTTGAAAATGAAATGTATTTTAATAAACACTGCCTTTATCAGTATTTAAAGTGTGTATACATTTTTTTGGGACGCCCTGTATATATATATAATAATATTAATATTCGATAAAGCATGTGTGAACTTTTGGAAGTGATTTGCATAATCTTTGATTGGGTTATTTTAAAGTTCACTAGACAAGAATCTGCAGGAAGATCTGCGCCCGAAAATTTCATTAGAAAAGGGTGAAACTCGGAGAGGATTAAATTTCAGCATACTGTTTGCGAAAGAAGGCTCTCACTCTTTTACATAAATTATAATATTGGCATATAAAGAACCTGACGATACATTATTAATAAGACTTATATCAAAGCTTCACTTTATCTCAGTCCACGTTCAAATTATAACATTCAGAATCTGTACTAATAATTGTGACGGTCGAACTGCCTGCGAACTTTCTTTCTTTGTTTCTTATGGCCGGCGAAACCACTGGCCAGATTTGGATGAGACTTGGGGGATAGGGGTAACTGAGGCCGAGGAAGAAGATAGGATATGTGGCGTCGGCCTCCGAGGTCATCTGAGGCCGCTGGAAGCCTCTGTATTCCAGATTGGTTGAAGATAGTGATATCACAGACATGTCATAAAAGATAAACACAAAATGTGCGGAGCTCTAATATATATATAATATATATATATATTATTATATATATATATATTATATATATATATATATATAACATAGGCTATGTGGCGTCGGCCTCCGAGGTCATATATATCTATACTATAATAAGAGAGCTGTCCGTCTGTCTGTCCGTCACACTTTCAGAAATTGTGAGAAAAAATTGTGAGAAAAAAATTCAGAAATTGTATTACGGGCGGCAATGTGAAGCTCAAGATTTTCATGACTGTTCTTTTCTGTAGTTTAGCAATGGGGGAAGGGTGGGGGTGGGGGTAATGGGGGATGGGTGGGGTAATGGGGAGGGGGTTAACCCCCAAGTTGCATGAATGGGGATGAGGAGGTTTTGGGAGATACCAGATTCAGAAATGTTGACACAATGTGAAGCTCAAAATTTTTACGGCTGGGTTCTTTTTTTGTAGTTTAGCCTGTCTAACCGTCAGCGAAGCGGCGGGAACTGTACTAGTATATATATATATATATATATATATTCAATTAACTTAACCGGGCGTTCAATTTCCACCCGGGCATTGCCGGGTCGCTCCGCTAGCAGTTTCATACAAAAGATTGTGAGTAGAACATTTTAAGTCAGTGATGAGAGCTTTAAGACACTTTAAGCTCACGAGGAACTTAAGTTTTAAATGTATACGTAGCTTCACAAATTTTGACCAAATGGCTTCGTATGCGAAGCTCAAAATTTTAGTGATTGTATTCTTTTAATTAAGTTATAGTGACCGACTGATTTTTCTTAACTTCGTAAAAGTGTTTTAAACTTTGAACAAGCGTGGAGGGGTTTTGTTATAATTCAAAATTTATAATGTATGCAATCATGACTGAAAAAAAAAGACACTGGAATGACGGCTTAAAAGCATTCCTGATCTAACAGGAGAAAGTGATTTGAGGATAAGTTAAAAACTCGTCCTTGGAAGTATGAACTTAAATTATTTAGGTCATTACAAAAGGAATTACGAATTCTTCATAGTGTAAATTAACAACAAAGTCTAATATTAACTTTGTCCTTCCACGCTACTACAAAATTGTATATATTGTTATGAAATTAATGAAAATTAGTTGATCAATAAATTTATTAAAGATCACGAGCAACCATCACAGTATGAGAGTCACATCCGAAACCACATGCCGTGGATCAAAATTTGTGAAGTTGCATTCATAATCTAAGGGTTTCGTGAGTTTAAAGTAAATGTTAAGTTCTCACCGGCCTGAAAATTTTGGCTCAAAATCATTTGTATGAAGTTATCTGCGTGCCATAATTTGAGCGTGGACAGATGAGGCCCCTGGAGCCTTTCAGACTGACGAAATTCGACTGACAAAATTCTCGAGAAATTTTTTTCGAATGCAAAATTTTTCAAAGGCAACGTAAAGCAAAATGCCCTAACTTAACCTAACTAACCTTTATCTAATCTAACTTCGCCAGATCTAACCTTACATAGCGTAACCATAACCTAACCGGCCATAACCTAACCTAATTTAACCTAACCTAACCTAATTATAGCTAATCCACATTTACAAAGACAAATATTATAAATTTCTCAGACTATAAAATTCAAACATGAATGAAAGAATAAAAGAAAGAAAATAGTATATTTATAAAAATAAATATTACAGTATCACAACTTTTACAATTTTACAATAGTTTTGTCACAGAAAATACAATCATTATTATTTTTACTTAATTTGGCTTTACTCGGCTCTCAAATGAATTAAAAGATAAAACCTATCTTTTCATAGGTAGTTATGATTAAGTAATATCTATTATATATTTTCGCCTGTTTGTCTGTCCTTTATGCAAGCGCAAACCGTTTGACCTGGAGCTACCAAATTTGGCACGGAAACCTCTTATGGGATGAAGAATGTCAACACAGAGTCGGTCAGCCTGTCTGTTTGTCTGCAACGCCGGGTACCTCAAAAGGACGTGTGGGAGAGGGGTGGGGGTAATTGGGGAAGAGTGGGGGGTAATGGGGGAGAGGGTGGGGGATAATGTGGAGGGGGTTATCCCCCAAGTGGTATAAAGGGAGGGTGTGGGGTTTTGGGGAGTGTGAGAATGGAAGCAGTTACAAACATGAAACTTCACACACATATTGATTAGGTCCCCAGGTTGTGCACCTGGGTGTTAATAAATTAAATAATTAAAATTACTGGGCCCGAAGGCCCCAGCACCGCGATTAAACTACAGAAAAGAGCGCAGCCGTGAAAATTTTGATTATTTGGTCAATAAAACTAAAGAAAAGAACACAGTCATGAAAATCTTGAGCTTCACATATAATTATTTTTTAGGAAGACTTCAAACCGTTTGACCTAGAGGTACCAAATTTGGCACGGGATAAGATAAATAATTTTAATAAAATTCAGCCTTTTGTCTTAAACTTTATTTTATTTAAACTGGGGATCTAATGTGAAATTTATCCCGGGCAACGCCGGGTACCTCAGCCATATATAGCGTTCAACTTTCACCCGGGCAACGCCGGGTCGCTCCGCTAGTATAATTATAAGAGTAAAAATCTATACTATAATAAGAGAGCTGTCCGTCTGTCCGTCACACTTTCAGAAATTGTGAGAAAAAATTGTGAGAAAAAAATTCAGAAATAGTAAAAAAAATTCAGAAATTGTATTACGGGCGGCAATGTGAAGCTCAAGATTTTCATGACTGTGTTCTTTTCTGTAGTTTAGCAATGGGGGAAGGGTGGGGGTGGGGTAATGGGGGATGGGTGGGGTAATGGGACGGGTGGGGGTAATGGGAGGGGGTTAGCCCCCAAGTTGTATGAATGGGGGTGAGGAGGTTTTGGGAGATACCAGATTCAGAAATGTTGACACAATGTGAAGCTCAAAATTTTCACGGCTGGGTTCTTTTTTTATAGTTTAGCCTGTCTAACCGTCAGCGAAGCGGCGGGAACTGTACTAGTATTAATTAATTTAGAATACACAAATGAACTTATAGTTGAATATGTGAGATAAATTATGTAATACAATATATATATATATATATATATATATAATCGTAGAAATTTATCAGTAATAAAATCTTTTTAGACAGAACTTCCAGAAAAAATCCTATTTTAGTTTTTGTTTGTTTATTTCAAGTGTAATATTTCTTTGACTGGGTATATAGGTTGGCTTTGTTAACATTCAACACTCTGTTTGATAAACTTCTGTCGAGCCGCCCGTGACAGGTTACGAGGACAGTGTAGTGAATACTCTTATTTTAGTTTCAAGTTAAATGTTAATTTTACCGTCTTGAATTTCGGAATAGTATAAATTCATTTTAAATTAGTTACCCCATTATAATTCAATTGTGAACCACATTAATACTAATTTTATGTATACTATATTATTTTATTGTATGTAAACATAATTAATTATATCACAATTGTCAGTTAATCATTTATATTCAAATATTTATTTTAATCTAATGCCATGTCCATTTTGCAAATAAATAATAGAAAACCAAAGGTTATATTTTCCACCTTTGGTACTGTCGCAGTTTCGCCTAACGGACTCAATACGGCTAGTGAGATAATCACTGGTTGGCACTTAACTAGCGGCAGTGCTTATGGCTACATCATCCAGGTTAACCTATACCGGATAGATGCGCTACGGTCCCAAGCCGTAGCTTGCCTAGGCCAACGACGACGACGTAAACCAACAATTGGTGACCCCGGAGCTGGATTACCCCTTTTACCCGAACGACTAGGACTAGACTGTAATGTCGTTCATGCCCATCACCCCCTTCACCCGAGCGACTAGGACTAGACTGTAACGTCGTTCGTGCCCATCACCCCCTTCACCCGAGCGACTAGGACCAGACTGTAACGTCGCTCGTGCCCTCTGCCCATCACCCCTTCACCCGAGCGACTAGGATCAGACTGTAATGTCGCTCGTGCCCTCTGCCCCTCACCCCTGCCCGTGCGCTCTGTGCCTGCGCTCGTCTCAACCTCCACTCCTTCGTTGGTAACTTGTCGTCTTGCTTGTACGTCAGCAAGCATAGGAGAAGATGCCTGACGACGCTGGTGCCATCTCCCACTTGAGCGTAAAGCTCCCCGTCTTCTGGCCGGGTGATCCATTTATTTGGTTCCACCAAGTGGAATCACAATTCAACTTGGGAAGGATCACCTCTAGCAGGACGAAATACGATCATGTTTTGTCCTCTCTACCAGCGAGCGTCATCTCTGAAGTCCGTGACGTCATCGTGTCTACTTCCACGAGTGAGGACCCATACAACGATCTGAAGTCTGCCATCCTGTGCCGCACCACTGTCTCCGAGCGTGAGAAACTACATCAGTTGATCTCAAAAGAAGAACTTGGAGACCGTAAGCCCACTCAAATGCTGAGGGCTATGCAGTGCGCTCTAGGCGAACGCGCACAAACTTTCGATAAGGACATCTTTAGACAGTTTTCTTGCAGAAACTTCCTCCATCAGCTCAGCGTGTCTTGGCCACTATGGATCCTGCTACTCCAGTTGATAAACTAGCAGAAACTGCCGACAAAGTAGTGGAGATTGACACAGCTCCGGTCAACAACGTGAACACACAATCGGAACTGGAGTTGAAAGTGAAAGAGTTAAGTCAACAACTCAACCACGTTTGTTCTCTGCTACAAAATCAACGGCAAAGAAGCCATTCTCGGTCAAGATTTACGAAGAGGCATCGTTCGAGTTCCGGGAAGATCTGCTTCTACCACTCGAAATTTGGAAAGAAGGCTAGGAAGTGCATCTCCCCTTGCAATTTTTCGTCGGAAAACCCCAGCAGCGAGTCCTAATGGCGTCTAGTACTCGCACTGCCAACCTGTTATTCATAAAGGACAGGAACTCTGGTGTCAATTTCTTGGTCGATACCGGAGCGTCAGTCAGTGTATTCCCTCAAAAATCTGGTCATACGCACTCGGAATCTCCGCCTCTATACGCTGCTAACGGTTCACGCATACCCACGTACGGTACTCAGTCGCGTGAACTAAACTTGGGCCTTCACCGATCCTTCAAGTGGATTTTCATCTGTGCTCAAGTGCGGCATCCCATAATCGGCGGCGACTTCCTCCAGCATTTCAAACTCCTGGTGGATCTTGACAAGCGACGCTTATGCGACCAGGCCACACTGCTTTCTGTTCTTGCCAAACAGGTTGCCCTTCCGGACGCCTCTAACTCTGCACTTTCCCTCGTTCCCCCTAATTCCATGTACCAGTGCCTTTTCCAACGATATCCAGGATTCTTCAACCTATGCAGATGGGTGATACCATTAAGCACACCGTTACCCATCACATTACAACAAAAGGTCCCCCTGTGTTTGCAAACCCAGACGTCTTGCCCCGGACAAACTGAAAGCTGCCAAATCGGAATTCCAGCTTATGCTAGATCTTGGGATAATAAGACCTTCCAAAAGCAGTTGGTCCTCTCCCCTACACCTGGTCCAGAAGAAGTCAGGAGACTGGAGACCATGTGGGGATTACCGGTTTTTGAATTCGACAACCATCCCGGACCGATATCCGGTACCAAATGTCCAAGACTTTACTTCTCTTCTCCACGGCAAATCTATCTTCAGTAAAATAGATCTCGTTAAGGCTTTCCACCACATTCCGTAGAGCCTTCGATATTCCCAAGACTGCAGTTTGTACACCATTTGGGTTATTCGAATTTTTGAAGATGCCGTTCGGGCTACGGAATGCTGCGCAAACCTTTCAGAGGTTTATAGATGAGGTCACCAGAGGCTTAGACTTTGTTTATGCCTACATCGATGATTTGCTTGTGGCCAGCTCAACGGAGGAGGAACATAAGGAACATCTTTCACTCCTCTTTCAACGCTTCGAACAATACGGTGTTACTATTAATGCATCTAAGTGTGTGTTTGCACAGCCAACCTTGGAATTTCTTGGTCACACGATTTCGCAGCACGGAATTACCCCCCTTCAGGACAAGTGTGAAGTGATAAAAAATTACCCTATGCCAAATAATCAGCGTGAGTTACGGCGGTTTCTAGGTTTGGTAAACTATTACCACAAGTTCATTAAAAACTGTGCCAGTGTTCTTGCTCCTCTACACGCTATGATCACACACAAACGCAAGGTAACGAAATTGGTATGGTGTAGCGATAGTGTACAGGCGTTCGACAATGCCAAAAATGCTATCAATAGTGCATTGTCTTTGTCATTTCCTATCAGTGATGCCCCCCTAACTCTGACGGTCGATGCATCAGATGTTGCGATCGGTGGAGTGTTGGAACAAACCATTAACGGTCAACAAGCACCCATCGCGTTTACTCAAAAAAGCTGCAGCCAGCCCAAACGCGTTATAGTGCTTTCGGACGTGAACTTCTTGCTATTTACTTAAACGTGAAGCATTTTCAACATTTCCTTGAAGGCCGAGAGTTTTGTGTTTTTACCGACCACAAACCTTTGGTCACTGTCTTCAATAAAAACAGCTGTAACCACTCTCCCAGAGTCATCAGGCAACTCGATTATATCTCGCAATTTACCACAGATATCCGCCACATCAAAGGTGTCTTGAACACTCCAGCGGATGCACTTTCAAGATAGAGATTACTTCTGTTACCCTCAGCTCTACACTGTGGAATGCTATTGCACAGGATCAAGATAAGGATACGGAACTACAAGACCTGCTCAGAGAAGACTCCACTCACTCACTTTCCCTCAAGAAAATGAGTATGCCAGGATTGTCTGTGCCCCTCTATTGCGACGTATCAACAGCTGCTATTCGCCCTTATGTCCCTCCATGTCACAGAAAAGCAGTCTTCATGGATCTTCATACGCCCTCCCATCCTGGTATCCGTGCTTCGCAACACCTGGTTACCTCTCGCTTTGTTTGGCCCTCGATGCGGAAGGATGTCAAACATTGGACCAAAACGTGCCTTGCCTGCCAGCGTGCCAAAGTCCAAAGGCACACCAGGTCCCCCTTTGACGCATTTCCGCCCCCATCCAGCGATTTGAAGTAATTCATGTAGACATTGTTGGCCCTCTTCCAGTGATTCAAGGCCAACGTTATCTGCTCACCTGTCTCGACCGCTTTTCCAGATGGCCTGAAGCCATCCCACTTCCTGATATCCAAGCGGAAACTGTTGCAAGAGCCTTTCTTCATGGATGGTATCAAGATTTGGATTGCCGACAAAAGTCATCACTGACCAAGGTCGCCAATTTGAGTCTTCGCTTTGGAAGAAGTTTACCAGCTTGTTGGGTACAGTACATGCGCATACCTGTGCGTATCATCCGCAAGCTAACGGCCTCGTCGAACGCTTCCATCGCCAGCTGAAGTCATCCCTTATGTGTCACGAAGACTCCCATTGGATGGATAAGCTTCCACTCGTTTTGCTTGGTATTCGCTCTGCATTTAAGAGTGATCTGAAGACTACAGCGGCTGAACTAGTCTATGGAACAACACTGCGGCTACCAGGTGGCTACTTCACTGCAGGGATAAGTCATGTGATCCTACGGAATTCGCTCAAACACTTTCCTCTCACATGCAGTCCCTTCAGCCTGTTCCCCCTCGATTGACTAGCCAACAGAACATCTTTATTTCCCCAGCCCTCCAGTCTTGCACCCACGTTTTCGTTCGTCGTACCTCTCCCAAAACGGCCTCTCCAATGTCCATATGACGGGCCCTATGAAGTTCTCCGACGTACGCGCAATCATTCCTCATCCAGCGCGGTTCCAAGGTCGACAAGGTTTCTATCGATCGTCTTAAGCCTGCGTTTTTGGAATCAACCTTAAGTGAGGTACAAGTAGCTACCAAAAAGGTTCAGCGGAAATCTGTGTCGTTCGGAACTCTTTGAACTTCTCTCTGGTGGGGGTGTGTAGTGAATACTCTTATTTTAGTTTCAAGTTAAATGTTAATTTTACCGTCTTGAATTTCGGAATAGTATAAATTCATTTTAAATTAGTTACCCCATTATAATTCAATTGTGAACCACATTAATACTAATTTTATGTATACTATATTATTTTATTGTATGTAAACATAATTAATTATATATCACAATTGTCAGTTAATCATTTATATTCAAATATTTATTTTAATCTAATGCCATGTCCATTTTGCAAATAAATAATAGAAAACCAAAGGTTATATTTTCCACCTTTGGTACTGTCGCAGTTTCGCCTAACGGACTCAATACGGCTAGTGAGATAATCACTGGTTGGCACTTAACTAGCGGCAGTGCTTATGGCTACATCATCCAGGTTAACCTATACCGGATAGATGCGCTACGGTCCCAAGCCGTAGCTTGCCTAGGCCAACGACGACGACGTAAACCAACAATAGGATAAGAGAATGAGAATATGACGCTTTAAACGACAGACCAAAACGTTCACTGGAATAGAATTTAAATGTAAATGGTGTGGAGAAAGCTTTTATTCGAGTTACATCGTCTACGAAACTTTTAATTGTCGTCTTTGTAAATGAAAGGTAGGTAGAATTAAATTTGGTTCAGGGTAGATTGTATTATGCCCGGTTAGGTTACGCTATGTTGAGTTAGATTAGGTTAAATCTGGTAAGGTTTGGGCCAATCATTTTATAGTTCGTGTTTGTTAGTGCGAGTCCTAATACTCGTCGATTTAGTTTGCATTCGAAAAACGTTTTTCGGTGTCTGTCTGTCCATCGTCGAAAGTTATGAGTTATACGAGTTCACGAGTACGTAAACTAGATCATAAAGAAGTTTTTGTGTCTTTTCGCAAAGAATATCTAGCCACAACGTTCAGGAGCTCATATCTAAAGTTTTAAGTTAAGCTTGTTCACTTTCCCTCATCCCACCCACCACCAATCCCCCAATTCCCAAAATAAGAACGGTAAAAGAATTAAAAGATATTTATTATAAAGATTGTACAGTCTGTGATGTTTTATATATATATATATGTGTGTGTGTGTGTGTGTGTGTGTTACACACGCTAACAAGTGGAGATATTTGAGAGGATATTAATAAAAAGAAAAGTGACAAACTTGAAATTCCATTTAGTATATAATATAAAATGTGTATTAAATTTACTCTATCTAAAACACTGATTTTACTCAGTATTAGGCAAAATGGCCGAAAAGTCTGGTAAACATTCTGCTAACCTAATATCAGATTTGCCAACCAACCGAAAAGGGGGGAATAGAAAAAAAACGGAAAAGCGTGAAATATATATATAATATATATATATATATATATATATTATATATATATATATATTATATGGGACACTGCACAAAAGTAAAAAAAAAAGAAAAAAAAAGAAACGCGACTAAATGTTCTTTTGAAAATAAAATGAAATAAAATTTAAGATAAAACGATACCAAAGCGAAAAGTTGAAACTGTGTTCAGATAAGAGACGCCAAATTACCTTTCATGGATCCCAAAATAGTTTGTTATAATTATATTTCAAAACTATATAAATTCTCGAACGCATTCAAAGATCTTTTGAATATAATTTGATTTGTTAATGCAATTTTGTATGAGAATTTCTCCTTAAGATGCTAAAAGGTCATTACTCAGATAAGGGTTTACAGCCCATATGGGGCTATTTACTAAAAAAGGGTTTAAACAATAACTTTTTTTTCTTTTCTTTTTGTCAGAATTCGTTTATGGCTTTAAATTTATTTGCTTGAGGGAGAAATAGTTCTTGGAATATTCTAATAGAAACTCTTAAGTAAACAAAATTTTATCAACTCACCTTCGTAAACAAAACTGCAGTATTACACACACACACACACACACACACACAGTTTATTGGTGAACTATGGCTGAAGTTGCTCTTTTAAATGGTTTCACTATACATTATTCCTAATCATATACACAAGATAGCTCATCCTACCTAAAACTCACCTCAGTAAATAGAGCATTCTAATATACAAACTAATTAAGTACTTTAAAATGTACAGTCGTTACGGAATGTCCTGTCTTAAAGCTACACGTTTCCTTATCAAAATAAATAAAAATAGATAGCACACCAAGAGAAAATGTATTTTTATTTTGTCTAAACACTAACATGTTTCAGTGTTTACTTTAATTAAAATTTAAAAAAATAAAAAATAAAAAATAAAGTTCGTTTGTAAAATTTAAAAACGTAAACGATAATTTTAATATGTAAAAATATGTAAGCTGAGAATGTAATTGTTTTATAAAATAAAATTTTTCCCCTAACAAGGTGCCAGAATACCCTCAATATACAGGGTGTCCCAAAAAAAACTATATACTGTTCATAGCATCATATATTTTATAATTTAAAAAACAAACAAACAATATATTGTTATAGCATTTGCCAATGAAAGGTAAATTAGTAAGCTAAGTGATCAAAATGTTATAGCGAGTTGTTTGCATATAAAATTTAATTAACTACGCCAAGTGCTCAAAATGTTCTCCGGCGGCATGAATGCACTTTTGAATGCGTCGACTAACTGATTCGCAGACATGGACTAATGTAGATGCTGTGATGGTCCCGCACTTTTCCCTAATTGCATCGTTAAGGTGTTCGAGTGTTGCAGGTCTTGTACCATAAACTGCATCCTTCAGGTAGCCCCACAAGTAAAAATCAAGTGGAGTCAAGTCCGGTGAACGTGGAGGATACTCAACGCTTCCTCTTCGTCCTATCCAACGGTTAGGCAACGTTTCATCGAGGTACCTTCTGACATCACAATGATAATGAGGGGGGGGGCTCCATCTTGTTGAAAGTAAAAGTCGTCGTTTCCAAACAACTTCCGAACTGCAGGTATAATTTCTGTCCGCAGCATGTCGAGATATGCGGCACCGGTAACTGTCCCATTAAAGAAAAATGGTCCAACCAAACCCCTGGATGATAAACCACACCATGCTGTTAATCCTGGTAAATTAACATGTTTATCCACATAAACGTGTGGATTATCAAGTGACCAGTACTTGCAGTTGTGTCGATTTACTGTGCCATTCAGCTTGAAGGTAGCTTCATCAAACCACACGATTTTGTTGTATTGAAAGTGCATTCATGCCGCCGGAGAACATTTTGAGCACTTGGCGTAGTTAATTAAATTTTATATGCAAACAATTCGCTATAACATTTTGATCACTTAGATTACTAATTTACCTTTCATTGGCAATTGCTATAACAATACATTGTTTGGGTTTTTTTTAAATTATAAAATATATGATGCTATAAAGAGTATATGTTTTTTTTTGGGACACCCTATAGATAGACACTTGTAGAATTTATGCATTGACCTACATTTACATAATGAATTGTTTGATATAAACTTTGATTCTTTCACGACTGATAATGATTCGTGTTGCATAACTGAAAAGATAAGAGAAATATTAAATGGCGAATCATTATACGTTCAGAACCAGGCCAAGGTCTGTTCCAAACCAGTTTGAGAAATGAGGACAGGGGTGTGGTGACGAATCCGTTGCACGTAATATGTTCAACTCAACCTAGTTTTCCTTTAAAAGGGGCTTATTTTCCTCGATTATTATTGGCGACGAAGCCCATCTCATGAAATGTCCTCTGTTGAACGAAGGACGTTGAACGGGTCAACTGTTTAATGGAGAGGAGGAATCACCTGTCATCTCTTACTATTTTTTTAACCTTTAAGTCCCCATTGGCACTTTACTAATCCTGTTCTCGTTAACGCCAGACAATTTTATTCAGTCTCAGTAAAGACCCCCTGGGCATTACAGGGCTCATAAGAACTCTGCGTTGCAATGCGCTATTTCCAGAGGATTTGAAATTATACACAATGCCCATCACAATTTTGATCTCAATTGCCACTCGGTGTTATAAAATTGGGATAAATGACTTATATTCATGATGCATAGAACATATATTTAACATGTCGTTTAAGCTCATAGAACAAGAAGAATTAATATTCATAATAATTTTTTTAAAATATATTTATTTAATTTGCCCATTTTAGGAAATTGTAAACACAAATCGACCGGGAAAGTACTCTGCTAGGGCGTTAGGCAGGAGACACCGAGTGCTGGAACTCCCGTTTCTCCTGTCACTGTCCTCCTTAGCTAATCTTTTTTGAGTCTCATCTAACCTGTGAGCAGTCCAGAATGCTCTTAAACACATACTTCTTTCACTATTCTTCACTACACATACATACATATTACAGGCTACACAATCTTTCAAAATTAAAACAACAACAAAAAGACATCAACCTTAAGAGCTTCGGAGTGCCCTCAGGAGGAGACCATAAATGTTCCTACTTCTGGCTCCTCCGCTGCCAATACCGCGGTATTGGCAGCCCAACACGGGCAGTGGGGTTGGTTCTGCTGCTGCCCATTCAAGATGTTTGAACCTTTGTCTAATTCACTTTCCATAAACTTCTACAACATTCGTGTCCTTCCTCAAATTTCCAATCTGTTGAACACTACCTCTCCTCCGTTAAACATCACCTTCTCAGTGAAACTCAGGTGTTTGAGACGACTGACAGCAACCTTTTTTTCTGTACCCTCCTGCTGTCTCTATACTCAATTTCATTCCAAAGGTAAATGTTGTGTATATATACGCAATGACCTAACTCGTTCTCGTATTCCCCAACTTGAATTCTCCGAATTCTACACCCTCTGGCTACAGCTTACATGCCAATCTCACACTAAACACATCTGCGCTGTCTACTTTTCTCCTAATTCTATTGACTATCCAAATTCTTTGACTACCTCACTTCCAATATTCACTTGGAATACATCCTATTCCACTCTTCTTTTGCTAAAATCTTAATTTTAGGATATTTCAATGTTCACCACCACCTTTAGCTTTACTCCCATATTACAAATATCCCTGGTGAACTAGCTTACAACTTCTCTATCCTGAATGACCTAGAGTAGATTGTACAACACCCTACTCGTATCCCCGGTTGCCATGGAGATAGGCCCAACATTTTTCTCCGTTAGACTCTTCCGACCACAATCTTATATCTGTTTCACGTCCTATCGCTCCAGTTCAGCCTTTTGATTCTCCCAAGAGGAGTCGCCTTTGACACTTTGTCACCACTGATTGGGAGGCCTTTAGGAAGACTTACCTGATTTTCAATGAAATGATTACTGCTTCCGTGGCTGGAGCCCCTCCGATTGTGCTGAACGCATCACGGAGGTGATTCTCTCGGGAATGGAGGCGTACATTCCATATTCTATTCTTACTAGTAATGCAAAAAAAACCTTGGTTTAACTTTACTTGTTCTAATGCTATCCGAAACAGAGAGGAGGCTTTCAGAAGGTACCGTCGCCATCCAACTCCTGACTCTCACTTAGCTTATATTTCTGCCCGGAATCATGCAAAATCTGTTCTTCGACTCGCCATAAATTCCATCATTAGACAAAAATGTGAAAACTTATCCAATTCTAATTCTTCTCGCCCTTTCTGCTATCTAGCTAAGAACCTCTCCAACAACTTTATTTTTCTTCTTTCTCTCCTCTTTTCCATTCCGATGGCTCAGTTGAGCTGAACTCTTCACTCAAACTTTCGCCTCTAACTCAACCATGCTGTTCCTCCATCTCCTCCTTCCTCTGACTTAATTATATCTGAAATTATAATCTCTTCCGAAGATGTTTTTTTTTTGACATATCTGGGCTCAACTCTATGAAGGCGTATGATCCTGATGGTGTTCCTCCTGTTATCCTCAAGAACTGTGCTTCTGTGCTGACACCCTGCCTAGGCAAACTCTTTCGTCTTTGTCTCTCATCTGGTACGTTTCCTTCCTGTTGGAAGTTCGCTTTCATTCATCTTGTCCCAAAGAAGGGTGACCGCTCTCAACCCTCCAACTACCGTCCAATTGCTTTGATTTCTTGCCTTTTTAAAGTTTTTTAATGTATCTTTAATAGGAAGATTCTTAAACATCTCTTCTCTCACAATCTTCTTGTCAGTGTGGGTTCTGCAAGGGACGCTCTACTGGCGATCTTCCTATATATATCTCTGACTCTTAGTCATTCTCCTTTCGGGATTACGGTAAAACCTTTGATTTTGTGCTAGACATATCAAGAGCCTTTGATAGAGTCTGGCACAAATCTTTAATTTTCAAAATACTTTCCTTCGGTTTCCATCCTTCTATCTGTGTCTTCATCTCTAATTTCCTTTCTGGCCGATTTACAACTGCGGTTGTAGATGGCCACTGTCCTGCTCCTAAAGCTATTGATAGTGGTGCTCCTCAAAGTTCTGTCCTGTCACCAACTCTTTTCATTTTATTTACCAATGATCTATTACGTCGCACTTCCTGTCCTATCCACTCCTATACCGATGATTCCACTCTTCACTTCTCGATCCGTTTCTCAACCTGAATTCGCGTGGGACGGCTATGGGACACCTGATCTCTGATCTTTCTACTGTCTCTGATTGGGTCAGAGAAAACGTTGTGGCTTTCAATGTCTCAAAACCCCAGTTCCTTCACCTGTCTACTCGTCACAATCTTTCACACGACTATCCCTTTACCTTCAACAATACACATCTCAATCCTTCCTCTTCTCTTAACATTCTAGGTGTTTCCTTTTTTTGTGATCTTTCCTGGAAAGATCACATATACTTTCTTTCCAAAACAGATTCTAAGAGGTACTGTAAGGTGTGCTGTACCGCCTCCGCAGTTTCTTCACTCCCACTCAGTTGCTGTCTTTGTACAGGGGTTCTTGTCTGCCCCTGTATGGAGTACGCTTCTCATGTGTGGTGTGGTTCAACCGAAACAGCTCTACTTGACTGGGTGGAATAAAACATTTTTCGTTTCATCGATTCCCCACCTCTTACTGTTTGTCTTCAATCCCTCTCTCTTCTCCGTTTAATACTCTCACTCTCTCTTTACTATTGCTATTATAACTGACACTGCTCTTCTGAACTCTCTCGCTGCATGCCTCCTCCTTTAAGGAGAGCACGCAGTACCAGACTTTCTACACTTTCTCATTCCTTTTCTGTCCAACTCTCTAATGCAAGGGTTAATCGGTATTTTCAATCTTTCATCTACTCAGCCAGTCAACTCTGGAACAACCTTCCTCAATCCGTCTTTCTTCCTTTTATGCCTTCCAATCTTTCAGACGCAGATTGTTCAGGTATATCGAAAACCTTGATTTTGGCTCTTTTCTTCCTCTATGAGGGCGCTTGGACCTACTTTCCGGCATAAAAAAAAGCTGTTCATTATCTGTTAGTAATTGTGTTTAAAGTTGCGTAATCATACGTACTGTGATGTTTATTGAAAATAAGACTACACTTTATGCTTAATTTTCAACGGGAGATAAGTAAATGGGAAAGTCGAGCAATGGGCCAGCCTTGTGTGGGCCTGAACTCTGCCACCCATCTGTTGGCAGTAGGTTCAGTTGTATTTCTAGCAGAAGATGAGGGTACCCACTAACCTTTAACTTTAGGGGAGACCGGGGCACAGTGGGACATGGGGCACAGTGAAACATGAGACACTGTGGGACATGGGGCATAGTGGAACATGGGGCACCGTGGGACATGGGGCATAGTGGGACAATAAAATTTTCCAGTTATAGTTGGAAGGTCTAGCCTACGGCAGTTTGAGGATTTTTTTCGAAGAATTGTCATTTTTAGGTGAGTAAAGTAAACAATCATGATTGAGTTACAGTACATTTGTTATATCTGACTTGTTATAGGGGTTAAGTAAATTTAGAGTTGTTGTTGTGAGCACGACCCATTTATTATTACATATTATCGAATATTTGTCGCTTCTGTGATATCACAATGAGGTGATAGATGCCATCTTGTTTTCAAATTTTGACGGCGGGGCACAGTGGGACAGTAATTTCAGGGTACAGTGGGACAGTGTCCCACTGTACCCCACTATATATACGAGGGCCACTCAATATATTTTGTCCCATCTTTTTTTTTCTTTCAAAGTTTCTTTGTAAGTTCCAGAAATTTTGTACACAAGTAGTTACATACCTTTTTTACAAGTTTTTATTTTTCCACATAGTCTCCATCCTTTTCTACGGCTTTCCTCCACCTCGAAACAAGGGCCTTTATTCCTTGCTGGTAAAAGTCAGCTGGGTTCTGCTGGAGCCACCTCTTAACCTCCTCAACAACTTCATCGTCACTCTGAAACTTTCTTCCACGAATAGCATCCTTCATTGGCCCAAACAAATGGAAGTCTGAAGGTACCAGATCCGGGCTGTATGGAGGGTGGAGTAACACAGTCAAGCGCATTTTTGTGATGGCCTCTCTTGTTTGCAAACTGTTGTGTGGTCTTGCGTTATCGTGCAAAAGAAGGGCGTCTTCCAGTTTTCTCTTCGGTCGAACTCGCTTTATTCGTCTCTGGAGTCTCTGTAGGGTAGCAATATATGCCTCTGAGTTGATTGTTTGTCCTTTCTTCATAATGTCCACCAGAAACACACCTTTCATGTCCCAGAAGATGGTTGCCATAACCTTTCCTGCAGAGAGAGCCATTTTGAACTTTTTCTTGCCTGGGGAGTTTGCGTAATGCCACTCCATGGATTGGCGTTTTGTTTCAGGTTCAAAGTGGTGTACCCAAGTCTCATCCCCAATCACAGTTCGTGAAAGGAAGTCATCCCCTTCTGTCTCGTATCGAACCAACGACTCAGAAGCAATTTCTTTTCTATGAGCTTTGTGATCTTCAGTCAGTTCACGAGGAACAAACCGTGAACACACTTTTGAGTATCCCAGTTGCTGAATTATCGTATTCACACTTCCTTCACTAATTCCTAGCTCGAGTGATAGCTCCATGTATGTGATGCGCCGATTTGATCAAATGATGCTGTTAGCACGTTGCACAGTGTGAGATGTCACAGCCGATGCCGGGCGACCGCTGCGTGACTCATCATTGAGGCTGGCTCTCCCCTGTCTCCGATGATCTCACACGTTTAGACCAGCGTCCAACTTTGCTTCGATCAACAACAGCATCTCCGTAAACGTTTTGTAGACGTTTGTGAATATTTCCAACTGTTTCCTTCTCTGCGGTTAAGAATTCGATAACAGCTCTTTGTTTACGACACACCACTGTCAAACGCCATTTTCGAAACTGCGTCAACCATCGGTTTTATACAAGGGCGTTTAAAAGCGGTTTTATACAAGGAGGGGAGGTTCAAACTGGAAAAATCCGGTTATGTAAAGCGCAGAAAGTTCAAACTTACGGTCCAAAAGATGTTGTTAGTACGTTGCACAGTGTGAGATGTCACAGCCGATGCCGGGCGACTGCCGCGTGGCTCATCATCGAGGCTGGCTCTCCCTCTCTCCGATGATCTTACACGTTTAGACGAGCGTCCAACTGAACTGTGCTTCGATCAACAACAGCATCTCTGTAAACGTTTTGTAGATGTTTGTGAATATTTCCAACTGTTTCCTTCTCTACGGTTAAGAAAACTCGATCACAGCTCTCTGTTTACGACGCACATCACTGTCAGACGCCATTTTCGAAACTGCGTTAACCATCGGTTTTATACAAGGGCGTTTAAAAGCGGTTTTATACAAGGAGGGGACGTTCAAACAGGAAAAATCCGGTTATGTGAAGCGCAGAAAGTTCAAACTTACGGTCCAAAAGACATTTCAGCCCCATGGCCTATTATTTAGCTAAGAAAAAAAGGGTGGGGAAAAATATATTGAGTGCCCCTAGTTCATATCTCTTTACTTATAGAATTATAAAATAGGCCTAATAGAGATAAATAAAAGTACTCCCACTAAGCTAACTAATTATTTTATTTTCAGAACCACAAAAATGGTGAGAAACAGGAAACGAAAGACGGAATTTGGGATGGTGACGGAGGAAACAAAGAGAGAGGCCGTGAACATGGTCTTGAATGGATACAGCATCAGGATTAAGGCAGAAGCGAAGAATATCCTTCTTAATACAGTCTTCAGGTACGTTTATATTATTGTTCTATTACTGTAGTCCCTATAACAATAAAATAATTTCCTAAATTTGTTGAAGTCATTCCTAAAACATTTGATATATGATTATCCTTTTTCTCGCATTTTACGGATACGTTCAGAAAGTCAAGAATTCTACTGAAGGACAAGTTGTTCGAATGACACCCAACTATACCTCCTGGTTGATTTTCCTTCTTGAAGAAGAGAAAATACCCAAAGAGTACCTAATTAATTGCTCAAAAATTAATTATGGACTTTCACCAAAAAGCACACGAATATTGGCATATGAAATGGCAGTTCGAAACCATAAACAGAACATTCCTCTCTCATGAATTAAATCAAAACAAGCAGGGGAAGATTGGCAATTAACATTGGTTAATGTTGTTCCACTATGCCCATGATGCCGTACCACTGTGCTCCAGCCCGGCCACACTGGAACACTTTTAAATTTCACTTTCAAATGCATTTTATTGGTAAAACAAGGTTGAATTCGTGAAGGATCTTGCGATATTTTGTTCTTTTTATTTCAAAATATTTTATAGTTAATTTTCAGAGGATTCGATCAATAAACAACTTCGTGAAAGAAATAATATTTTTCGTCCAACTGTGTCCCGGTTTTCCCAACTTGTAATATTCACTTTAAAATTTTTATACCGTTTCTGTTCTTTAAAATAGACTTGCTTACGCAGCAGTTACAAGCCTAGTTGGTTGGTTGGTTTAATCCGTTCAATCCCCTTCGTCCAAAATATGAAACTGACATGAAGAGTTTGACTGTAATTATTAAGTTTAAAATGAACATAACGTTAAAAATAGCTTTTCAAACCCTTGAAGCACATTTAAGTAAAAAGTAAACACTTAGTCTAAGAGCAATTTAAAAAATACTGATTGTTGTTTGGTTGGTATTTATGAGTTGGTGAAATATCCTGTATTTGGTGGATGCTGTTCTAACTAACTGCCAGAAACAAAAATTTTTAAAATTGTTCAGCCCTTTCTTCCTCCTGCATCAAATTCTTTAAGTAAATGTTTTTTTAACCTACGTTTTTGTGTGTCTTAGATCTATTTATTGCTTTGGAAGGAATTTTTATTTTCACTGTACACTGCGTGGTAGGAAGGAATAAATTGACGAATGGATCAGGGAATCACATAAGTGGGAAGAAGCGTAGACCTAACAGTGGCGTATCCTAATCAGCTGCTTTGGTTTATCGCACTTATATATATATATATACAGTATATATATATATATATATATATATATATATATATATGTGTGTGTGTGTAAAAATTAACAATGAATAATTCCTATATTCATATATATTTATATTCATATAATACTTATATTCATATGCATGTACGTTCTTATATTCATTTTTACAATAGAGTCCAAATTCGAATAACGATGACGAAGTTCGGATAAAAAATTTTATTCGTTTTTTATTTTAGTTCTGCTGAACAAATGGTGAATTATTTCTTTTTAAATTACTTAATAATTTTTTCAGATTTAGCTTAATAATGTAATCTTGTTAAATTCTGCAATGTTCATTTTCTGTATACATTCTCTCTTCGTTGTAAAAGAGGAAGTCATGTCTTGCTTAACGTTTAATTTTAAATCTTAAGTATTTAATTTTTGCTCATATGCATATTTAATTGTAATTCATAATAAAATGCATATTTCAATTTCCATTTTTAGTTAACTCTGCAGATCATGATAACATCAGATCTGTCAATATGCAGTTTAAAATAAAAATATGGCTTCATCTTCAAATATCTTGTTTCTCTGTCTAGACGTTGCTACAGCTAAAATATTTACCTTATCTTCAAATATTTTGCAAAATAATGCAGCCTAGTGAGATTAAAAAACAAAACAAGTCAACATTAAATAATAATGATGTCAACAAAATTTGTGTATATAAACTCGTATAATTTTTCAAATATTCATTCTGTTTGTCTGATGTAACTTAGAGGCTGAGCATTACTTGTAACACTTTAGCAGTAAAACTACAGTAAGAGAAAATCTTTGTCTTCTTCGAGCCTTGCTCTCTTCAAAGAAGTTAGTCTTAAATAGGGAAAAATAATTTCCCGATACGTTACAAGAAGAATCGGGGAACCTTCAGAGAATTCAGTAAGCTCCACAGAATCCTCCGATCCACTACAAGAAGAAATCGGAGTAACAAATCCGTTGCTGCCACCTAACCAGAACCCCCGTCAACTTCGAACTGACCGAGGCTATAGACGGAGGGGTTAACACACACACACACACACACACATATATAATATATATATATATATATATATATATATATATATTATGTTTAATCTTTAAACAGTAATAAAATAAAAGCGGATGAGCGCAAACATAACGTTCTGCCACGCAGTAGCAATTGAATTCTCTCAGTTCGTTTACCATCGGTAAACGAGAATAACACACAGAATACGTCACTGAGACCTACAGAATATAATTTCCTTAAATACAAACATTACGTTCATACCACTTAATTATGAACTCTGAAGTTTCGAGAAATGCACATTGATACTTGGTATGTTCTTTCGTTTACCAGCTGAATAATGTAATTTCTCGTCATAGATTCCAGAAGCCAATAAACACACGTTTATAAAAAGTAAAATAAAAATTTTTACACTTTAAATCCAGTTTACATGCCGATTTTAGCTCATTTCTTGCAATAATAATAGTGTAATATGTTGTGTACATTAGATTAAAGGAAGTAAAAATTTGGCACTTACTTAAAACTGTCATTGTAGCGGTGAGAGCTTCAGTGCGGAAGGAAGGATGTTCGGCAATAATTTCGCATCGATAATCACCGGAAGCAAACGGTGTTAATCGATTCAAGTTCAACACCACTCGACGGTCAGTTCGAGATGCTTCCTGACATGGACGGAAAAGACATTATATATGTACACACACACACACACACACACACACACACACACATATACAGGCAGGGTGTTTCATAACATGTGGGACGCACTTTCAGGATGGATTCAGAACCTGAAAACAATGAAAAAAGTTTATATAAACATATACCCAAAATCGTTTTGTTTTCGAGTTACAGCCCGTTATGTGTTCCAGCAAGTATCCGCCTTACCTTTAAAGGAAGTGCTCAAAATGACCGCCATGCGCTTGAATACACGCCTGAACACGACTCGTCATAGACTGCCTGACGCATTCAAACATTCCAGGTATTGCTCGGATTTTCTGGCATCCTTGTTCTATACATTGGCGAAGCATTTCATCGTTGTCAGTGGGTGTCACGTAAACGATGGATTTCAGATGACCCCACAGGTAAAAATCGAGTGGATTCGGGTCCGGGGAGCGAGCAGGCCACGCAATGGGTCCTCCACGGCCTATTCATTTCTCAGGAAAATGGTCATCCAAATAGTCTCTGGCGACTCGACTAAAATGAGGCGGAGCGCCGTCATGCATAAACAACATACGACGTCGGACACCAAGAGGAACTTCATCTAGTAAATCGCTTAAATCATTCCTTAAAAAATTGGAATAAGATTCTCCTGTTAAACTTCCTGGCAAAACAAAAGGACCGATTAAGTTGTCGGCAATAAGTCCTGCCCATACATTGATACTAAATTGTTGTTGGTGCCTTGACTGGATGATGGCATGCGGATTCTCTTCGGCCCAGTGATGAGTGTTGTAAAAATTGATCACGCCATTTCTTGTGAAGGCAGCCTCATCACAAGACAACACGGAGGATAGAAAAAGAGGATCGCGAACACACTGTTGAAGGAACCAAGTACAAAAAGCCTCTCATGGTAGGAAATCAGCTTCAGTAAGGCCTTGTACTCTCTGAATGTGATATGGGTAAGGCTGTTGTTCCCGTAAAATTCTCCATACAGTTGTGTATCTTATAACCTCTCCTGCACTTATTCACGGTAAGAAGTTACGAATACGAACAGTGAAACCGCGATGTTCCTCTGACTGACTGACTGATGGCTCTACATTCCACGATACTGAAACATGTCATAGAGTATACGAAACATTACAGTCGGCAAGGCCATACATGAAATAAGTCTCGTACATACTCACAAACATTGTCGGCAAGCAGTGTTTGTAAACAGTTTGCGGAAAGAATTGCTGGAACACAAAATGGGCTGTAACTCGAAAACAAAGCGATTTCGGACATATGTTTATATGAACTTTTTTCATTGTTTGCAGGTCCTGAATCCATCCTGAAAGTGCGTCCCACATGTTGTGAAACACCCTGTGTGTATACAGTATATATAGGTTGGCGCAAAAGTCAGAAGTAAAAGGAACCAGGGAGTAGATCTTTTCCGTTCTATGGCCGCCACTATTTTTAAATAAAAATTATTTTTTTAGCAAAAACATTATAATTTAAATTTATAATTTATAATTTTTTAGTTAAAAAATTTAGAATTCTTGCAATGATGACCTTATGACTCCTGACTTTTGCACCACCCCAGATACGGAAGTACAATTGGGGGATAAATACTGTAATAAAACGATAAAGTTTCGGAAATAGACAATAGATTAAATCAAAGCAGTCGAAAGAAAATGAAACTCAAACAATTAAAATCGAGCTTGAGTGAGAATAACAATGGTATTTGTCTAGAATTAAAGATAATAATAATAATAATAATAATAATAATATTTATAATGGTAATAATAATAATAATAATACTAATAATAATATTAATAATATTTATGATGGTAATAATAATACTAACATAAATAGTGATGGAAAAAACTCAATGTTACTTGCAGGAATAAAGATGGAAAAAACTAAACTGGTTTAGAAAGAGGTATACTGGAGAAATATTGAAATCGTAACTACAAAATAAAGAAGAAAAGTTTTTCCGAATTTTATTCTGAGTTTTTTTTTTTTGGAGGGAGGTTATTATTCTACATTACGACGTAGTCTTCTTTAAATTCTATTCCGTTTGAGTTTACAAATGCAGCGTTTTTCCGTGGTGAATTTACAGATATACTGTGTGTATATATTATATATATATATATTAATATATATATATATATATATATATATATTCTAAACTAAACTAAATGCAGGCCTGTTTACGGACAGCTTGCGATTGCGGATACTTGTGGGTTTTGGTCCAGTTTGTGTAGAGCAAGCCTGAGGTAGTAGGAGTGTGACTGTGAATGATACGGGTAAATTTGTGCTGCCGTAGGGACGAAGAATCACGCACCAGGACTAATAATAACTGGGGGTGTCTTGCCTCACACCTCAACTTCGTTACAAGGACTTCTCGACGCACCTCGACTCTCTCGCTCTCTCTCCGAAGAACCAGTGACACGAAAGCCATCATCATGTGAACACTTATTGTGCAGGCCTCATTTTGGGGTTGGTGTCATTCACCTAACTTTATATGAAGACTAATTATTACCTCGTGCGTTCTTAATTTTGACGTCATTATTATAGTGAAGTCATTATTCAAGTGCACATTTAATTTCAACTGTAAACAACCAACTTATATTTTGTCTCATTCATAAATCATTTATTTTGTTTAATAAAGGAAGAAACGCATTCTATCAATCAACCTAATGAATAACATTATTTTTTGATCTGAAAAGGTCATGGTGACTCCAGTCTCATCACCATCATCAACATCATCAATAACAATCAATCGTAACCATTATCATTATTATTATTATATATATATATTAGGATGGTCCAAGAGAGCATGATAAAACTTCAATGATAAAACTTCAAACTTTAAAATATTAATCTCTTCAAGGCTGCTCTTGTTACACTATGCAATAGTAACACTCGCGGAAAATTGTGAGCAAATTGGAGCAGATTTAGAGGTCGCTACAAATTGAACATTTTTCATACGAAAATTACAGTATATTGGTTTCGGTAATTCCTTGTGTATGTGTGTATGTGTGCATATGCGCGAGTATGTGTGTGTAATATATATATATATATATATATATATATATATACACTGTATATTAATCTAGGTTAAGAGAGATAGCTGCACAGGATACACAATAGACAAAATTATACATGTACAAAACCCACATATTAATTCGTCTTGGGTTGAGTGACCTTCAATCAAGCACTGACTTGAGTCACTCTGAGTTTGCAGATTTTGACAAGAAAAGGTTGGAAATGTGGGCCCTCTTAATGCAGTGTGTATTAGGCAGCTGCATGATGTGGATGAAACATTGATTTCATGATAAAGCAGAAATAAACTTCGTATATTTTTGGTAAGTAAAAATCTCATTAAATATATATGTATATATAAATGTTGACTATTCATATTATGAATTATTTTAGAATATTTAGGAGCTACAAAGGTGCTACATGCATATATACTGAAATGTATATAAACTATAAATTAGTGTATATATTAAATATTCTTTGCATATAATTACATATGTATAAAATATATGTAGCATATCCATATTTTATATACATTAACGATTTAGGTGTCGGCCTAGTCAGTACAGTTTCAGTTTTGCGGATGACACGAAGTTGGGTGGTAGGGCGATTAATGATGAAGATAGAGGTAAAATCCAGGAAGAGCTGAATAAAATCGTTGATTGGTCAGTCACATGGCAAATGAGATTTAACGTCGATAAGTGCAAAATTTTACATATAGGTTCGCGTAACGGTAATTTTGCATATAGTATGTCAGGGAAGGAGTTAGCAAGCGTGGAGTAGGGAAAAGATTTAGGAGTTATAGTCACTGGTGATTTAAAAGTAGCGAAACAAAGTACAGCAGCGGTCAATAAAGCGAACAAAGTGCTAGGTTTTATAGCTCGGAATTTTGAGTACAAATCGCGCGATATTACCGTTCCTTTTTATAAATCATTAGTTACACCCCATTTGGAGTACGCGATCCAATTTTGGAATCCGCCTATGCGAAAAGATATAGACAAAATCGAAAGAGTTCAAAGACGAGCAACTAAGATGATTCCGTCGCTTAGGTCGAAGTCGTACGAGGATAGGCTTAAGGAGTTAAAATTGACTACACTCGAGACTAGGAGGCTAAGGGGTGATCTAATCCAGGTTTTCAAAATTATGAATGGGTTCGATAGCGTAGATAGAGATAGCTTTTTCGAAATACCCCAATATTATAATAGGACAAGAAATAACGGGTGTAAGTTGACAAGTAGAAGGTTCGAGACAGCAGTTACCAAAAACTTTTTTATGCATAGAATAGTAAATAGGTGGAATAATTTGCCGGTAGAAGTAATTAGTAGCACGTCTATAAACATGTTTAAAAATCGATTAGACGCATATGTTGATAGATTGGGTGTAGTTTAAGGTAGTAAAATTAAGGCTTTGTGGTTCGGAACCCACGTAAAATTGTAGGTCCTCTCCGCCACCACGGAGGACATGCACAATACACAATTACGAACACAGTTAGGTAGACCAGCCATGAGTGGATCCTAGGGTCTTTGTTGGTCTGAAACATTATAACATTTTAATATAGTCTTATTATGTACATTATACAATAAATATACATATGAATGAACGGACCCGCGTTTAAAATATGGGATTTTAGATGAGGTTCTTTTCTTTTCATTTACATACCTTATTGCAGGAAAGAGACTGATAAATTATAAGTTATTTATAATATAGTTATAAATGTAAGTTATTAAAATATTGATTTGTTTTCTGTTTGTTACAGACACTCATCGCTATGATGGATGCCAAACGGCCGGCCCGAAGTTCTGCCAGTACCTGGCTCATTGAAAAACTTACAAAAGATCTTCTAACCTCGCGATTACCTTCAAAGCGTGAAGTGTTAAGCAAGTTCTTATTTCATCACATCGAGGAAACACGAACAGTCACTGCAAGTTTGAAAGAGACTGTCTCTGCTGTTCTTCATATCTGGGATAAAGCAAGGATTCCAACTCAAAGATCGGACAATACTGAAAGGAAACTGAGAAAACTATTCGAACAATATTGCGCTCTAAAGAAAAATAGGAAGTCATCCTCAGAAAGCATACAGATGAATGTGAGAGTATTCAATGCTGATCTTGAAGACATTTTCGATGTTTCCAGAGCAGATGCCTTAAAGATAATGACTAACGAAGAGGACAAAGAATTCCTTATCAAGCAGAGAGAAGATCGTTCCTGCGCCAGTTTTTGAGGCATTGATCGAACCTTGGCTAAAAAGGAGGATCGGAAGAGGCAACGAGAAGAATCTGAATATAATAGAAAAAAGCTAAGCGACGATCAAAAACAAAAGAAATATCAACTTATGGCATCTGACAAAGTAATAACTGATGTGGATTCTTCCTCCTCATCCACGGATTCTGATTCATCGTGTCGTCTATCTATATCATCATCGAACCCTCCTTCCAAATGCAAGAAAACAGTCATCTCAGATGAGGTAGCCCAGGCACTCGACCGTGTTAATCTAATCGATCGCAATGCAGCCTTTGTTACTGCAGCATTAGCTAAGTCTCTTGGCCATGATCTGGGCTCAATGTCATTTTCTCGAAGTACAATTTGTCGATCTCGAATTAAAGCTCGTGAAACTATCGCAACTGCTGAAAAATCAAGCTTTTCTCCTGACACATCGCTTCTGCTTCACTTGGATGGGAAAATGCTTCCTGATATAACAGGGGGACATGAAAATGTGGACCGCATCGCAATCGTTGTTTCAGGAGGAGGAGAAGATTAACTACTTGGTGTTCCACTCACCCCTCACGGAACGGGACAAGCACAAGCTGATGTCTGCCTCAGGATGTTGGATGAGTGGGGCTTGAGAAACCAGTTGCAGGAGCTTGTATTTGATACAACAGCATCAAATACTGGGCTGATGTCTAGAGCTTGTACCCTAATAGAAAGAGCTGTAGATCAAGTTATCAACAAAGAAAACTTTATATCAGCAGGAATGTAACTTTTTTAAGGGAACTTGTGGGAACTTTGTCAAGAGATGATACAGTACCTCTCCGACGTTCTTCAGAACAGCAGCTTCTCAAAAGATGATTACAGTGAATTCATCCATCTTTCTTTAATTTTCCTGGGAGGAAGTTTGCCTAAGAAGTACAACATCAGAGCTCCAGGAGCTCTTCATCAGGCTCGCTGGATGGCGAAAGCTACCTATGCTTTGAAGATCTTTCTCTTTCAGGAGCAAATGAAACTTACTGTTCATGAAAAAAAGGGTCTGAAAGATTTTTGTCTCTTTGTGGCACTTGTTTACAGTAAATATTGGCATGAAGCACCCTTGGCAGTGAGGTCCTCTAGAAACGACCTAGCTTTTCTAACAGTTTTAGAGACTTATCCAAACAGGGTTTTGGCTGAAATTGCACTCAAGGCATTTAAGAGACATCTCTGGTACTTCTCGGAAGAGCTGATTGGACTGTCACTTTTTGACGATGAGTTGGACAGCAAAGTAAAAGAAAATATGATTAAAAAAACTATCTCATCCTGCAAAAGCGAAAGGTCTGAAGCGCCTCGATTCAAATCTGTTCAAAACAGCAAACCCATTGGAAATTTATGTCAGCGAGAAGACGGCTCAACTCTTTGATGTACTGGATAAAAACGGAAAGAAGATTGCTCAAGAGTTTCTTTCGGAACCACCAGTGATTGGCCAAGTAACGACAACTACGAGTTGTTGAAAGAAAGAGCATTGAAGATGAAAGTTGTCAATGACTCTGCAGAGAGAGCGATTGCTCTTATTCAACGGTACAATACAATGCTTACCAAAGATGAGCAACAAAAACAATTCCTTCTCCGCATTGTTGAGACCCATCGACGAACGTTTCCTACCCCCTCTAAAGCGCCTTTACAGAATTAAAAGCCATTTGCATGTTCTTTTGTCAAATTTCATTACTTTTTTCATTTAAGAGAAAATTATTCATTTTGTAGCGACCTCTAAATATAGTCAGAATGAGCTTATTTTTTTGTAGCAATTATCCTTTTATGATTTCAAACAAGGTCAGCCTTGAGGAAGTACAAAAATAAAACTTTTATTTCTTGGACCACCCTAATATATATAATATATATATGAAAAGAAGGATCAACACAACGGCAAACATTTTCATTTATTTGTACATCAGACGTTTCGACAAATCTTTTGTCATCATCAGTGAGTTAAGTCTTAAAACCTTAAAACAAAATTGAAAAGTGAAAGTTACATCAATACAATATTAAGACCATTAAAATTAAAACCTTAAAGCAAAATGAAAATTGCATCAATACAAAATTAAAACATTTAAATTTCATCCTATAAAACTAAAATTAAATTAAATTTCTCACTATAAAAACTAAAATTAAATTACCTCAATAGGTAAATACACAATGTTTACATCCACCTCCATACTTGGCAAAGTCTAAGAGACCACTAGGTGGTCAGGGGATTAGAAAGGGTATATCTGTGAAACACGGTTGGTTGTCAAAAGAGTCTTAATTTGTAGGATGAGCTATTATTATTAAGGGAGGGTTTGTTTCTATAGATGTACAAAGATTCTAAAATTCGGAGTTCTGTAAGGTTATTGGATCTAGTTAAAATTTCAAACTGAGTTTTTGTGAAGGGGATGGTCGTTTTCAATTAGAAACCACAGTAATGAAAACGACCATCCCCTTCACAAAACTCAGTTTGAAATTTTAACTAGATCCAATAACCTTACAGAACTCCGAATTTTAGAATCTTTGTACATCTATAGAAACAAACCCTCCCTTAATAATAATAGCTCATCCTACAAATTAAGACTCTTTTGACAACCAACCGTGTTTCACAGATATACCCTTTCTAATCCCCTGACCACCTAGTGGTCTCTTAGACTTTGCCAAGTATGGAGGTGGATGTAAACATTGTGTATTTACCTATTGAGGTAATTTAATTTTAGTTTTATAGTGATGAAATTTAATTTAATTTTAGTTTTTATAGTGATGAAATTTAAATGTTTTAATTTTGTATTGATGCAATTTTCATTTTGCTTTAAGGTTTTAATTTTAATGGTCTTAATATTGTATTGATGTAACTTTCACTTTTCAATTTTTGTTTTAAGGTTTTAAGACTTAACTCACTGATGATGACAAAAGATTTGTCGAAACGTCTGATGTACAAATAAATGAAAATGTTTGCCGTTGTGTTGATCCTTCTTTTCATCTGTAAGCTCCGGTTCCCTAAGGAGAAGTCAATAGCTTTGATATATATATATATATATATACACACTGTATATATATATATATATATATATATATATATATATTTACTTATGTTACTTCATGCAAAGATAATGAAACAAGTAAGATACCAAAGTTTTGATGTCACAATTTAGTGAAGCCTTTTTATGTAGAGGAGGAAGTGCGAAACATTGGTACATCCTCTCTCTCTCTCTCTCTCTCTCTCTTTCTCTCTCTCTCTCTCTCTCTCTCTCTCTCTCTCTCTCTCTCTCTCTCTCCTTAATGGTGATCCTTCAGGCACTTTTCCTCTGAAAGCCAAGCGACTCTTGCTTTATGAATCATAAAGTCAGGTCTTTCATGGCCCATTATGGTATAAAAATCTTACTACTTTTCCTGCAAATATTAGTATTTTGCATGTAAAAAGAATACATTGATGAGCTTTCACTTTCCGACTCTGCATGTTTTTTTTCCGTTAAAAATACACAAAAACAAACAATTTGGTCTCACTGACATGTTTTTAAAAGTAATTTTATGGTGAACAGAGAGAAATGTGATTGCTGCAAATGCTGCAATGTTGCAGTTCGTTGCAGTTGCATGCTAAACTAAAAAACCTAGTCACTTGCCACTTTTTGACTAAGAATCGTAATATTTGTATACAGAAGACAGCCCGAGACTTTACAGGTTATACAACGAAGCTATTATACAGTTAACCTTTTTTTTCACAACAACGGGTATACGATTAAGTTAACGCTGCTCGTTTGTTCTCGAAATAACGAATAGTTAGGGTTTTATTCATTCAAGGATTCCGTTTATCCAGTCGTTTTCCTAATTAAGCAATGACTGACAGCGAAGGATGATGATGACATTCCAACTGTCTGCTGAAAATGCGGCATTTCGGATTCCTTACGATTTTATTGCAGCCGTACACTAATTAGGCGCTTGGACAGTTTGCCTACGGACAATTTGCCTACGGACAGTTTGCCTACGGACAGTTTGCCTACTGGACATTATGCCTATGGACACCATGCCTACCGGACATTATGTCTAACGGACATGATGCCTAAAGGACGACACGCCTAACAGACGCAGCTTATTGTGGCATCGATTTTATTCCACTCTATTTCATTCTATTTCATTTTATTTCATTTTCATATATTTAATTTTATTTTAATTACATTTATTAGAATTTTAACATAAATAAAAAATAATAAAATTCATGTCTAAAATGGATTTTTTTAAAAAGCATATATAAAATAATATCTCCTTTGCCGGAGATATAATAAGATTTTAAAAAATCAGTGTAGAAGGAAAAGACAGTGAGGCAAGAAAACATTTAAATGCAATGAAACCAAAAAATCAATCTAGAATGAACGAACATAGTCAGAAATTCTATAAATTGTGAGCAATGCCACGAAGATATTCAAGAACGGGGTGGTGTCATACTTCTCCACGAGGTTCTTCAGGCGCTGATTGACATACTCGTACTTTTTCTTGGTTGGTGGCAAAGCAACTCCAGCGTTGCTTGTTCAATAAGGAGTTCGTTGTCGGCTTGCTCTTTACGCAATCGGTCTACAAGTCGACACAGAGTTGGGTGTGTAATGGCGACTCGTAGGTCGAAGGCTCTGTGCCAGCCCTCTATCGAGTTGTTGGTGCGAGGTAAGTCTTGTACAACTCTTTCATTGACATTCCAGAGTTCTTGCGGAAAAGCAGGCCGTCTTCTTCGTCCTCGCTGCAGAATTCCAATCCACGTAGCCTCGAAATAGGTTAGAAAGTCTTCCAAGATCTCGTCCGTTTCCTCGTCAAAAACAGCCGTAAATCGTTCAAACGTGTTGCTAACATCTTGAAGAGGAACAAAAGCAAGCGCTTGAAGTGATTTAATCAGCATTGCATTTTCGGGGCATGCAGCATACCAGCTGGCAAGTCCTTTGGCTTGAATTCTTCGCCACACACATTGTCCAAAGTGGAACAGACAACCACTGATTTGACTCTGTGGAAAGTGTCTTTTGATAGAATTCAACGCTGCTCTTTCAAAGTCTACCATCAGGGATGCGGGGTTTAAATTTCTTTCGTTCTTGAGGAAAGTCCATATTACATCGTAGGTAGCTTCGTTCTTATGCTTTGTGACACAGAACACCAATGGCACTGTTCTTGATTCAGTTAGCAGGGCATGAATAGTGTAGAGTTGGAAAACCATCAGGGGCCGAATCAAATGTTCCATCGCAAAACCAATGTAATTTGCCTTCAAGAACATCAAGGTTTTTCGGGGTTGTCATAATCACAATTTCAAGATTCTCGTCTTCGTGTGCCAGAAAGGGCTCTCCTCTCGTCGTTACTTTGAGTTCGTCGGTAATTATATTCCCATCTGGTGCGCTTCTTTGTCGTCGCACCATTCGTGACAGAGTCTCTTTTTTAGGTAGGGCTCCAGCAGCGTCCAAAGGAAAATGCGTTGTTGCATTTTGTATAACAGATGTTGTGCACTCGTCCGACGACCTCGCTCTTTTCTTGATTGCATCAACTGTCTTTAGGGCGGTAAGTCTGGCGGCGCTCGGAGGATGGCTGTGTTCCGTGACAAGTCCTTCTATCACGTCGTTTCTCGTCTTCAAGGAGCATTGCACTGTTTTCTCTTCTCGCATCGCCAGTATGTGTAGCTTCCACTCGTTCTGTTAATTACATACGCATGACCTTGGTGGAGTAGTTTTCTGCCTCCTCTTGAAGTTGCGACGAACTCCATTTCGATGGGAATCAGATAGTTACAACAAATAGTAAAAATCCGCGAACATCGCACAGTTATTCAACACTTTGAAATAAAGCTTTGTGGAATAATTCCACACGACATACAGTGTTCCCTCACAGCAGAGAAGGGAGGGTAGTGAAGTCTGTGACCTGTCCTGCTAGACTGACCACTGTGGTCGTTGGAACTTCCAATGTAAACTATTGGTAAACTATTGACGAGTATAAGTGCAATTCAGAGCCAATTTTGAATTAATTCTTTTGCATGAATCTGAAGTTAAATAAGTTAAATAAGTTAAATAAGGTAAGGATAAATATACCACATAGGCATGGTGTCCATAGGCATAATGTCCAGTAGGCAAACTGTCCAGTAGGCAAACTGTCCGTAGGCAAACTGTCCGTAGGCAAACTGTCCGGCCACGCACTAATTATATGGTTTCTTCTCCTTGAAAGTTCATTCCATTAACTTGGGCAACGTTGTTGGGTATTCATTAACCCCCCATCACGTTTTGAGAAAAGCAGGTAATGTAATAATTTCTCTCTCTCTCTCTCTCTCTCCTCTCTCTCTCTCTCTCTCTCTCTCTCTCTCATTTTACTGTTTCCTGACTTTTAATTTCCTAGAAACAGGTAATAAGACTGAGGAAAGGTATTCCAGTGCATTGAGTGGTAACATAATTGGAGTTTTCAGTAATCACAATGTTTGCTCATTGTATAAAATGCCCAAAACTTTGCATTTTGCTTCCATAATATTTTGAGACATTTACGAAGAATAAATGAAGAAATATTCAATTCTGATTTCCTTTATCTTTTTTCATTAGGTAAATAGGGTGTCTGGGAACTGTCTAAATTAATGTAAATGTTCCTATATCTTACTTAAAGTGACTTAAGATTAAACGCTCCGGGACAGCTAATGGCCAAACTCCCAAGGTTTACTCAGCCCCATTTATATTATTGTTAACAATAATCAGTGGCGGATTATCACTGAGGCTATTGAGGCTGAAGCCTCAGGCTCCCATGCTTGAGGGGCCCCCAATCAACTGAGTTTCGATTATATAATTCGAGATTTCGCAAACTTCTTTGATTAAATATGACAGAGTACACAAACTGACAAATTCCCTGTTTTATTTTGTTTTATAAGCCCTAAAGTAAAGTTTGTTTAATATTGTTTAGTTTTGGCAAACGGCAAAATACACTGTCTTAAGGTTCTTTTAAGTTTGTTTCCCAATTAGCTTGAGCACTGTACATATAATTCGTGTAAATGTACTATGTACTCAGTGTTGGGCACTAAAGCGTTAATCCGATAACAGTTAATTAACGAAGTTAACTTTTTTAACGGACTATTAACGGAAGTTAATTTCCATTTATCGTTATCGGACCAGTTAACTTCCGATAACTCGATATTTAGTCTGTTAAAGTCCGTTAACACGTTAACTGCGAGGAGTCATTCACGGAAGATCACCGCTCCGCGAATGAATTCAATCCGCCATAACTTCAGTCTGCCAATTCCGTCCTCTGCCGCAGTGGAACGGCTCTTCTCTCTCGGCAAGGACATCCTGCGGCCCAAGAGGTCAAGACTGGCAGTTGGGCCTAACTTTGAGAAGTTGGTCTTTCTGAAGGGCAACCAGCACATTGTGTCATAGTCTTTAATAAATGTGCCTAAAATTTAATTTTACCTTTCAGTTCCCGCCATAATAATTCTCTGGTAAATTAAAATTTAGTTAATGGTTAGTGGTTACAAGGGTTTCAAAACATGTAATCAGTACATTTTTTATTAAAAATAAAAAAAAGTTATTAAGCAAAAAAGTTGCAAAACTTGATAAAAATACAGTTAAATACCTATTTATTGTTGGATTTTGCATAAATAAACATTTTCTATGGGTTTTAAAGCTTTTTTCCTTGATTTTTTTAAATGTTAGTAAAGAAATAGTTATCGTTAACGGATTATCGTTAACGGATTATCGTTATCGAAGTTAACTTTTTGGTTAACGGTGCCCACCACTGTATGTACTGTACAATTTAGGGCGGGTCATACTATGCATTTTTTTTAAATCAATGGAGAGGGGTGTTCAAATGATATATTTTGGTGTATAGAACACAATTCTGAAGAAAATATTTAATTCTGATAACCCTAACCTACATCATTTTGCAGTTGCTTACACTGCCCAACAAAAAAAAATCGTTTTTGCTGGTGATTTAATTCTAAGACCTGTTTCTGGATAATATTGATGTGCTGATTTCAAAAATCATCGTAGATTTTGTCCATCACATCAGGTTTTCGTGCAATGTGCAATGCAATATGCCTATTTTGGGTGATCCTTGAAGGGCACGTATCAAAATTGATGATTTTTGAGACCTGTTAACAGCTGTTTTGCTGTTAACATTTTATCTGTGGAATACGCAAATCTGTGCATTAAATCTAAAGGTCATGTACAACATATTAAAATCTTGGGTATCTGTGATTTCCCCAGGTGTGAGCGTGACGTCATGATCATGGATTCATTTTTTGCTTATTTAAACACTTTTAATCACTTTATGTGTCAATATTACCATTGTATATTAAAGTTCACTCCCTGCACGATTGTTTACTTTTCCATGCTGATTCTGAGTATGTAAAAACTTATTTTTTGAAAAGAAAAAAAATTGGGCATAACCCTGCCAAAATGCGATATCTCCGTATTTGATTGCTCGAAAACCTGACGTGATAGGCAAAAACTAAGGTGATTTTTGAAATCAGCACACCAAAGTTACCTAAAAACAGGTGTTAGAATTAAATCAGCAAAATTGGTGTTGGGCAGTGTTATTATTAAATTGTTGATTATTTTACTATTGTAGTTACCCCAGAATATGTCTTCTCACGTTTTCTATCATGGCTGCTCACGTTATCTCTCATAGAGCATTGTTCTAACTAATTCATATAAACACATATAATGTAATTCATATAATAATAATAATATTTAAATACTCAAATAAAAAGGTGTGCCATTCCACTTAATTGTAATTATCATACAGTTTGTGTATATGAAATATTTTGACGGTTTTCTGGCGCGCATAAGGCCATTTTCTGAGCCACCTTTCTCAGAGGCTAGAATGTAACGTTTCAGAACATTCTAAAACGTTTTGTGAAATATTTGAAGTGACTCATGATTTATGAAGCTATTTTACCACCTCGGCTTGCAGTGAGGGGATAGATTTAGTTATTATCTACTGATATTTTTTTGTTACTGTTCACATGTGAGTATTATTCTGTTATATTTCAGAAAAAGCTATTTCTACGCATATTATAGTGATACATTGAGCAAAATTTAATTAACAACTTTGATTTGAGCTAAAATTAGGTGGTTCATTTTAGTACAACTGAGCAGTATGAGGCCTATTTCAATGTTCTAAAGAATATTTTTAGGATGTGTTTCTTTAGTTTTTTTAGAGTACATGAACAAATTATTTGCATTACAGACAACAGATAAATTAGCATTTTATAACATTTTGAAACCAAAAAAGCATAATGTGTTTAGCATTTGCAGATAAATTTGTTCTTGCCCACTTCAGCTCTTTTTTTAACCAAGAATTTTGCGCTGAAAAGAGTTAATACCTGTCTGTAGTGGATACTTAACTGTTGTATTATTGTTTTTATTTCAGTGTGAACTCATTAAGAAAATGGCTCAAGTCAGAACAAGGACGAAATCAAGTTCTCATCTGAGTAATCTTGTTGGCACTGGCCGGGAGCTGTTGGTGTCTGAACTGCCAACTGTGAGGGATATCCTGAGGTATGGCATCTACTTGAGGAAGCAAAGTGAAGATGACAGGAGGAACTACCCAGTGGACAAGCTGGTGAGTGACATCTACCCTGGTCTGATTTGTCAGTGGAGCAAAGCTAATGCTCTTTTCAAGCCACCTGTTATCAATGAAAAAGTGACCATCATGTCCAAGCTCAAGGAGGTCTGGAATCAGGCAGTGAAGTTTTCTCTTGGGAAGGGCAAACTTGATGCCAAAGAG
Source organism: Bathynomus jamesi (assembly GCA_023014485.1). Classification (NCBI taxonomy): domain Eukaryota; kingdom Metazoa; phylum Arthropoda; class Malacostraca; order Isopoda; family Cirolanidae; genus Bathynomus; species Bathynomus jamesi. The sequence goes on along the minus strand of JAJOZX010005452.1, from coordinate 149,541 downwards.
AGGTTCATTGTCAAGTTAGACAAGTTCTTTGATATTTTGACTTGCAAGTGTCAGATTACCAGTTGTGAGGGGAGAGGCTGTGAGGGCTGTGTTATCCAAGCCCACATTAACTGTTCCTGCAGCAGAGAGAAAAGATTCCTGTGAAAGATCTTGCCTACATCAAGGGACAGAAAGAGAAGGTTGGAAGTAAGGGACCCCACCAAATAGGGGGTCCTGATCTACCAGAGCACAAGAGACAGGTGAGGACATTGAAAAGGCAGTGGATGGAAAGGAAGGCAGAGAAAAGGAGAAGGAGCAAGGAGGAAAGTGCTGCAGTAGCAGAGAAGGCAGCCAGGAAGGATGTTAAGAGATTTTTGGCAGATGGTGATGAGGATCTGGAATTGGAGAGAAGTGGTGATGAAGATGAGTTTGTTCCTGAAGTTGAGCTCTTCCCTCAAACTGACCCTGAGCCAGCAGCTTCGGCAAAGGTACAGAAAAACTATGATGAGATTCAAAACATTGCCCTTGCTAGTGTAAGGTATGGCATAGGGCTGAGGCCAACTGCAGCGATAGCAACAGCAGCTCTGATTGACGCAAGAATCATCACAGAAGACAATACAAGTAAAGTGATTGATAAGAGAAAGGTCAAGAGAGCACAGGAGAAGTTGATGAGAGAGCTGGGGGAACAGTTCGAGAAGAAGTGCAGGGAGGAAGGGGGGATCTCTTGCATCCTCTTTGATGGGCGGATTGACCTGACCAATGTGATGATGGAAGCTGAGGGCAGTGACCAATCTTTTCCCGCAAAGATCAAGGAAGAACACTATAGTGTTGTTAGTGAGCCTGGCAGCTACTATCTGTTCCACTTTACCCCAGAGAAAGCAACTAAAGAGGAGTCACATGCGGAGAAAATTGCTAAGGTCCTGTTTGCCTGGCTGAAAGAGAGGGGTTATGATAAGACCTTGTTGGCCATTGGAGGAGACTCAACAAATGTCAACACTGGTGTGAAAGCTGGAGTAATGCGGAAGCTGGAGCTGCACCTGGGGAGAAAGCTGGTCTGGTTGGTGTGCAACCTGCACACTGTTGAACTTCCCCTGCGCCATCTCATTGTTGACCTTGATGGCCCTACTCTGTCAGACAAAAAATTATCCGGGCCAATAGGAAAGCTCTTTGATTCTGCTACAGACTTTGATATCAATCCAAACTTCACCCGAATCTCTGTTGGCCCTCCACTGATCAAGCTTCCTGGCAAGGTCATTCAAGATCTCTCAACTGATCAATACTATGGCTATAAAATTGTCTGTGCAGTCAGGGATGGAGTACTTCCTGCAGGGCTGGCTCTGTTAGAGATAGGACCAGTAAACCACAGCCGCTGGCTCACTACAGCGAACAGACTTCTCAGGCTCTGGGTGTCAAAGCACGGACTTAAAGGAAAGAACCTGAAGATTCTGCAATTCATTGTGGAATTCATCATTGGAGTGTATTACCCATGTTGGTTCAACGTGAAGGTCAAGCACTCCTGGATCGAAGGGCCTAGGCACATCCTCTTTCAGCTGGACTGCCTCAAGTCCCAGAGAAAGGAGGTGCTGGATATTGTGATGCCAACTGTGAGAAGATCTGCTTGGTATGCCCACAGTGAAGTCATCCTCCAAACACTACTCTGCTCTGAGGATCAGAAGGAGAGGATTGAAGGGGTGGAGAGAATCCTGGCCATCAGGGGAGAGGGGGACCCGGACACTCAGCTGGGGGACTCCTCTGTTAGGAGCAGAAGGACACCTGACATCAATTGTGATGCTTCCAGCATCGGTGACTTGATCAGCTGGTCAGAAGGTGTGTCAGAGCCACCTCTCACCTGCTCTCTAAGCACCTCAGAGGTGAAAAACTTCATCAACACCCCCATGGAGGTGCGCAACTGGCCTTGCCACACACAAAGCATTGAGAGGGTTGTTAAAATGGTGACTGAGGCTTCTGCTATGTACTTCTCACAAGAAAAGAGGGATGGAGGGATCAGGGCTCAGGAGACCAGCAGGAAGCTGATGTCCAAGTCTGAGTCAAAGCAGGATTTGTGCAACCTGGCAAAGTTCAAGATGTCAGGAGAATGATCTTTGTAATTATATCCATTGATATACATGCAGTTCACCTATTAATAAATATATGTAAAGTTGATTTGGCCTTGTCAATATAAATGATTTACCTTATATCTTTTAATATATTATAAAGGGGTTCAAAAGGGTAAAATTGGCAATTTAGAAATACAAAATGATGTAGGTTAGAGTTATCCTATCCAAAAAAGAACCTCATATTTGAATTCCCCATGTAAAAACACATAATTTAGACACCCCTGATGGTAGGATTTCCTTCAGATTCATGTTGTCACCTGAGTACGACCCGCCCTAACTGTACATGTACATGTATTGTTAATAAAAAGCTATAGAAAAGGGCCCCCATATTCTTCATTGCCCCGGGACCCCGAGGTGTCTTAATCCGCCTCTGACAATAATAATAACAATAATAATAATAATAATAAAAATAACACTAATAATGCTGTCACCCCTGACATGTTGACACACACTTGTTGAGAGGTCGAACTACAAATGATGCACATATCGAGATTGTCTAAATCTCTGAAATAACTGTAAATTTCTCATAAATATATGTATGTATATTAGTTCCACAAATATGAATTTTTAGTTTATTTCAGACTTTTCTCAGACACCCTATATATGAAATTCAGAAACGACAAAACCACATTTTACGAAGCAAAGAGAGATGCCATCCCTACCTAAACAAATATCTGCTTCCCTAAAACTCATAATGGGGAAGTTATGTGAATGTTATTGGAGTCCCCATCTTTTAAATTCGAGTTTCATCATAAAGGAATACTCATTTTCTAATGAAACCATCGTGAAATAAGCGTATTTCATTTGGTCAAACTTAAAGAAAGGTTGAAACATCTTTTTACCGAGTCCAACTGGAGAAAAGAAGGTCCTGTCATCTAGATAATTTACATTCAAATAACTACTTCTTTTTTTTAATAAGGGATGAGGTTGTACAGTATATCTATCAATATGAAATCTCAAATTTATACGGGCATATTTATCATCAAAAGTCATAAAAGATGTATGAACCCACATAGAGGACAAACTTGGGCATAGGTCTGATGTTTATGGGTCCCTTCCTCTCGGTGGGCACGTAGCGGTAGAACTCTGTCTTGTTGTGGTACCACTTTAAGGAATAGAGCTGCGTCTGTCGAAGGTCGTACTCGCAGGTGATAGAAACGGTACTCCCCGCGAAAGCATATTGAGGAACGGCCACACCACGAAGCAAGTCGGCTGCCGCTGTTGAAGAAGTAAAAAAGTTACAGAAATTACAAGTTAACAAAACTAAGATTCACTCAAAATAAGACTAAGAAAGGAAAAGCTAGGGGAGAGAGAGAGAGAGAGAGAGAAATTGAAAATTATAACTAAATCTATGTACTATATATATATATATATATATATGAAAATTATTTCACAAAAGTAAAACGTGAAAAATATTTATGATGAATAAAACCACGAAGGAAAGGAAACACAGAATGGTGCTCAAGCGCTTTCGTCTAATGACATCCTCAGGAACACTGAAGTACATAGAGAGTTACAGCCTATATATAGGTTACAGAAAATATATATATATATATATATATATATATATATATATATTAGTGATGTAGGTCACATCCGCATCCACATCTGCCCGGGTTTTATCACTCTACCCATCTTGTATATAAAAATAAATTGAAAAATAAAAGTTATTAGAGTGGCATACAAGTTTACCAAAGATTTAGCGTTCTACCTTTCTTATCTAAATCTTTTCTGAAGGAATTCAAAACAACAGGATCGAGTTGAAAAAGACCTTTGCTTATGTTGAAGTTATTTGTAAGTTGGATAATGGCAGACTCAAGGATATTTCTATTAACAATGTTGCTAGAGTGAAATAAAACTGAAGCATTATTTCAATCAATACAGTGGGATAACACTGACAAATGGACAAAAAGGGCATTGCTAATGTACTTAAACTTTTGGATATTAATGTAGTATTTTCATATAACAATATTGTGAAAAATATCGTAGTAAAAAATAGCCCTACCAATAATTCAGGCATTATCTATAAAATTGGTTGTAAACAATGTGATTCCTTTTACATAGGTCAGACGGGAAAGGATTTGCACACACGTATAAAACAGCATCAATATTCCGTTAGAACAGGACAGTCGTCCAGTGCCCTTTTTGTCCATTTGTCAGATTATCCCACTGTATTGATTGGAATAATGCTTCAGTTTTATTTCACTCTAGCAACATTGTTAATAGAAATATTCTTGAGTCTGCCATTATCCAACTTACAAATAACTTCAACATAAGCAAAGGTCTTTTTCAACTCGATCCTGTTGTTTTGAATTCCTTCAGAAAAGATTTAGATAAGAAGGGTAGAACGCTAAATCTTTGGTAAACTTGTATGCCACTCTAATAACTTTTATTTTTCAATTTATTTTTATATACAAGATGGGTAGAGTGATAAAACTCGGGCAGATTTTTTAATAACATTGGTTGGAAACAATTAATTTAATCTTGTGCTAAAAATGGGTAGTTTGATCTTGTGCTAAAAATCGATAGTGTTTCTTTACAAAGTTGTATGCCCCTCCCACAATCTTTTAATTTTTAATAATTTTTAATAATTTTTTTAAATTTAATTTCTCCGTTTATTGTATATGTATATATATATATATATATATATATATATATATATATTTTTTTTTTCTGTAACCTATATATAGGCTGTAACTCTCTATGTACTTCAGTGTTCCTGAGGATGTCATTAGACGAAAGCGCTTGAGCACCATTCTGTGTTTCCTTTCCTTCGTAGTTTTATTCATCATATATATTATATATATATAAGCGTGCCGAAATAGAAATTAAAGGAGTAAAAAAGTATAGACTAAACAGGTATTGCGTGTATATATATATATATATATATATATAATATATATATATATATATATAAGGAAAAATAGTTATAGGCTACATGTATGAAAGATAAGTACGTTCTATAATTTTATAACAGTGACACATCATATATATATATATATATATATATATATATATACACAAACTCAGAATGGTTCCCTGAGAACATTATATGTTAAACACAAACCGTGCATGGAACAAGGAACTCTTCTGGGAAAATTAAATCCACTATAGTCCGAATAAGTAATGGTAAATGACAAATACCATAGTTTTTTCTTTTTCATGATTTTAGCCCGACGTGGGCAACGGGTCTCTCGCAAAGAGATCCCACAAATATAGCTTCCCTCACCAGCTATCTGCAAAGCAGACAGGATCCAGCTTTGGGACATGGATCTAGGGTTTAAAGCAAGCCTAGATCCCTACATTCAGAACCTCTATATAAGTAAAAGACTCGTTGCATTCACGTCGTGTTGAATAAATCAAAGAAAAAGGGGGTAACTATTGTATTTTTAGCCAAAAAAAAACAAAACTTAAACCTCAACCGGGACATTGAGCGTCCACTTTTCAAGGCACGAAACACGTCCGTTTAGTATACACAAACTCAGAATGGTTCCCTGAGAACATTATATGTTAAACACAAACCGTGCATGGAACAAGGAACTCTTCTGGGAAAATTAAATCCACTATAGTCCGAATAAGTAATGGTAAATGACAAATACCATAGTTTTTTCTTTTTCATGATTTTAGCCCGACGTGGGCAACGGGTCTCTCGCAAAGAGATCCCATAAATATAGCTTCCCTCACCAGCTATCTGCAAAGCAGACAGGATCCAGCTTTGGGACATGGATCTAGGGTTTAAAGCAAGCCTAGATCCCTACATTCAGAACCTCTATATAAGTAAAAGACTCGTTGCATTCACGTCGTGTTGAATAAATCAAAGAAAAAGGGGGTAACTATTGTATTTTTAGCGAAAAAAAACAAAACTTAAACCTCAACCGGGACATTGAGCGTCCACTTTTCAAGGCACGAAACACGTCCGTTTAGTATACACAAATTCAGAATGGTTCCCTGAGAACATTATATGTTAAACACAAACCGTGCATGGAACAAGGAACTCTTCTGGGAAAATTAAATCCACTATAGTCCGAATAAGTAATGGTAAATGACAAATACCATAGTTTTTTCTTTTTCATGATTTTAGCCCGACGTGGGCAACGGGTCTCTCGCAAAGAGATCCCATAAATATAGCTTCCCTCACCAGCTATCTGCAAAGCAGACAGGATCCAGCTTTGGGACATGGATCTAGGGTTTAAAGCAAGCCTAGATCCCTACATTCAGAACCTCTATATAAGTAAAAGACTCGTTGCATTCACGTCGTGTTGAATAAATCAAAGAAAAAGGGGGTAACTATTGTATTTTTAGCCAAAAAAAACCAAAACTTAAACCTCAACCGGGACATTGAGCGTCCACTTTTCAAGGCACGAAACACGTCCGTTTAGTATACACAAACTCAGAATGGTTCCCTGAGAACATTAACATATAATGTTCTCAGGGAACCATTCTGAGTTTGTGTATACTAAACGGACGTGTTTCGTGCCTTGAAAAGTGGACGCTCAATGTCCCGTTTGAGGTTTAAGTTTTGTTTTTTTTTGGCTAAAAATACAATAGTTACCCCCTTTTTCTTTGATTTATTCAACACGACGTGAATGCAACGAGTCTTTTACTTATATAGAGGTTCTGAATGTAGGGATCTAGGCTTGCTTTAAACCCTAGATCCATGTCCCAAAGCTGGATCCTGTCTGCTTTGCAGATAGCTGGTGAGGGAAGCTATATTTATGGGATCTCTTTGCGAGAGACCCGTTGCCCACGTCGGGCTAAAATCATGAAAAAGAAAAAACTATGGTATTTGTCATTTACCATTACTTATTCGGACTATAGTGGATTTAATTTTCCCAGAAGAGTTCCTTGTTCCATGCACGGTTGTGTTTAACATATAATGTTCTCAGGGAACCATTCTGAGTTTGTGTATACTAAACGGACGTGTTTCGTGCCTTGAAAAGTGGACGCTCAATGTCCCGGTTGAGGTTTAAGTTTTGGTTTTTTATGGCTAAAAATACAATAGTTACCCCCTTTTTCTTTGATTTATTCAACACGACGTGAATGCAACGAGTCTTTTACTTATATAGAGGTTCTGAATGTAGGGATCTAGGCTTGCTTTAAACTCTAGATCCATGTCCAAAGCTGGATCCTGTCTGCTTTGCAGATAGCTGGTGAGGGAAGCTATATTTATGGGATCTCTTTGCGAGAGACCCGTTGCCCACGTCGGGCTAAAATCATGAAAAAGAAAAAACTATGGTATTTGTCATTTACCATTACTTATTCGGACTATAGTGGATTTAATTTTCCCAGAAGAGTTCCTTGTTCCATGCACGGTTTGTGTTTAACATATAATGTTCTCAGGGAACCATTCTGAGTTTGTGTATACTAAACGGACGTGTTTCGTGCCTTGAAAAGTGGACGCTCAATGTCCCGGTTGAGGTTTAAGTTTTGTTTTTTTTTGGCTAAAAATACAATAGTTACCCCCTTTTTCTTTGATTTATTCAACACGACGTGAATGCAACGAGTCTTTTACTTATATAGAGGTTCTGAATGTAGGGATCTAGGCTTGCTTTAAACCCTAGATCCATGTCCCAAAGCTGGATCCTGTCTGCTTTGCAGATAGCTGGTGAGGGAAGCTATATTTATGGGATCTCTTTGCGAGAGACCCGTTGCCCACGTCGGGCTAAAATCATGAAAAAGAAAAAACTATGGTATTTGTCATTTACCATTACTTATTCGGACTATAGTGGATTTAATTTTCCCAGAAGAGTTCCTTGTTCCATGCACGGTTTGTGTTTAACATATAATGTTCTCAGGGAACCATTCTGAGTTTGTGTATACTAAACGGACGTGTTTCGTGCCTTGAAAAGTGGACGCTCAATGTCCCGGTTGAGGTTTAAGTTTTGGTTTTTTTGGCTAAAAATACAATAGTTACCCCTTTTTTCTTTGATTTATTCAACACGACGTGAATGCAACGAGTCTTTTACTTATATAGAGGTTCTGAATGTAGGGATCTAGGCTTGCTTTAAACTCTAGATCCATGTCCCAAAGCTGGATCCTGTCTGCTTTGCAGATAGCTGGTGAGGGAAGCTATATTTATGGGATCTCTTTGCGAGAGACCCGTTGCCCACGTCGGGCTAAAATCATGAAAAAGAAAAAACTATGGTATTTGTCATTTACCATTACTTATTCGGACTATAGTGGATTTAATTTTCCCAGAAGAGTTCCTTGTTCCATGCACGGTTTGTGTTTAACATATAATGTTCTCAGGGAACCATTCTGAGTTTGTGTATACTAAACGGACGTGTTTCGTGCCTTGAAAAGTGGACGCTCAATGTCCCGGTTGAGGTTTAAGTTTTGTTTTTTTTTGGCTAAAAATACAATAGTTACCCCCTTTTTCTTTGATTTATTCAACACGACGTGAATGCAACGAGTCTTTTACTTATATAGAGGTTCTGAATGTAGGGATCTAGGCTTGCTTTAAACCCTAGATCCATGTCCCAAAGCTGGATCCTGTCTGCTTTGCAGATAGCTGGTGAGGGAAGCTATATTTATGGATCTCTTGCGAGAGACCCGTTGCCCACGTCGGGCTAAAATCATGAAAAAGAAAAAACTATGGTATTTGTCATTTACCATTACTTATTCGGACTATAGTGGATTTAATTTTCCCAGAAGAGTTCCTTGTTCCATGCACGGTTTGTGTTTAACATATAATGTTCTCAGGGAACCATTCTGATTTGTGTATACTAAACGGACGTGTTTCGTGCCTTGAAAAGTGGACGCTCAATGTCCCGGTTGAGGTTTAAGTTTTGGTTTTTTTTGGCTAAAAATACAATAGTTACCCCCTTTTCTTTGATTTATTCAACACGACGTGAATGCAACGAGTCTTTTACTTATATAGAGGTTCTGAATGTAGGGATCTAGGCTTGCTTTAAACCTAGATCCATGTCCCAAAGCTGGATCCTGTCTGCTTTGCAGATAGCTGGTGAGGGAAGCTATATTTATGGGATCTCTTTGCGAGAGACCCGTTGCCCACGTCGGGCTAAAATCATGAAAAAGAAAAAACTATGGTATTTGTCATTTACCATTACTTATTCGGACTATAGTGGATTTAATTTTCCCAGAAGAGTTCCTTGTTCCATGCACGGTTTGTGTTTAACATATAATGTTCTCAGGGAACCATTCTGAGTTTGTGTATACTAAACGGACGTGTTTCGTGCCTTGAAAAGTGGACGCTCAATGTCCCGGTTGAGGTTTAAGTTTTGTTTTTTTGGCTAAAAATACAATAGTTACCCCCTTTTTCTTTGATTTATTCAACACGACGTGAATGCAACGAGTCTTTTACTTATATAGAGGTTCTGAATGTAGGGATCTAGGCTTGCTTTAAACTCTAGATCCATGTCCCAAAGCTGGATCCTGTCTGCTTTGCAGATAGCTGGTGAGGGAAGCTATATTTATGGGATCTCTTTGCGAGAGACCCGTTGCCCACGTCGGGCTAAAATCATGAAAAAGAAAAAACTATGGTATTTGTCATTTACCATTACTTATTCGGACTATAGTGGATTTAATTTTCCCAGAAGAGTTCCTTGTTCCATGCACGGTTTGTGTTTAACATATAATGTTCTCAGGGAACCATTCTGAGTTTGTGTATACTAAACGGACGTGTTTCATGCCTTGAAAAGTGGACGCTCAATGTCCCGGTTGAGGTTTAAGTTTTGGTTTTTTTTGGCTAAAAATACAATAGTTACCCCCTTTTTCTTTGATTTATTCAACACGACGTGAATGCAACGAGTCTTTTACTTATATAGAGGTTCTGAATGTAGGGATCTAGGCTTGCTTTAAACCCTAGATCCATGTCCCAAAGCTGGATCCTGTCTGCTTTGCAGATAGCTGGTGAGGGAAGCTATATTTATGGGATCTCTTTGCGAGAGACCCGTTGCCCACGTCGGGCTAAAATCATGAAAAAGAAAAAACTATGGTATTTGTCATTTACCATTACTTATTCGGACTATAGTGGATTTAATTTTCCCAGAAGAGTTCCTTGTTCCATGCACGGTTTGTGTTTAACATATAATGTTCTCAGGGAACCATTCTGAGTTTGTGTATACTAAACGGACGTGTTTCGTGCCTTGAAAAGTGGACGCTCAATGTCCCGGTTGAGGTTTAAGTTTTGGTTTTTTTGGCTAAAAATACAATAGTTACCCCCTTTTTCTTTGATTTATTCAACACGACGTGAATGCAACGAGTCTTTTACTTATATAGAGGTTCTGAATGTAGGGATCTAGGCTTGCTTTAAACCCTAGATCCATGTCCCAAAGCTGGATCCTGTCTGCTTTGCAGATAGCTGGTGAGGGAAGCTATATTTATGGGATCTCTTTGCGAGAGACCCGTTGCCCACGTCGGGCTAAAATCATGAAAAAGAAAAAACTATGGTATTTGTCATTTACCATTACTTATTCGGACTATAGTGGATTTAATTTTCCCAGAAGAGTTCCTTGTTCCATGCACGGTTTGTGTTTAACATATAATGTTCTCAGGGAACCATTCTGAGTTTGTGTATACTAAACGGACGTGTTTCGTGCCTTGAAAAGTGGACGCTCAATGTCCCGGTTGAGGTTTAAGTTTTGGTTTTTTTGGCTAAAAATACAATAGTTACCCCCTTTTTCTTTGATTTATTCAACACGACGTGAATGCAACGAGTCTTTTACTTATATAGAGGTTCTGAATGTAGGGATCTAGGCTTGCTTTAAACCCTAGATCCATGTCCCAAAGCTGGATCCTGTCTGCTTTGCAGATAGCTGGTGAGGGAAGCTATATTTATGGGATCTCTTTGCGAGAGACCCGTTGCCCACGTCGGGCTAAAATCATGAAAAAGAAAAAACTATGGTATTTGTCATTTACCATTACTTATTCGGACTATAGTGGATTTAATTTTCCCAGAAGAGTTCCTTGTTCCATGCACGGTTGTGTTTAACATATAATGTTCTCAGGGAACCATTCTGAGTTTGTGTATACTAAACGGACGTGTTTCGTGCCTTGAAAAGTGGACGCTCAATGTCCCGGTTGAGGTTTAAGTTTTTTTTTTTTTGGCTAAAAATACAATAGTTACCCCCTTTTTCTTTGATTTATTCAACACGACGTGAATGCAACGAGTCTTTTACTTATATAGAGGTTCTGAATGTAGGGATCTAGGCTTGCTTTAAACCCTAGATCCATGTCCCAAAGCTGGATCCTGTCTGCTTTGCAGATAGCTGGTGAGGGAAGCTATATTTATGGGATCTCTTTGCGAGAGACCCGTTGCCCACGTCGGGCTAAAATCATGAAAAAGAAAAAACTATGGTATTTGTCATTTACCATTACTTATTCGGACTATAGTGGATTTAATTTTCCCAGAAGAGTTCCTTGTTCCATGCACGGTTTGTGTTTAACATATAATGTTCTCAGGGAACCATTCTGAGTTTGTGTATACTAAACGGACGTGTTTCGTGCCTTGAAAAGTGGACGCTCAATGTCCCGGTTGAGGTTTAAGTTTTGGTTTTTTTTGGCTAAAAATACAATAGTTACCCCCTTTTTCTTTGATTTATTCAACACGACGTGAATGCAACGAGTCTTTTACTTATATAGAGGTTCTGAATGTAGGGATCTAGGCTTGCTTTAAACCCTAGATCCATGTCCCAAAGCTGGATCCTGTCTGCTTTGCAGATAGCTGGTGAGGGAAGCTATATTTATGGGATCTCTTTGCGAGAGACCCGTTGCCCACGTCGGGCTAAAATCATGAAAAAGAAAAAAACTATGGTATTTGTCATTTACCATTACTTATTCGGACTATAGTGGATTTAATTTTCCCAGAAGAGTTCCTTGTTCCATGCACGGTTTGTGTTTAACATATAATGTTCTCAGGGAACCATTCTGAGTTTGTGTATACTAAACGGACGTGTTTCGTGCCTTGAAAAGTGGACGCTCAATGTCCCGGTTGAGGTTTAAGTTTTGGTTTTTTTTGGCTAAAAATACAATAGTTACCCCCTTTTTCTTTGATTTATTCAACACGACGTGAATGCAACGAGTCTTTTACTTATATAGAGGTTCTGAATGTAGGGATCTAGGCTTGCTTTAAACCCTAGATCCATGTCCCAAAGCTGGATCCTGTCTGCTTTGCAGATAGCTGGTGAGGGAAGCTATATTTATGGGATCTCTTTGCGAGAGACCCGTTGCCCACGTCGGGCTAAAATCATGAAAAAGAAAAAACTATGGTATTTGTCATTTACCATTACTTATTCGGACTATAGTGGATTTAATTTTCCCAGAAGAGTTCCTTGTTCCATGCACGGTTGTGTTTAACATATAATGTTCTCAGGGAACCATTCTGAGTTTGTGTATACTAAACGGACGTGTTTCGTGCCTTGAAAAGTGGACGCTCAATGTCCCGGTTGAGGTTTAAGTTTTGGTTTTTTTTGGCTAAAAATACAATAGTTACCCCCTTTTTCTTTGATTTATTCAACACGACGTGAATGCAACGAGTCTTTTACTTATATAGAGGTTCTGAATGTAGGGATCTAGGCTTGCTTTAAACCCTAGATCCATGTCCCAAAGCTGGATCCTGTCTGCTTTGCAGATAGCTGGTGAGGGAAGCTATATTTATGGGATCTCTTTGCGAGAGACCCGTTGCCCACGTCGGGCTAAAATCATGAAAAAGAAAAACTATGGTATTTGTCATTTACCATTACTTATTCGGACTATAGTGGATTTAATTTTCCCAGAAGAGTTCCTTGTTCCATGCACGGTTTGTGTTTAACATATAATGTTCTCAGGGAACCATTCTGAGTTTGTGTATACTAAACGGACGTGTTTCGTGCCTTGAAAAGTGGACGCTCAATGTCCCGGTTGAGGTTTAAGTTTTGGTTTTTTTTGGCTAAAAATACAATAGTTACCCCCTTTTTCTTTGATTTATTCAACACGACGTGAATGCAACGAGTCTTTTACTTATATAGAGGTTCTGAATGTAGGGATCTAGGCTTGCTTTAAACTCTAGATCCATGTCCCAAAGCTGGATCCTGTCTGCTTTGCAGATAGCTGGTGAGGGAAGCTATATTTATGGGATCTCTTTGCGAGAGACCCGTTGCCCACGTCGGGCTAAAATCATGAAAAAGAAAAAACTATGGTATTTGTCATTTACCATTACTTATTCGGACTATAGTGGATTTAATTTTCCCAGAAGAGTTCCTTGTTCCATGCACGGTTTGTGTTTAACATATAATGTTCTCAGGGAACCATTCTGAGTTTGTGTATACTAAACGGACGTGTTTCGTGCCTTGAAAAGTGGACGCTCAATGTCCCGGTTGAGGTTTAAGTTTTGGTTTTTTTTGGCTAAAAATACAATAGTTACCCCCTTTTTCTTTGATTTATTCAACACGACGTGAATGCAACGAGTCTTTTACTTATATAGAGGTTCTGAATGTAGGGATCTAGGCTTGCTTTAAACCCTAGATCCATGTCCCAAAGCTGGATCCTGTCTGCTTTGCAGATAGCTGGTGAGGGAAGCTATATTTATGGGATCTCTTTGCGAGAGACCCGTTGCCCACGTCGGGCTAAAATCATGAAAAAGAAAAAACTATGGTATTTGTCATTTACCATTACTTATTCGGACTATAGTGGATTTAATTTTCCCAGAAGAGTTCCTTGTTCCATGCACGGTTTGTGTTTAACATATATATATATATATATGTACAAACTCAGAATGGTCCCCTACATATATATATGTGTATATATATATATATATATATACACACACACGTGTGTGTGTGTGTGTGTGTGTGGAATAACACATAGGCATGGAACAAGGAACTCTTCTGGGCTAATTAAATCCACTATAGTTCGAGTAAGAAATGATAACTGACAAATACTAAAGTTTTTTCTTTTTCATGATGGAAGCCCGAAAAAAATTCACGGAACCTTGACGAACAGGTAAAATTTTAATGATACAAGGCAAATGGTAATAAAACACAATTTATGCTCACTGCAGTTTATTTATGTAATTTATGAAATTTACATATACCGTTATATGAATTTCACCAAAAAAAATATACAAATTTAGAAATTTACAAGAAATCAAAAGACAATTTACTTTTATTGACCTTATTTATTTTATACCTAATGGCCATGGAACAAGGAACTCTTCTGGGATAATTAAATCCACTATAGTCCGAATAAGTAATGATAACTGACAAATACCAAAGTTTTTTCTTTTTCATGATGGAAGCCCGAACATGGGCAACGGGTTACTATCCAAGAGACTACAAAATATAACTTCCCTCACCAGTTATCTGCTAAGCAGATAGGACCCAGTTTTTGGACAAGCGTGAGAGTTTAAAGCTAACCTAGACCAGGGGTTTTCAAACTTGATGGGGTTCCGTGGGGCATGTCATGAGAGACTGAGGAGACAAAGGTAAGATAAAATAATATCAACTGGCATGGATGAATTTACGATATATATTCTGCGAATTCAGTGATTGTGTTTTGAAAGGCGTAGGCAAAGAGAGAGTGGGTGAGAGAGAGAATTTTAATTCAAATGATGAGATATCCAGAATAAGTGTTGCCCTCTTGCAGCCACAGTAAGAAACAGGAGCCCATTTTGTAAACAAAACACAGTTGATGACCACAAGCACTGGTCTGATTGATTTGGTGAGTTTTTCTATGTTTTTAGGTTTAGTTTTCTCAGTTCACGGAAGTTATGATCACAGCAATGTAATATTGAACTTTTATCCAAAGAAAAGCAATCATATCCAAGTCATTGAACATTTATTTGCTTGATTAACTATTAAAATTACTCTTCGATAACTGTAAAATTCCTCACATTTAATTATTTTGCATTGAAAACTTTAATTTTACAATAAAGATGATATTTTGTATACTTATAATTTCTTTTATGCTGAGAGGAATGTGGGGAGGGGAATTTAAAATAAATAAGGTCAATAAAAGTAAATTGTCTTTTTTTTCTTGTAAATTTCTAAACTTGTATATTTTTTTTGTGAAATTCATATAACTGTATTTGTAAATTTCATAAATAAACTGCATGAGCATAAATTGTGTTTTATTACCATTTGCCTTACATCATTAAAATTTTACCTGTTAGGTCAAGGTTCCTTGGCTTCAAAAAGTTTGAAAAACTCTGACCGAGACAACTACACCCAGAGCTTCAATATATGCAAGAAACTCGTTGCATTTACGTCGGATTGAATTCGTATCGAAGAAAAAGAGTAACTATTGTATTTTTACCCAAAATCCAAAGTATAAACCTCAACTGGCAACTTTGGGCGTCCAATTTCAAGGCACTTAACGCGTTTGTTTTGTGGATGTTCAAAGTTGCCGGTTGAGGTTTATGCTTTGGATTTTGGCTAAAAATAAAATAATTACCTTTTTTATTTGATGTGAATTCAATCCGATGTAAATGCAGCGAGTTTCTTGCATATATTGAGGTTCTGGATGTAGTTGTCTGGGCTGGCTTAAAGCTCTAGATCCTGTCCCAAAAGTAGGTCCTATCTATTTAGCAGGTAGCTGGTGAGGAAAGCTGTATTTTAGGGCCTGTTTGCTAGTGACCCGTTGCCCACGTTGAGCTTCCATCATGAGAAAGAAAAAGTTTTAGTGTTTGCCATATACCATTACTTATTTGGAGAATAATGGATTTAATTATCCCAGAAGAGTTCCTTCCATACCTGTGTATTCCGTAAAAGTTATCTCGGGGGACATTCTGAGTTGTAATACTCGTATATATATATATATATATATATATACAGAACATATTGCAAGATGAACTCTCTTCGAGTCTCCAATAATTTAGCATATTTGTTAGAGCAAACTATTTCCGTGAAAGTCTCAAATGATCTCGGAGACAAAATTTCCATCGATCGTTTATTAAAATGTTTTCCCATTTCAGAAGTTGAGTTCAATTTTTACAATGCAATTACCGTCGCACCCGAAACTGTTCTTAGATTGAAATTGTTACAGAACAGATTATACTGAATAGGTCACATACACGCAGTCATTAAATTTAAAGTCCCTTTGCGCGAGTTAATCCTTAAAAGGCAATAACAGTAAAGAAAACGAGCGGAAAACAAATGTACTCCCCCTCCCCCCACCCAAAAAACCTCCTCCCTAAAAAAATAAATAACATGGGGAGTGGGAAAGCGATAAAAATTCTCTCCCTCCACGCATTTTCTTCATTCTTGGGCACCAAGAATTTGGAGCTTCTTTGGAGTTCTTCCGTTTTATGCGCGTTTAAGCGTTCTTTTATTAATTTTTACGCGAGACCTCGCTCCTTTGAGCACCCTCATTTTTAAAAAAGGGGGAAAAAAATAAATGTCGAAACTTTATTTTTAAACTACCGATTGTAAACGAGAAACAAGATTTTCTTCCTCCTTTTCACTCGCTTCTCTCATTCTCCCCTTCTCGTTCACCCCTCTTCCGACTCTCCTTCTCCCCTCCCCCCATCTCTCTAAAAATCAAGTGAAAGTTAAAAATTTAAAACTAACCTTTTGACCAAAGTAGAAAATATTCGCTCCACTGATTTTATATCTTATACGTATATAATAAAATATTTGAACAATAAATTGGTGAAAGAATGAGAGAGGGAAAGAGGTAAGCCCATTATAGGAAATTGCATAAAAATTATTGCTTATCCTCTAACTACACGGTACTCAATATATAATATATATATATATAATATGATGAAAATAACCACGAAAGAAAAAGGAAACAGAATGGTGCTCAAGCGCTTTCGTCTAATGACATCCTCAGGAACACTGAGACGAAAGCGCTTGAGCACCATTCTGTGTTTCCTTTTTTCTTCGTAGTTATTTTCATCATAAATATTATTCACGTGTTACTTTCGTGAAATAATGTTATATATATATATATATATATATATATAACATCAACCTCTTTTATTTATACACCGGGTCGGGGGAGGAAGGGGCGGGGGATGGGCAGGGGAGGAAAGGATGGAAGGGGATGGGCAGTTGACGAACGACATTAACCTCAATATAACAACTTCATTTTGATTTACTCATAATTAAGCAAACTCTAATTACAATTAGTTTGTATTTCTTCTTCTAAAAATATTTTTGGCAATAATTGCCAGTTATTTAGTCATTTAATGCTATAAGCTCATTAATTAAGCGCTTTAAAAGGATTCCGTTAGCATAATAGCAGGAATAAGCAACTCTCTAAGTTGCTTCCACGATGCACGTTTTGCCTAAAGAAATAAATGCGTTATGGGTCTGTGTTTTCATCGGTGAATATTTTTTATTCTTTTAAGTCATAATATTAATTCATCCCCGAGTATAGCGATCAATAATTTTATTGTATATCATTTATTACATTTATACTATCGTATAAGCAGTGAAATTATCGATGAATTGATACAATTTTTATAAAACACGAATATAGTAAGTCAAACAATAGAAGCAATTCTCAAGGTTGCTTCCACTGGCGCCCGTCTCGACGCCACAAAATTATTGCTCCCCCCCTCCTTTTTCAATGCACTGATTTGGATTTCGAGCTTTTTGTATTAAAAAATATTTGAAAGGAGTATAGTCTAGTGATAATTTATCATAACTTTATCGTCATTAATACTGTTTAACAGTGCTTCTGATCATTTAAGTGGGGAAGCAGTGCTTCCATTGCTTCCATGGACCGAACGCCACTTATATATATATATATATATAATATATATATATATATATATATATATATATATATATATATATATATATATATATATATATATACATATTAGTTACGTTGTTTATTCTTTAATTTTTATTTTTTTAATCGTTTCGACTTGGCTTCTGTCCAAATTATTCTTTCAAATTCTATTAATGGTTACAAATTTGAAAAAGTTTACTTCTGGTGGTAATGAGTTCCATTTTTTCGACCATATTTTCCATTTTTTTGTTCTTCTCTAATTGGCATACTGTTTAATATATATATATATATATATATATATATGGGATGAATTTCACAATTAAACATGTGAAATGAATGAATGATGTAAACCCACAAGGAAAAAGAAAAATGATTCCAAGGCCTTTCATGTATTCAGAAGAGATGACAAAAATATATACCCATGTACATGTATTTTTCTGTCCCGCTGTACATCTCGCCTTCTCCCTTCATTCCCTGACGAGGTGCATTTATGAATACACGAAAGGCCTTGGAATAATTTTTCTTTTTCTTGTGGGTTTGCATAATTATATATTATATATATATATATATATATATATATATATAGCTTATATATATATATATATATATATATATATATATATATAGAGAGAGAGAGAGAGAGAGAGAGAGAGAGAGAGAGAGAGAGAGAGAGAGAGAGAGAGAGAGTATTCAAGAAAAGAGGTAACAAAGATCAGGTCTATTTTCCTTCCGTTCTTTTCCAGATAAGGCGAACTAAGGTATTATGTAACTGCCACGCCACTATCTTTACTGGAGGGACTGTATACTGTAAGTATGGATTGTCAGACAACACTATTTTCGCACACACAAAAAACTTGCTGTTTCAACCCAATTTGGTTTGAAATAAACTCCAACCCATCAAGTAGGTAAAATCACGCCATCAATTGGGTAATTTTAAAAATAAGAAGTAAATAAATTTTCAGTATTTTGAAAACTCCTGAAGAAATGTCGTAACCTTAACGACCTAATGAGTCAGAGCTTATTTCAAACCAATTTGGGTTAAAATAAGTGGGTAGTTTCTAGAGTGCAGTTAGGCCTACGGAGAAATTCTTAATGACGACGGACAATCATTACAACTTGTACGAAATGGTTTTCAGGAGCAATTTCACGAAGAACTCCCGCAGAATAAAACATACTTGGACATTAAATTTTTTTTTGAGGAACGAGGTCAGTTTGCAACCTCTCACCTTCATTTAGCGACGTTAGCAATGGAATACTGATGAATGGATCATTTATACATAGCGTCAGAATAAATATGTACATTGGGACTTATGGGACACCCTGTACAGTACCAATTACTTATATTTTTAGTTAATAACAAACTGAATCCCATTAATTTTGCCTAAATAAAGAATAGCCCGGATAATGTGGTTGGTTGTGTGTATTCGATCGGATGTACACAATGTGACTCAGTATATCTAGGTCAAACGGGTAAAACGTTAGATATTAGAGTACAACAGCATAAATATGTGTGTAGAACAGCAAATAATTCTAATGCATTGTTTAACCATATGTAGAGATGTAATCATAGTATTAAGTGGGACAGTTCTAAAGCGATCGTTAAAAACAAAGATATAATTGAAAGGAATATTCTAGAATGTGCATTTATCCATTTTAAAAATAATTTCAATACTAGTGCGGGAATGTATAAAATTGACAATATCCTGTTAAAATACCTTTTGGCTCTAATCAACTCTTGTTAATCATGTGCTAATCTTTTTGTTTTTCTGTCCCGCTTGTATATACTAGGGGTACTCAATATATTTTGCCCCACCCTTTTTTCTTAGCTAAATAATAGTCAATGGGGCTGAAATGTATTTTGGGCCGTAAGTTTGAACTTTCTGCGCTTCACATAACCGGATTTTTCCAGTTTCAACCTCCTCTCCTTGTATAAAACCGCTTTTAAACGCCCTTGTATAAAACCGATGGTTAACGCAGTTTCGAAAATGGCGTCCGTCTGACAGTGATGTGCCTCGTAAACAGAGAGCTGTTATCGAATTCTTAACCGCAGAGAAGGAAACAGTTGGAAATTTTCACAAACGTCTACAAAACGTTTACGGAGATGCTGTTGTTGAGCGAAGCACAGTTGGACGCTGGTCTAAACGTGTGAGATCATCGGAGAGAGGGAGAGCCAGCCTCGATGATGAGCCACGCAGCGGTCATCTGGCATCGGCTGTGACATCTCACACTGTGCAACGTGCTAACAGCATCATTCGATCAAATCGACGCATCACATACAAGGAGCTATCACTCGAGCTAGGAATTAATGAAGGAAGTGTGAATACGATAATTCAGCAACTGGAATACACAAAACTGTGTTCACGGTTTGTTCCTCGCGAACTGACTGAAGATCACAAAGCCCAAAGAAAAGAAATTGCTTCCGAGTCATTGGTTCGATACGAGACAGAAGGGGATGACTTCCTTCCACGAACTGTGATTGGGGATGAGACTTGGGTACACCACTCTGAACCAACAAAACGCCAATCCATGGAGTGGCATCACGCAGACTCCCCACGCAAGAAAAAGTTCAAAATGGCTCCCTCTGCAGGAAATGTTATGGCAACCATCTTCTGGGACATGAAAGGTGTGATTCTGGTGGATATTATGAAGAAAGGACAAACAATCAACTCAGAGAGGCATATATTGCTACCCTACAGAGACTCCAGAGACGTATAAAGCGAGTTCGACCGGAGAGAAAACTGGAAGACGCCCTTCTTTTGCACGATAACGCAAGACCACACAACAGTTTGCAAACAAGAGAGGCCATCACAAAAATGCGCTTGACTGTGTTACTCCACCCTCCATACAGCCCGGATCTGGCACCTTCAGACATCCATTTGTTTGGGCCATTGAAGGATGCTATTCGTGGAAGAAAGTTTCAGAGTGACGATGAAGTTGTTGAGGAGGTTAAGAGGTGGCTATAGCGGAACCCAGCTGACTTTTACCAGCAAGGAATAAAGGCCCTTGTTTCGAGGTGGAGGAAAGCCGTAGAAAAGGATGGAGACTATGTGGAAAAATAAAAACTTGTAAAAAAGGTATGTAACTACTTGTGTACAAAATTTCTGGAACTACAAGGAAACTTGGAAAGAAAAAAAAAAAGGTGGGGCAAAATATATTGAGTGGCCCTCGTATTTTTGTCATCTCGCCTTCTCCCCTCATTCCCTGACGTGGTGTACTTCTGAATACACGAAAGACTTTGGAATCATTTTTCTTTTTCTTTGTGGGTTTCCATCATTCATTCATTTCACGTGTTTAATTATGAAATTCATCCCATATGAAAATGAAAATGAAAATGAAAAAGTTTATTGGCAGACCATAGTCCATATGACAAATATTATTAATACAATGACAGTTCATATACTAAGGATAGAAATATATACACTTGATTAGAAATAATACTGCACTGTCGAAGTTAAGTGGAGCTACAGACAGACGTTTTCGTACCAAGAAATCCACAGCTTAGAGGATAAATGGCAGGACTCATGGATAGCTTGGATGATCGGGTTGGTTGATTTTTTAATTCCTTGCATTAGACTGTGTTGAGCACGTCTTGTTACCTCCGGGAAGATCGGGACATTGCGGGTAGCAAACATTTGCGAAGCCGAGCATCTCGGGGGTAATTTATGTAAGAGTCTAAAAGACCTGTTGTACAGCAAATTTAGGGTTCTACCAGAACCTTTTTTATAATTCACCCAGAGTTGCTGACCGTATATATTACTGCAGAAAGTACGAAAGAGTGTGTCTTTAGCTTTACTTGTACAGAAACGAAAGTTCCTTATGGTCATATTCGCTTTAGCACACAGGCTTCGAGATTGTTTTCTTAAATCCGAGTCATCACTCAAGGAGCTGGTAATAGTTTAACCCAAATACTTAAACTCGTGTATTAATACTTCTTCAATTATTTCATCATTCATTTTAAATCTTATATCAGCTGGCTGATCACAGCTTTTAGGATGAAATTGCATAACCTTCGTTTTTGTTACATTAAAAAGAATATCATGTTTCTGCGCATACACTTCGCACAGTATACATAATATATATATATATATATATAATATATATATATATATATATATATATATATATATATATATATGGATCAAACTGCAGGTACAGTCACCCCAAAAAATGCTTCGATATGATGAAGAATGAAAGATGCAGATACGGACAAAACTGCCACTTTTTCCACCTTCCTATGTGCAGACAGTCACTGACAGAGAGAAAATGCCCTTTCACATAAAGGGCACCCAAAGAAGAGAACGGGGAAGAACAGACCTTATCCGAATTAGAAGTAATAACAGGAGTAAGGAAACAAATTTTTTAGAGGAAATGAGAACGATAAAAGCACAGCTTGCCTTACTAACAAGAAAGGACAGGACTCCGCAGGTATATTCACCACACCATTACATACAACACCCCTCTATCCAACACCACCCACCGATAATACAGCAACCACAGTGGTATCAAAGGCCGTAACCACAATTCTCCCAAATGCAACGGCCCAACCATTAACACCAAACATGAACCGACATCGACCAGGAAAACAGGCATATAGGAAAACTGAACACGGAAATTAGAAACCCAATAAATGTTTTATACACAAATATTCAAGGTCTCTATACGGACCATGCAGGCTGCAAATTACAATACTTACAGAATTTAGCTACCGAAGCAAGCATAGATATCATACGCCTAACAGAAACACACTTGCATAAATGCGAAAAAGGCTGTGAAAACTGCATCGAGGATACTGAAATAGCATTGCTGGACTACAACATACACAGAGGAGATAGAGTGGCTAGAAAAGGGGGAGGGTGTTGCATCTACGTGAAAAATACATACACATGTGAAGTGAAGGTAAACAACTCAAACAGCACAGTCGAAGTTATATTAGAAGTAAAAGAACTGAACCTAACCATTATGAACATCTACAGACCATCGAACCACAAAAAGTGAATTCCAATTTGCTACAAATGAAATAGAAAACATACTAAAATTACTTGAAACTCCAGCAACAAATATTCTAATTTTCGGAGATTTTAATTTCCCATTCATAACATGAAAGAAAAATGACGAAGTTATATATGTCGAGAAGTTTCATGGCAACATTACAAAAGATGATAGAACCCAAGCAACAATGCTATTAGATATTATGGAACATTACGCCATTACCCAGGAAATCTGTGAAGCCACGAGAAAAGAGAAAGTTTTGGACTTAATCTTGACAAATAACAACGAGATAATAATAAATAAAAAAGTAACGCACACAAAGTTCTCCGACCATAACCTCATCGATATAAAATTGAAGTTAGCACCCAGAGGTCCGTAAACGCACCCTAGAGAGTCAGAAGGAATATTTGAAGGCTTAAACATAAACTGAAAGAAAGTAAATTGGGAAAGCGTAAGTAAAGATTTAAAGGAAGTAAACTGGGAATTGCTACTTCACGAGAAGACTCCAGAACAAATATTAGGTATAATGGAGACTGAAACCAGACCTGTAATACTGAAACATATTGCAGAGAGACAGAAGAGAAAACGTAGCAAGCTCGAGAGGAAAATCAGGACACTATTCAGGCAACTATTCTCCACAGATGCAGAACTGATGCAAAGAGACTCAAACTAGAGAGGAAACTTGGCGAAACAGCAATGGACCTAAAGCAAACATTCATACATAAGACAAACGAGGAGGAAAACAAGGTAGCAGAAAACATAAAAACTAACCCAAAATACTTGTACACGTTTGCGAAAAGGAAAATGCAGTGTAAGGAGAGTATTGGACCTTTGACAGATGGGGAGGCCAAATACACAAATGACTCGAAAAAAATAAGAGAACTGCTTAGGGAACAACTTAACTCTGTGTTTAGCACCCTTAAGTCCGAGATGAAAGTGGAAACCCCAGACGAATTTTTCGACATAGATACAAATCAACCAAGAAAAAATTCCGGCACAAACCTATTAATGGACTTCGAGTTCACGGAAGATGTAATCAAGGCTTTATCACAGCTGCGAGACAATTCAGCGCCAGGGCCAGACACATGGCGTGCGACGTTTCTAAAGAAATGTAAAGAGAGTATTGCCAAACCGCTATACTTACTATGGAGGAAATCACTCGACACAGGACAAATTCCACTCCCCTTAAAGAACGCGAACATTGCCCCCTATTCAAAGGTGGTAACAGAGCAATGCCCAAGAATTATCGGCCAGTGGTTCTCACTTCACATCTTACAAAGTGCTTTGAACGTATAATTAGAGGTAAAACTACCTACTATCTACACGAAAAAGACCTATACAACCCAAATCAACATTGCTTCAGGGCTGGAAGATCATGCCTATCACAGCTATTAGACCACCAGGAGAAAATATTGGAAACATTGTGTCGAGGACAAAACATAGATGTAATACATAGGAACTTTGCTAAAGCCTTCGATAAATGTGGACATGGAATCATGCATACAAACTTAAGAATACAGGAATTACTGGAAAGCTTGGAAGATGGATATTTAATTTTTTGACGCAAAGAACACAAAGAGTTATGGTAAACGGAGTTAAATCGGAAGTCTCGGAAGTCGTGAGCTCTGTCCCACAAGGGACAGTATTACCTCCCTTGCTGTTCATAATAATGATTGCAGATATTGATACAGATATTAAGGACAGTATTGTATCATGTTTCCCAGATGACACAAAGATATGTAAGGAAATACTGAACGAAGGTGACAAAAGAAAATTACAAAAAGACATTGAAACATTATTCCAGTGTGCAGAAGACAACAATATGAAGTTCAACGAAGAAAAATCCCAACTTCTAAGATATGGTAATAAGAAGGAGCTGCAGAATAAAAGGTACAAAACTCCGCAAGACAAACAGCTAACACCAAATCTACAAGTCAGGGATCTGGGAGTAATAATGTCGTCGGATACAGAATTCAGAGAGCACTACAACATCAAAATTACAACGGCTAGAAAAATAATGGGAATCATCTGGAGGAGCTTCCGCAGCAGAAAAGCGAACATCATGCTCAAATTATGAAAGAGCCTAGTCCTACCAATAATTGTGTATTGCTCAGTACTCACAAGCACATACAGAAAACGAAACATTGCGAACATTGAAGCTATACAAAGGACTTTTACGTCTAAGATAGAAGAAACGGAAGGTGAAGACTACTGGTCTCGACTACAATCCCCGAAACTCTACTCTCTCGAAAGAAGGCGAGAGCGGTGCACAATAATATACAGATGGAAAATACTTGAGGGCTTTGTCCCTAACCTTAGAAATGAAGTAGAAACAAACTGGAATGAGAGAAGAGGCAGATTTTGTACAGTTCCAGCTGCTGTGGGACAGGGGGCCATGAAAACGAGGATGAAAATTCCCTCAGAATACGAGGCCCAAAGCTTTTCAATGCCCAACCGAGAAAAGTAAGGAATCTCCAGCACACCGACCTGAATAACTTCAAGAACCAGCTGGACAGATTCCTATGCAAAGTCCCTGACCAGCCATGCGTGGCTGGCTACGAGGGCAGGAGGCGATCAGAGAGCAATTCCCTCTTCACCAAATCTCGCAAATGAGGCGGGATGCTGCAGAGGGGTCGACCGCAGGTCAATCCTGAACTGTCATTAATTCGTCGAATATCAATTAGATAGAGTAAAAGAGTTTCCAACAAGATGGAGCCCCTGCTCACAGAGCACGCTAAACTATCACATTCTTTGAGAACGAAACACTGGATTTTATCGAACCCAATATGTGGCCGGCTAGTAGCCCCGATCTTTCACCACTAGATTATGCCTAACCAGGCATTCAATTAACCTAACCGAGCATTCAATAATTTTACTGTAAGATTCGATATATATTAATACAATGACAGTTCATATACTAAGGATAGAAATATATACACTTGATTAGAAATAATACTGTAATGTCGAAGTTAAGTGGAGATACAGACAGACGTTTTCGTACCAAGAAGTCCATAGCTTAGAGCAGTGGTTCCCAACCTTTTCACCACAAAGGACCCCTTTTATTTTTATTTTTTTCCCACGGACCCCATGTTTTTGAGAGATTCCGTCTACCAAACAAACTGTTTTTATTAACTAATAATTAACTCGTTTTCTCATTTTTCACTATCAAATAAAGGACATATAAGAGAGTATGCAATTAAAATACAGCATATTAAAAAAGTATTAATAATTCCAGCCAAGAGCAAGGAAACGAAATTTTAGTCTGAGCGCCCTTATCGTGGGTAAATGTACGATTTCCATTGGAGCCTCTCGAAATATTGAAAGCTCACGGACCCCCAGTACTACCTTCGCGGACCCCAGGGGTCCGGGGACCCCAGGTTGGGAACCACTGGCTTAGAGGATAAATGGCAGGACTCATGGATAGCTTGGATGATCGGGTTGGTTGATTTTTTAATTCTTTGCATTAGACTGTGTTGAGCACGTCTTGTTACCTCCGGGAAGCTCGGGACATTGCGGGTAGCAAACATTTGCGAAGCTGAGCATCTCGGGGGTAATTTATGTAAGAGTCTAAAAGACCTGTTGTACAGCAAATTTAGGGTTCTGCCAGAACCTTTTTTATAATTCACCCACAGTTGCTGCAGTTCGTACTGCAGAAAGTACGAAAGAGAGTGTCTTTAGCTTCACTTGTACAGAATCGAAAGTTCCTTATGGTCATATTCGCTTTAGCACACAGGCTTCGAGATTGTTTTCTTATATCCGAGTCATCACTCAAGGAGCTGGTAATAGTTTGACCCAAATACTTAAACTCTTGTACTTCCTCAATTACCTCACCATTCATTTTAAATCTTATATCAGCTGGCTGATTACAGCTTTTAGGATGAAATTGCATAACCTTCGTTTTTGTAACATTAAAAAGAATATCATGTTTCTGCAAATACTCTTCGCAGACTTTTAGTAGCCGATCCAGACCTTTAACAGAGGGACTTATTAACACCATATCAGCATAAACTAAGTTATTTATCCTTGTGTTATCTATACAACATCCCACTGTTGCCTCGTTAAGTGAAGCAATTAATCGGTTAATATACACATTAAACAGCATAGGAGAGAGCAAGGAGCCTTGTCTCACCCCACAAGAGGAGCCAAAACATTCGGATAGTACATTGCTCCACCTAACGGTAAAAGATTGGTGGGAATACCAAAATTTCAATAAATTTAATATGTACATGGGAACCTTCCTGTCTTCTAGTTTTTTAAATAAAATATTGTGGTTCACCCTATCATATGCCTTACTTATATCTAGGAAACACCTATAGATAGTTGAATTACTGTCAATGTATTTAGATATTGTTTCTTTAAGTATATAGATACACAGGTCAGTTGAGTGGGACCTTTTAAAGCAAACTGATTAGGATATGTCCATAGGAAATCATTTAATGGGAGTAACAAGAGTTTTTCTAGTAGTTTCGAGAAGCAGGAAGCGACAGCAATTGGCCTGTAATTATTGCTGGACAGAATGTCTCCGATAGGAGACCGATGGCCGATAGGAGCAATGATATATGCAGACATACTACGTCATTTGCATATTTTAAGTGCTCATTCGATAAGTCATCTAGCCCTGACGCAGAATCAGTCTTCAACTCTTTAATTAACCTCTTTACTTCAGAAAATGATATCAAAGTGTCCCTCCCACAATCGTTTCGCTGCAATCTATCTTAAGATTATCCCTACTCACACTATTAAGAATGTTAGAATAGTGGTTTTTCCACAGCTTTGCAATTTCATCCTTCCCCAACACCCCATCGATTGTCGGAGGGAGGACATTTTTGACACCTATTTGATTCTTAACAAATTTCCCAAATTTGTTATTATCGTTATTTATGCGAGCTTCCCAGGCTTTTGATGCTCGAATAGACTCTTCTTCTTGTTTACATCGCTTTATGGCCGACTTACACTGACCCCTACTTCTACACATATTCATGTATACTTGTCCTAATCTGGGTCTACCATGAAAGTACCACAAATCATAGGCGTCTTTCGATTCCCTCTTCAGGGGGGCAATAAAATCATTCCATCCAGGAATAATCTTAGTATGATAGTTGTAAGATTTAATCAGGGGGCTTCCTGCTTCTCTTAACAGGGATATTATCTTACTATAATACCTATCTATGAGTTTACAGTGAGAATCGTTTGAGCAAGGATTATTACAGGCAAGATGAAAAATTTCTAAATTATTAAAAAGGTGACTTGTTTTGTCTTTGTATTCTATTCTCTGCTGCATATTAACATTGGACCAATCGACGCGATTATTCTTACCTATTGAGTTCTTGTTAAGTCGTGTTGCGCATAAATTGGCAAGGTTAATTAATATTTATAATGGTCTATGATCAGAAAGAAGGAAATCATGCAGAATATGAACTCTAACAATTCGATCCTTTAGATTATTATTAGTGAGACAATGATCAATCCACCTGGTGGTACCACTCATATCACTAACGTATGTAAAATTACCATTGGTTACCCCTAATACATATACATCACTTATACTTAAATTGGCCGACTCGCACATGTTACCCAATTCTACAAAGAATTCCGAGTTCACATGTGCGTTAAAGTCCCACATTATTACACAGTGAGAATATTTGGGGTTATCTGATAATGACTTAATTTTGTACAACAAATCAATGTATTCAGCTAGATTACTGCCGTTGTTGTATGATAAATAGCAGTTTACAATTAATATGCAATCTTTGTTCACTTGTAATTCAATGCCTAACAACCTTACATTATCGCTTGTTAAAAATTTTATATGTTTTGACAAATTTTTCCTTATTAAGAAAGCAACACCACCAAAAGGCCTACCGTACATTAATTCATCTGACAAGTCTACTTTTGATGACGCATGGTACATAAAGTCATCATGGATGGTAGAGAGGAATTTTAGCTCTTGCTTAGGTAGCCAGTGCTCCTGCAGGAGTATCAAATCTGCACTGTCGCAGATTTTATGAACATCTACAGTTGAATTCCTCACTGACCTTACATTATATGAGACTATTTTCAACAAGTTATCCACCATGACTTATACAAAATTTATTATTAGTAAGATTATTATTATTATACACAGTACAACTTTCAGGCATTACCGTTAGGGCGCCTATTATTATTATTATTATTATTATTATTATTTTATTGTAATTATTTTGCCTGTTATCAAATCTCCTGGAAAAGTGAATAAACTCCTTAACAATAATACCGTCTGGCCATTGACTCATATTATACGGGTTGAAATGCGCATTTACACCTTTAATTATTACTTTAAATGAGTTATAATACGGAGATTTCGTGTTTAGTTTATTAACTATCAATATACTGTGTTCACCAATGACTTCTTCCATCATGTGTCGAATATCGCTTGCCTCGTTCGAGAGCTGAATTCGCGACACAAAGAGGGTGAGATTCCCCATCGGTGGCCTCGCCGCGGAGACCGGTTGAGGAAACCTTCGGGAAGGGCGCCTGTTAACAGTGACCCACCCGTGCTCCTCCCTCGATCTCCCTGAGGCAGGGTTCGCCTGCCTGGGGGATGGGTGGCACAACCTTTCGGGGATAGGAGACCCCTCCCTTACTCTGTGGCTTGGTGAGGGTTTGTTAGCGGTTTTTATAACCTGACGGCCGGTCGTGCCTCTCCTTCTTCGGTGGGAGTGGGGGGAAGAACTTCGCACCGAGCGAGGCGTAATTGAACGCCTCTCCTCTGCAATGGAAGGCAGGGAAAAGGGTAATGATGCCTCGTCTCTCGGCATTGCACCGTCCCTGTTCCTCATTGCGAAATCGGGAGCAGGGGTCCTTTCCTGACCGAGAGGTGGGTTGACCGCTATCCCTGCATGCTGCGTATATATATATATATATATATAATTAAAAAACAACGAAGGAAAGGAAACACAGAATGGTACTCAAGCGCTTTCGTCTAATACACCATTCTGTGTTTCCTTTCCTTCGTGGTTTTTTTCATCATAAATATTTTTCACGTGTTACTTTCTTTAAATAATTTTCATATATATATATATATATATATATATATATATAATATATATATATATATATATATATATATATATATCGAAACCTACGGTAAAATTATTGAATGTCGGTTAGGTTAATTGAATGCCCGGTTAGGGCAACTGTACGCCCTTGACGAATGGTTAGGTTAAGTCGTGATATTTTCGTTAAAACTTACGAAAATATCACGACTTAACCTAACCAATCGTCAAGAGCGTACAATTAACCTAATGGGGCATTCAATTAACCTAACTGGGCATTCAATTAATCTAATCGGGCATTCAGTTGACCTAACCGGGCATTCAATTAACCTAACCGGGCATTCAGTTGACCTAACCACGGGCATTCAATTAACCTATCCGGGTATTCAGTTGACTTAACCTGGCATTCAATTAACCGAACAGGGCATATATATATATATATATATATATATATATATATATATATATATATAAATATATATATTATATATATATATATCTTCCTTTTCTACTTTTTACCGTTGTTTGGGGAGTTACTCTGAACCCTGTAACTCCCCAAACAACGGTGTAAAGTAGAAAAGGAAGACTATGTCGTGTTCTCAAATTAAAGGCTAAACAGGGAACATCCTTAACCGTGAAAGAAAAAAGTTTTGTTGTGAGAGAACCAAAACTGTTTAATCAACTGCCCAAAGACCTAAGGAACACGAATGGTGTTGCAGTAGATATCTTCAAAAGAAGATTAGACGCCTGGCTCAGAACAATCCCCGATGAGCCGGGCGTACCTGGCTATGTGAGGTGGAGAGTACAAGAAACCAACTCACTACTTCATCAGGCCAACTCGAGAGGAGAGGCGACAAGCTTGACCTTCGTGAAATGAGGAATCATCGCACGGAACCTTTGAAAGGTTGAAAGGTATATATATAGCATTCAACTTCCACCCGGGCAATGCCGGGTCGCTGCGCTAGTATATATGATACACACATACCGTGCATAGAACAAGGAACTCTTCTTGGAAAATTAAATCCACTATAGTCCGAATAAGTAATGATAAATGACAACCATTATATAATTTTTCCAGAAGAGTTCCTTGTTCTATGCACGGTCCGTGTGTATCATAAAAAATCTCAGGGGACCATTCTGTGTTCTATCCCACATACACACGATTTGATTAATAGTAGTAGTCAGCATGGGTTTCGACGCCATGGATCTTGTTTAACTAATTTGTATAACGAAATAGTGCGCGAATACGATAGGCATAGAGCGGCTGACGTTATTTATTTAGACTTTAAAAAAGCGTTCGATACAGTTCCGCAGAGAAGATTAATTGCGAAGGTTAAAGCGCACGGTATACGCAGTCAGGTAGCTAGCTGGTTAGAGGAATGTCTTCGTGCTAGAAAACAGAGGGTCGTCGTTAATGGTAGTGAATCAGGGTGGTTGGATGTAGGTAGCGGTGTCCCACAGGGTTCAGTGTTAGGCCCATTGCTATTCGTAATCTACATTAACGACATAGATATAGGCTTGATCAATAACGTGTCAAAATTCGCGGACGATACTAAAATAGGCGGTAAAGTTGTTAACGTGGATGATAGAAATAGGCTCCAAGACGATGTAAATAGGATTATGGAGTGGATGGACAAGTGGCAGATGCAATTTAACGCAGACAAATGTAAAGTTTTGCATATAGGTTCTCGTAACAATAATTACGCGTACACGATGGACAATAGACAGTTAGCGAGCGTTGACGAGGAAGTAGATTTAGGTGTAAGCGTATCTAAGGATTTAAAAGTTAGGAACCAGTGCCTGGAGTCTTGCGCAAAAGCTAATAGGATGTTAGGCTTCATAGCGCGTAATTTCGAATTTAATTCGAAGAATATTATATTGCCCCTTTACAAGTCCCTAGTCAGGCCACATTTAGAATATGCCGTTCAGTTTTGGTGCCCGTATTTGCGTGAGGATATTGATAGGTTGGAAAGGGTTCAGCGTCGCGCGACGAAACTAATTCCGTCATTGCGCAACAAGTCTTACGAAAATAGAATTAAAGAGTTAGACTTGCATTCACTCGAAACTAGGAGATTAAGGGGGAAGCTTACTGAAGTTTTCCAAATCGTTAATGAAATCGATAACGTAAATTTTGACAAACTGTTCACTTTCGATAATAGCAATACTCGTAATAACGGATTAAAGTTGCGTGGCAGACCTTTCATTACTAACATTGCTAAAAACGTTTTTACGTTTAAAGTAATTGATAAATGGAATAATCTTCCCGCGCCCGTCGTGAACTCTACCAGCGTTAATATGTTTAAATACCGTTTAGATAGGCATTTTAAAAATATTAACGTTGTTTAAAATAATAAAACAATTAGCAACAGGAGCTCTGGGGGTGGTGGTCGGGGATGAGTCTGTTGACGATTAATGTCAGCTTGTGACATGCCAGCGTGTGATATGCTAGCGTATGATATGCCAGCAATAAAATTATTGAAAAACAAAAATTAGACTAACATGAACTTAGATGTAGCTCGTAGCGTAAACTAACCCACTTTTTGTTATATTCTTTATACTTTTTTTCTTCTTATCCTCTCTTTACTTGCATGTCTGTAGTTTGCATGGTATGACAGCGTTTGAGTTAAGACTGTGTTTGCATGGTTTGTAAGCGTTCTTATTTTACTCCTTTTCATCTTTCACTCCTTTCCTATTCTCTTCGACTATTTTTCCGACTTGTCGGCAGTGGCCGGCGGATGATGATAGTTAGTCTTTCTCTCTCTTTTTCTGAATGAATGTTAACCCACGAATGATAGGTTTTGCTACTTACTTAACCCATTAGTCTCTTCTTTTAACCCACTACTCTCTTCCTTCTCTCGGGCTAACCTTAGAGTGGATCTTAGGGTCTTTGTTAGCCTTAGCTTCTGTAGATCTGTATATATATATATATATATATATATATATATATATATATATATAGTTTCTGTATTGAAAATTATTTGAAAGAAATTTCTTAATTAGTAATTTAAAAAATTTATTTACTTGCGTTTTCCCATTAAATAATGAATCCTTTCATATATATTATATAATATATATATAATACCTTCATAGTCTCAAAAGGAGAAAAACAAAGTTATATTTTAAGCTAAACCCCTGCAGCTATATGCAAAATTCATTTGTTTTGTATTTTTTTCTCAGCAATTTTTCATTGTAATTAAAAGGTACAAAAATTTCGCTTATATACTATATGTGTGTGTATGTGTGTCATGTGAGGTCATAAACGCCTCAGCATATGCCTGTACGGTTTAGAATAATGCTTGGAAAATTGTTACAGCTACTATCTTATTCAAGTACGCAATAAATTGCATCAAAGTCGAAAACCACAATTGGCGTTTCTCAATGAGACCCACATGACTTTAGAGACTTCTCTGCAAGCAATTCCAAACATTAGATTAGTCATGGCTCTCTACAGGCACAAGTTCTTCCTCATTTACATCGCATTATCGTCGAAGAAGGTTCTTTATGTGAAAGAGGAAGGTTAACAGCGAGAAACACTTTCTTGGATAATGAATATTTCGAGTGAAAATGGATGTCACTCTCGTGAAACACTCGCACGATATCGTAAAACAGACTTCAAGAAAGAAAACCACAAATGACAATCAGGACAAAACATTTGGAGAACCATCAAAAAAGGACCATGAACGAAGCAATCATTAAGAAAAACCTCAATCGGGGGTTTATTCAAGAAAACCTTTTCGTTTAAAGTTCCTCTCTTAAGTCGTTCTGCAGTCTCGCGCCAACCTTCTAAGGGAAATTAGCCTGTCGCTCACTCACTCACTGGTTTCGCGACAAAAGGCTTTCCGAAAGAAACCCCATTTCAGGAAATTCCTCAGCATAGGTCTCATTTTTGTGTTATTCATCGAACTTGTACTTGAACAAACAATTAAATATTATTGCACAAGTTAATGTTTAAGTGATCTCTAATCCGCAAATTATTGCATTAAATATTTAATAAATAATAAAAATTTATCGTATGCCTACTTTAAGTTAATTATACAGTATATTAACATTCAAAGTTTACATCGAACCTAAAATTTTATTTCAGAAATTTTATTGATGACCTGTGGCACTATGTATGTATATATATATATATATATATATATATATATGCGTTAACCTTAAGCCTTTTTTTCCATATGACGCACATACATTTTATGTTAAGTTCTATTTTAAAATGTTTTTGGTTGGCTGGTTTATAGTTTCTCAAAATAAACATTCTTTTAATTTTTACAAACAACATAATTTAAAATAAAACATTATATGATATTTCTTCACAAAAAGAAGATGGAAAAGCAATTAAACTAAAGAGAAACTTCATAAATTTAGTTAATTAAATTAAAGATACAGTTATTTAATTAACTCTTTTGTTGCTCTGGAGTCTCCCTTAACCCTTTCGCTGCGGGTGGCCCGCATACGGTTCCAAGATTTGCGCCGTTACGAAATTCGCCGAGGCGGAAGCGTTAATAGTAGGTAAAATCGTTTGGCATTAACCAAAATAAAATCATTCAAGTGAACACCGTTCACTCAAGAGCAATACTCAGCAGATAATATTTTCTTTTTAAATTATTGTAAATAACGCCTTTTTTCACAACAAAATGAAGATGTAGATTAGATATTGGAGCAGTCAGCTGAAATAAAATGTGCAAAACAAAGAAGGGTTTGTCCCCGCTTAGCGTGAGCCACTTCCCGAGCGCATTTTTACCACTGCACCATCCGGGAAACCAAAACAAGTCCTTTTAGTTGCAGTCTTCACCGTATCTGGTTCTATCACATGTTTTTCAGAAATGTGGTAGTTACTTCTCAATATATTTATATGCGCTCGGGACGTATGAATCAACTATCAGCTTACGGTTATTTTAGTTCTCTATAATAAATATGAAAGTTATTCTAGTTGTGTGACGTTCGCCTTTTAATGAACGTAATTGTCAATTATTTAAACTTGATTTCAAACTTGAGGAAAAAAGCATACGTGTCTCAAATGTGTAGCAGTGTTATGGAATTTTAAAGGAAATTCTCTCCACTAGGAACATACTGTACATCCAAGAATTCAATCTCGTACACAGTCCAGAATGTTAGTACTGGTTAAAGATTACAGTGCCCATGATAGTTCTATGACTTATCTTACAAAAGAAAAATACTGTGAAAGCATTCGACAATTATTGAATGGAAGCGTTTAGAAAATGTTTTCAAGACTTCTCTGAATGAAACAAATTTCTCAGTTTTTTCCAGAACCATTCAATGCAGCAGAAGTGGCAATGTTCTTGATCATGCAATGCATGACCAATCCCGACTGATCGAGCCCAAGACAAAGGTTTTTTACCTACGATGAAAATTTAATGCAGATGGACTGCTGGAACTCTGTGATTATTCATCTTCGAACTAATTCCAGTTTTAATACCACTAAAAACAACTCGCCTCTTTTTGCCTACGTGTGTGTGTGTGTGTGTGTGTGTGTACAATATAATGCAACTGCTCTTGCTCGCCTAAAAATACAGCGTTTCCAGTGTTTCGAACGCGTTCTGTTGGATATCGGTAATTAGTTGACGCACGACGAATCTGATAAATAATAATAATCGATGGCATACCGTCACTGCAATGAAGATAAGCAAATTTAAATTACATCAAAGCTGACTAACGAACTTGTCCAATCCATATTTTCGATTAAATTCCAACCAAGATATGACCAAACAATTGAAGAGCAACAGAAACGTTTACGTCAACCAAAATTGAGTAAAAAAAATTAAATAAAGAGGAAGGAATATTACTACTTCCTTTATAAATGTTAAATGTGTTATATAACAACTCTCCTCGAGAGGTGAAAATCGCTTAGGTAAAGTATTTTGTCGTATCATACAGAAGAATTTCTTATACGTTGGAATAAATGGAAAATATAAAAAATACAAAACGTGAAGTATTGCACCCAAGAACTTTAATTACACTTTATAATATGTAATTCACAAAACATTTCTTAGATGCTTTCATGATGCAGAATTGAAAACCCGTGGACGTTCCTGCTTTCTTGCTCAGCACATTACGCCAGACGATTTTATTTAACACTTCAAAAGATTCACGTTCACTGAGGAATGGAATATTTCCGAGAATACAGTGTAATATTGTATATAAGTAGAAAACCGCGTGAACTTCTTTGGAAAATGATGCGGTGTGGACGGAAACAGGGTTAATTTATAGCACTTTCTCTTTACTATCCCTATTATAACGGATATTGCTCTTTTGAATTCTCTAACTGTATGCCTCCTCCTTTAAGGAGAGCACACAACACCGGTACCGGACTTTCAACACATTCTCATTCCTTTTATGGAATTAACGTAAGGGTTAATCGGTACTTTCAATCTTTCATCTACTCAACCAGTCAACTCTGGAACAATCTTCCTCAATCCATCTTTGTCCTTGTCTATAACCTTCAATCTTTCAAACGCAGTGTCCAGGCATCTCGAAAACCTTGGACCTTGATTTTGGCTCTCTTGTTCGTCTATGGAAGAGGCGTTTTAGCCGGTATTTGCCCTTGGCCCCTCTTTTCTGCACAAAAAAAAATAAGAAGCTCAATGAATCTTTGATAAGTTTATTACCACACACATATTTAATGGTAAAAATCTTTCAAATACAAATAAAAAACGAAAAAAGTATAATTCAAAACTTTTCCGGTCTACCGTGAACTTTGTCTTAACCCTCCATAAAAAATAAACTGAATTTAACAGACAATTAAAGCGTATTGTAAGAAATAGTAACTTCTATCAGAAATCTATCCCATACAGTATTTCCCCTTCATTTTCTTCCATATGTGCGAACTGCCGGGTGTGTATAAAGTAACGCGAGTGAAGAGACAAATCCGATTTGAATTATATTAACACGAGTGAACGTCGACGAGTAACATTTATCATATGTACTATATAACAACTGTATATTCGATAGCAAGGTTTAGAAACAAGTTGAAACTAGTTTAAACGAGTTCAAATCGGATTTGTCTCTTCACTCTCGTTACGAAACTAGTTTAAACCAGTTCAAATCAGATTTTTCTCTTCACTTGTGTTACTTTATATACACACTGTACCAAAGGTTCAGAGGCAAAAACTGTTCTACTCGACCCATCATATCAACAGTATTTAAGTAATTCTCACGGATTGCTTTTTTTGTCTTTCTGAATATGTCTGATTTTGTTGGGGAGATTTCTAGTCACTGATTAAAAAGTGTAGAGTTTGTGGATGAACAACATACTGATTTAAAAGTTAAGTTAACGTTTAGTTTTTTATAACCACTCTTTACCAAATGCCAACTGACATTACTTTTAAATTTTGAGTGAATATTTCGCTGATAAAAATTAACTTTTTGCCTTTGCCGTCACTATGCATTTGAATAAATTTCCTCTGCTATTGATGACCGATTTTAAGCTAAATCTTGACAAAAACTATGTTGGAATGACATCAGTGTCCCCGCCTATATTTGTGATCTTCAACTTTGAAGCAAGGGCCTGATTCATGCTCGCGACACATCGTCTTACGCCGATACATATGTGCGTAGGGTTTCATGAGTTTATGTTGAGCAGTTCAAAATTTATGGCGCGGACCTTCATTTAATCTTTGAACTCTATTTATGACCGTGACCTTTGATGCAGGGAGCTGATTCTTGCTGATGACACATCGTCTTGTGATGCTCCACAGTTTATGAAGTTTCATCAGTTTACGTTGAGCAGTTCAAAAGTTATGGAGTGGATACAAAAAAAACTTTATTTGGCGTTTGACCTCTAATTGTGACTTTGACCTTTGATTCTTGCTTGCTCCTGACATATTATTATTTTTTTTGTGACGATCCATACATGTGTGAAGTTTCATCATTTTATGCTGAACAGTTCAAAAATTATAGCGCGGACACGAAAATGTGACGAGCGGACAAACAGACGAACGGACGAACGAACGGACAAGCATAATCCAGTATGGCCGCTCTAAATTTATTTGGTCCGGGTGACAAAACGGATTGATTTTTCTTCTATGAATAGAGTTTGACGGTGAATTTGTATGCGTAAATCTCATCAAAATGTAAATAAAAAATGGTAGAAAGAAAAGAGTTTAGTGATTTTGAAATCGATTTAAGTTCCCGTGAAAATTTAAATCTTTTAAAATGAAGACATACAAAAATAAAGTGATCCGATACCGAAGATGGTGCCGATAGGCCGGGTGCGTTATCAGAAAGAAACTGTTGTTTGACATCCTTGGATAGATTTATGTTCGAGTAATTAATCTACAAAGGAGAAAATATAGCTTAATAAGGTTGTTTTTCATTATTGAAGCTTGTAAAGGTTTGGGTTTGTTTATTCTTTGGTCTCGCCTAAGGGAAACCCCCGAGAGAAAATTTAAAATTTTAATTTAAAATTTTCCTTAAGGCGGAGTGTAAAATATAACGAAATTGAGATTAGAGCCAACAGAAGATCAGTAATTTTTGTACGAGTGATGTCATGTAATGAGAATAGTTTTGATAGGCCCTTTAGACACTAAAGGGAGGAGTTCTTATAATTTTAAGATGTAACTTAGAGTTATAAAGCAGTTGTAGTTCTGCCCTGTAAAGTTGAAGTGACTTTAAAAATCTTTGAACCTTGTAGCATGATTAAAAATTTCTAAGTAGATTTAAAACTGTCTCACGTTGTTCGAGAACCTGAATTTCCTTTGTTTTACGCGAACTTGGTTGTAGGAGCTTAAGGTTAGTCGACAGAAAAGAACTTTGTGAAATTTCTTTGAATTTAATTATTGTTCACATATCAAATTTTAAACTTGCACGTTTGCGGAATATTATGTTTCCTTAGGGAAGAGTAAATATCTTGTGGTGATCTTGTTTCCAGAGGAAATCGGTGAAGTTAGTGCATGGCCATTTGAAGCCTTTGTAAAAATTTACTTGATTTAATTGACGGCTTTTTTTTCCAAGAAAAAATCTGCGGAACTCGCACAGAACTTATGAGAGTAAATTTCCCAAAATTTTGTTGTAAGAAGGTGGAATTTAGTGTTATTTCTAGAGTTACACACAAATTTTCTTTAAATTAAAAATTCTTTTTGGGACAAAATTTGAAATTGTACAGCTGTAGATTTCTTTTAAATTTATGTCTTGTTTTGAGTGAAACCAAACAAATTTTATACAAGGGAGTGTGTTGTTTCTATGCTACCTTGCTATAGGCCTCTGGTGTAAGCTGAGGGTAAATTAACATTGAAAGTCGAAATTTAAAGTGGGCTTCAAGTAAGCCGAGAAAGCTGCGCGTATAAAATTGGAGGGCCATCCGAGTGGATAGGCAGAGTCATCCTGAACAAACGAACCCGCGCGCGCAATAAGTGTAACCGAAAAAGGAGTTGCATTACAAGAGATAAATTATAAAGGAATCGGTATTATGTGCCAGCCGGTTGTACTTGGTTACTGGCAAAAAAAGCCTTTTCAGCCAATCGTGTATTTCTAACAGAAACGCGCGCTGTGTAGAAACCTCTTCCCAACCCCGATACTTATATGTGCAGCCGGGTAGACAGAGGCAACATGATTTAAGAATTTTGTGGACAAATTTACACTGTGGGTCAGCGCGGGATTGGATCTTGGACCCATCCACTGAGCCAAGGTGACCTAATTTGCTAATTTGTGCATGTAGTTTTTGTAAATTACTTATCCAGTTACCTTCATTGTTCCGAGTAAAATCTGACTCCTTTATTTTACTCGAGTCTTATGTGATGCTTGAAGCGACAAATAATGTTGAAGAGTTGGCCAAATATAGAAATGGCCAAATGACAGTTACAAATCAATGAAAAATTATAAAATCCATCAAATAAAATAATTTAAA
Source organism: Bathynomus jamesi (assembly GCA_023014485.1). Lineage (NCBI taxonomy): Eukaryota > Metazoa > Arthropoda > Malacostraca > Isopoda > Cirolanidae > Bathynomus > Bathynomus jamesi. Next base: position 109,882 of record JAJOZX010005452.1, on the reverse strand, counting down.
ATGCAACACATATTAATATAATTTTATCGTGTGCAGTTTATCACAATACAATATAATTACAAAAATTACTAGTAATTTTGGGGTATTTTATTTGTTTTCGGCGAATTTCTTTCTGACCAACTGTGCCACAGGAACGTACAGTATATTAGCCTTCATTAAAGAATCAAAATTCAGAATTTACTGTACAGTGTTAAACAATATAATTGTACAATATTGATTAAAGAATAATGACTGAGGAGGGCCGAAAACTGGCACAACGCTGAGGCCAATTAATGAGTCCCATTGCTCTAACTCCCATATTATTATTATTACTAGCACCATCTGCAGTCGAACCTTCGACCTCAGTGTCTTCACCTCGCTTAGACTGAAGCGGTGTTACCCACTGAGATATTGGCGCTGGCACAATACTAATAAAGTGTTGGTTTATCTTCAAAGAAGAGATTTCATAGTTCGCAACTCTGTAACTGTTGGCGGTGTATTGGGATTTTGTTGGTTGGTTTGTGAGAGAGGTCCTACTTCTCACTACGGATTCCCAAGTGAGGCCCTACTTCTGACTACGGATTCACAAGTGAGGTACTACTTCTTACTGCGGACTCCTACGTCGTTATCGACGTTTCATTTAAAATGACTCATCGAGCTGCCAATAATTTTAATAAATTCAGTTTAGCTTTTTCGTTGTACTTAACTGTTAAATTTACTAGTTTTATGCTGTAGTATGAGATATGGAGGGAAGGAAAGGGCAAAAATTTGTTATTATTTTTATTTCTATTATTTTATTACTGTTTGTTTGTATATGATAAATATCTCTTTACACTACGAATATAATTAATATCAATATTGTCGTTTAAATAAAAACATTGTATTAAAATCAATAAATAATAATAATAATAATAATAATAATAATAATAATAATGTTAATAATCGCAGTGAGAATATATTCAATTGTTTATGTGCGTGTATGTGCACATTATACGTACAGTATCGGAAAAATGTTTGCCTAAGAAAAATCTACCGGAAAATACTCAAATTTTTTAAATTTGCTATTTAGTATTTACTCTTCATAGAATACATTGACTTTCCGACCATAAAAATCTCTCGATAATGTGTCACGTTGACGAAATGTTATCTCGTAGATGCTTTATTGAAACATCCACAAGTTAAATATAGAGTGGTGGGTATAAAAAAATGGGTAGATACATTATGTCAAAGTGAGGATGAGCCAGGCTTTCCCAGTGAGTGATGGTGCCACAGTGAGCATTTACGGCTCAAGCGAGTTTGTTGCTGAATCTCAAATGATCGATTTCACGTAAAATCGAAAGTTATTGTGGATTAAATTAGTTTACGTTAAGTTCGGTTAGGTTAGAACAGGTTACGTTAGGCTTAGGATATGCCAGGCTAGGTTAGATTAAGGTCTGGAATCGCCTACATATTCTATCGTCACATGAGCATAACTTATTTCTGACGGTCTTAATTAAGGTTTGAACAAGGCATCTAACATACATAAAGTGACACCAAAATGCTTGAATATTTTGGGAAGAAAATGTGAGGTAGAAAAAAGATTATATAAAAGTGAGGTGACAAAAAAAGGATAGATAAATAGATGGTTCTAAGGAGCATGTAGGAAGCATTCTCATTTAATTATGAGGAGAATTCTACGAATTTCCACGACATTATAAGGCAACAACACGTCCACTTAATTAGCCATTGCGTGCCATGAGTGCCACAGAATAAAGAAATGCTTACCCGTATAAACAACTTCCTCCTGGCACTTCCAACGAAGAACATGTGAGAATCATTATCGGAAACCCTGTCTACAAATGAAGCCACTTTGGATAGCTTATTATTATTATTATTATTATTATTATTATTATTATTATTATCAACGTGTTCTATCTACAGTACACAGTATTATGATATTATAAATGCTTTAAATACAAGAAATCAGAGTTAAAATTAAAGAGTTATACAAAACATACACACACACACATACACACGTGTGTGTGTATATATATGGGATTGAACTCAGAATGGTTAGAAGGAAAGGCGAAGTGGACATGAAAAGCGGAATTAAGTCCTTATGATTTTTGAGAATGCGTTTCAAGCCACTATTGAATGATTTGATGACGTCATCCTCTGGGTTCTTCCTAAGCCTTCTCTTCCCTACCTTTACGGTCTTATTAAAACCCACAAACCTGGCAACCCTATGCGCCCTATTATTAGCTCTGTGGGTTCTATTACCTATAAACTTTCCAAATGGCTTGTCAAAGTCTTGTCCCCCATTCTCGGAACTATCTCTGATTCACATGTAAAAAATTCCATGGCTCTTACTGAAAAACTGAATGATATACGCACTGAAACCAACGATAGATTGGTCAGTTTCGACGTTTGTTCATTGTTTACAAAAGTGCCAATTGACGATATGCTTGACTTTCTCTCCCGAGAATTACATAAGTATGACCTGCCACTACCTGAACACATCGTTTTGGAACTCATTAAACTTTGCATCAGAGACTGTAAATTCACTTTCAAGAGCGAATATTATCAACAGGTTTTTGGGATGGGCATGGGTAATTCCTTGTCGCCCCTCCTCTCCAATATTTATATGGAGTTTTCCGAAATCACTTACATTCCGAGAATCCTGGGGTTTGATATCCCTTGGTTACGGTACGTCAACGATATTTTTTTGTATCTGGCCCATGAAGCGTGACCTGGATGACTTCCTCCTTCAGTTAAATAATCAAGTCCTCTCCATTAAGTTTACTTTAGAAGTGGAACAAAACAATTCAATCCCGTTTTTGGATGTGCGTGTACATAGGGAAAGCCCAGATTTTAAGTTTAGTATTTATCGGAAAAAAACAAACAATTTGTCCTACGTACACTTTTACTCCGGACATGACACCCCCATCAAGAAAGTCATATTTTCTTCACTGTTTCTCCACACTCTTAGGATCGCCAGTCCGGAATACATGGATGCCGAATTAGAAAAAATCAACAGCATTGAAGTGATTTATGTTACCCACCTGCTTTTTTGGAATCTTGCCTTAACAAGGCAAAACGAACTTTCTATTGTGTGAATAATAACCCTCGCACTTTGTCGAAGAATATTTTAGTACTTCCATTTTTCCCAGGCTTTTTAGGTATTGCTAATGTACTTAAACTTTTGAATATTAGTGTAATATTTTCATATGATAATAATGTGAAAAATATCATAATAAACATTAGCCCTCCAATAATTCAGGCATTATCTATAAATTTGGTTGTAAACAATGTGATTCCTTTTACATTGGACAGACGGGAAAGGATTTGCACACGCGTGTAAAACAGCATCAATATTCCGTTAGAACGGGACAGCCGTCCAGTGCCTTTTTCATCCATTTGTCAGAGTTATCCCACCGTATTGATTGGAATAATGCTTCAATTTTGTTTCACTCAAGCAACCTTGTTAATAGAAATATTCTTGAGTCTGCCATTATTCAACTTACAAATAATTTTAACATTAGTCAGGGCCTTTTTCGCTTGATCCTGTTGTTTTGAATTCGTTCAGAACGGATTTAGACAAGAGGGGCAAAGTGCTAAAACTCTGGTAGCTTTTCCTTATAAATTTGTATGCTCCTCCTACAATTTTTATTTTTCTATTTTTTTTGGTGACCTATATGTAGTCTTAAACTTGTTATTTATTTCAGTGTTCCTGATGATGTCATTAGAGGAAGGCACTTGAGCACTATTCTGTGTTTCCTTTTTCCTTCGTGGTTATTTTCATCAGAAATATTAGTCACGTGTTACTTTCGTGAAATAATTTTCATATATATATATATATATAAATATACTAGAATGCCCGCTGCGCCTTGCACAGCAAAATCCCCCCGAAATACAACCTAGGTCGGGCGACTGGGAAGGGCGAGTTTGTTACTGAAACCTTCCCTGGTTCTCCCTTAATGTGTATACTAAATTTGGTGCAGATTACCCTAGCGGTTTAGGTGTGTATAGACTAACGGACATCATATTCATCATCTTCATCCCCTACAAGTGTATATACTGTATATATATATATATATATATTGTGTGTGTGTGTGTGTGTGTGTGTGTGTGTATTATACATGTTATAGTTTGATTTATCATCGAAGTAAAGCCGCGCCCTGGTGACACTTATTTTTATATAATTTCATTCATTGAGTAAGTCACATGCTAGTGTATGATTTCCTCCCGAACGGAAACCACACGCCAGTGACGCAGCCGGATCCTTGATTGCACCTGGGAGATACAATGGATTGTGAGACACTCGCTTCTCCAAAATTCTCAGGTGACGTCAACCGCTAGTGTGGTGGCCTGAACAAGTTCCGTTCCTTTGAATATATAAGAAGGGGCTCATCGCCCTTACAGCAGATTCCGAAGAGACGGGTCTCCGGGCTGGAATGGCGGGTTTCAGTCCGTTAACTGGAATTTGAAGATTAATAGGTTTTCAATTGGTGTCTGACTGTAGGATAGGCAGTAGACTTAGCAATTGACTCATACATTCAATATTACCAATAAGAACCTGAAGCTTGGAAAAACAGATTCAGAACGGACGAGATAGAAAGTCTTAGAAGGGATCTCCGGACTGACGAGAGAAAGTCAGTTCGTTAGGAAATTGGGTTTTACGGTCGTGTATACGGAAATTCGGGCTTGGAGCTCTGACTGTAGGTTAGGCAGTAGGATCAAGCAACATTTAACGTATGTCTGATTATCTTAGAATTAAAATTAAGCTATTACTGTACTCAGTAACATAAAAGAAATTTTCATATTATTAACTTTTTGTGAAGATAAATTTGATTCATTATAATTGATTGAAAACATTAACTTCCTTAATAAAAACATAACTACCGACGTGTTTCTTTGGCAACCAAAGAATCTCCACGCAGTGACTCTTAAATGAACAGAGAGTTCGGCGTGCTCTGTGGCAACGGTTGAGCAAGACATTGAGGCGGTCCTTCCGATCCAGGAGTGCAATGTCATACCCTTTTCGAGGTTTCAATTCACTAAACTCCAAGGGTGTGATATATATATATATATATATATATAGTGTGTGTGTGTGTGTGTGTGTGTGTATATATATATAGTGTATATATATATATATGGGTCACAAAAAGTACTGAAATAGGATTATCCATGGGTCTACTTGTGTTCAGCTTTGTTGACTTTGTTGTAAAATAACGTTTGTTTGTTCAATGTTTCTTAATTGAGAAAGTTCAAAGGAAAGTTATTTTTCGTGAACCTTTCAAAGGAAAATCGTTTCCGAAGTTCATTAATTGTTTTAAGGGTTTTAAGTGTTCGTGGATTCATTTTGAGAACAAAAAATGTGGAATCGAATTACGGCTTTCCGATTCAATTTCACTAAAAATTAGCGTTACTTCTCGAAAAAACTGCACTCGTAAATGGAATATATATTCACAATTTTCAAGTAAACTTTAATGCAGGTCTTGTTATAGACGGAAGCGCTCGGAATGTTTCTCATTTTTCTTGTCGATTGCTTTGCGCGCGCGCTCACAAACACACACACACACACACACACACACACACATATATATATATATATATATATATATATATATATATATATATATATATATATACCTTAAAGCCCAATATTAAGGTTTACCTAACCTGCCATTCAGGACTGAATTAATTAATGGGCATTGAATATGAGGCGCTCAGAACATACTACGCGATATACAGTTTTAACACTTGATGATGCTGAGATATTTTCAAATTTGATCTTACTTAAATTTCCAATATAAGTGAAGCTGAGAGTCAAATGTAAAAGTTAATTGAGGCAAGCGAGTGGTTGACCCTAATATTCACTTTTAAGTTTTACAAATTGTGTAGTACATAATTTCTAGTCAACTGCAAATGTACGAGTATTCCTTATAATATTTGAATTTCGGTAACTTTCTTCCTTAAACAACGTTACTTTACCAACTCGATTAATTGATGTATCAGAAATGTGTAAAACTTTAATGATGCAATTTTGGGTTTCGCGCGTATCGCGTTTACAAAAAGTGAAACATACGAGTCCGCTCATGGACGTTCGGTGTATGGAAATGGTAAATTTTCAATATCACTTGAAATTCGTTAAGTAATTAAATTTCCCTTTAAATAATTTGAATTTAATCGCAAATGTACAGGTTACGTTATTTTCACGTGAAACATTGATTTTGAAGCAGTGGTTCCCAACCTTTTTGTATGGTTACCCAAAACCCAATTCTAATCCACCTCCATTACCCCAGTCATTAGATATTATTTTTTATAACTTCTGGATTATCACAATATTATTTTTTATAACTTCTGGATCGCGTGTTATTACCCCGACAAAATAGTTGTCATTACCCCAGTGTGGTAATTTACCCCTAGGTTGGAAACCACTGATTTAGAGTTATCATATGCTGACCAGACGAACTTAGAGCTCTGATGTACTGTACGTCCTTGAAGCTGATAACATTACCGGTCGTGTAATATTTCGCCGATAAAATATATGATCGAAAAGTTTCTTTGGTTAAGTTATACTAAGTTAGGTTAGTCTTAGGTTGTGCAGAGAAAAATCTGTTATAAAAAAAACAAACCACGTTTAGTTAACCATTCTTTTGTCTGGATCAAATAAAGCATTGTTTAAAATATAATAATATTGTATTACTTTTTTCATTTTTTGCATTTAACTATCAATTTCTCGTACTGTATTTGTATTACATATTGTTCTGCATAATTCATAATACGTCTTATTCATCATTACTTAATCGTAACTACCTATGAAGTGATACATATGTTTTATCTTTAACTGATCTGTGAGCGCAGTAAAGCTTAAAGCTTAAGGGCCAAATTAAATTAAATAAATGATCCACCTGACAATTATTCATTGGATTATTGTAACGGAGAAAAAATTTGTAATATTCAATATTTATTTTATAAATAGAGAATACTGATTTGATTTAGTTTAGTTATTCGTCCAATTGGCGTTTTTTTTTTTGGCTTCATTTTTCTTTTCGTGTAGAATTTTAATATAGATAAATACTAATGAATTATACTTCCGAACAACCCATGCATACATACATACATATATGTAAACACCCGTCCATAAAAGATTAATACTAGTCGCTTTAATTTTTTTAAATAGTATTTCTTTATTTTCTTCGAAATATAAAGTTTTTAAATGCAAATATAAATTTTTTCACCTAAAAAAATCATTTAATAAAATTCTAATGGTGAGCAGAACTATAAATATGAAATTTGCTAACATGTCCGTAACTCGGGATGGCGTAATAAGTAAAACACTCTGTATGTTACGTGATGGATCTCAGGAAAAGCAGTTTGACTTCGGTTAAGGTGAAAATGTTTTCACATTTAATTCTGTATTATAATGTGCATAAGTGAATATATTGTAGCTAAGTTAAAGTTAAATAAAGAAATTCTGATGAAAAACGGTAGAAAAATAAGCAAACGTTTTGGTAATTCGAAAATGAACATAATTTATGATTAATTTAAAGAAATTTTTGTTTAAAGCAAACATAAGCAGATTTTTAACAATAAATTTAACTTTCTAACACGAAACAAAAATTTTGGTGTTTAAAAATGAAACAAAAATTTTACTCCAACAGATTTATTTTCGTTTGAGTCAACAAAACATGTTTCTTTATATAGGTTAGATTCGGTTTAGTTAGCTTAATAGTGCATCGATGAATCGCCTTGTCGAGAAAATGTCTATACGTTTATGTTAGATTGTTATGTTAAGTTAGGTTTGGTTAGACTAGGCTTGGTTATAGGTTAGATTAGGTTAGGTTACATTATTAGATTAAATTATTATTAGGTTAAATTATTATTCCCAACATTTTGTGGTTCAATGCCATCTTCTTCTTTCGCGGCACTCCTGAGGTTTTGGGTCTCCCATTGATCAACATCCAGTTTCCCCTTGAGCACCACGTAACTTCAGAGACTGTATAGTTTCTTTTTTGGGCGCGATAAATTGTGAATATTTTTGCTTCATTTGAAATTTACATATCTTCACCTACAACTAAATTTTTAATTACTTATGTTTGGCCTTTTCATGAAATTTCGCGACAACCCTAAGACGCATCTGCGGTACTTTGGTTGAAAAACACTGTATTAGAGAGTTGATGAAATTTAATTTCCACCAACAAAATGTGTATAAGTTCAGCAATATATAGGCAGTAGTACGTTTTCTATTGTACTGAAAAAGTAAAGACTAAAGCTTATGGGCAAAATTAAATAAAATAAATAGTCCAATTTCACAATTATTTATTTTGTTACAATTATTGTAAAAACAAAATTGCAAAATTGTATTTATTTTTATTATAAATAAAGAATTATAAATTTATTCTTTCCTTCATATTAGTAGTATACCCGAAAAATGTTAGAGACAAATCAATTGCATGCAACATGATCAATAATGCTCAAAGGGGAGAAGGGGGGGTAGGGAGGTTATGCAACAACGTGGGAGACTGGTTTAGATCCTCCAAGAGGGGAGATGGTAACCTAACTTGGCTGCTCAGGCCCACAAAAGTATATTATATATATATGAACTGTATGTGTAAATATGTGGGTGTGTATGAATGTAGGTTTGTATAGAAAAAATTAAAACCTTTATTAAGACGTGTATGTGGGCCGGGACTAGACCCTTCAAAAGTGGATAACCTAACCTAACAAGGGTAGTAAAACACAAGAAGGGCAGAGAGGAGAGAGAGAGAGAGAGAGAGAGAGAGAGAGAGAGAGAGAGAGAGAGAGACGATCCATTCGTGGCCATGGCGCATCGGATAATGGTGTCTTTACAAGCCTTCCTGGGCGGCTTTAGCATCACAGCCAGTTGGCTTAGAAGGCTGCCAGTCGTATGGCGTAAACGCCTCACAGCTAACAGGCCCACAAAAGTGTGTATATATATATATATATGAATTGTATGTGTATATATGTTGGTGTGTGTGTGCATATTTCCATGAATTTGTGTATGTTTGTCCGTAACAGTATAAATAAAGACTTTTAGGAGCTCCACCCATCAACAGCACGAAGCCGAGATGAGGGCTACACCATCGTCTAAGTATAGACTTTAAGACCTCCCAGCAGTGATATAGTATTGATCTAAATATAGACATTAGGAGCCCCACCCACCAGCAACACGAAGCCGAGACGGGAGCTACACCAATCATCTAAGTATAGGCTTTAGTATTAAAATACGTTTATAAGGCCATAATAGACCAGTAAATCTCAAAAAATGACACAGACAATAGGGATGCTATTTGTGTTCTCATAAAATATTAAAAATACGTTTATGAAGCCAGGGTTGTAAGGTATTGGTGTGCTATCCGTTCTTTCAAGCAAAAACTGAAACATGGTGAACAAAATTTAAAACAAAAACAATTTTTTTCTCTTAATATAAAAATATATCTTTAAATTATATTATAAAAAATATTAATTTTATTTTTAAATAAAACTAGATTTTAGTTTTATGGGTACCTTATTTATTTTTTATAAAAAAATCATTTTACCATGCATTAAAGAATCTATCAAATTATTTAAAACAATTTTTGCATTAATATATACAAATATCATAACTTATAAAAACATATTACTATAATTTTTAAATAAAACTAGATTTTGTGTTTAGGGCTAACTTATTTTTTTTTTTATCAAAAATCATTTTACCACACGCTAAAGAATCTATCGAATTATTTAAAAAAAAATTTCATTAATATATACAAATATCATAACTTACAAAAAAAATAATTTAATTTTAAATAAAACTAGATTTTAGTTTCTGGGTTAACTAAAACTATTTTAGTTTTCGGGGAAACTTATTTATTTTTTATCAAAAATAATTTTACCACGCATTAAAGAATCTATCGAATTATTTAAAACAAATTTTGCATTAATATATACAAACACCATAAATTATAAAAAATATTAATGTAATTTTTAAATAAAACTAGATTTCGCTGACTATCCGAATATGCTTCACCACTTGTATACCCCTGCTGTAATACCGTGTGAGTGCTGTTGTTTTATCTATATATTTCTGATGTATTTCCTATATATATATATATATATATATATATATATATATATATATATATATATATGTCATCACTCTCTACATATACATCATTATTTTACAGAGCTAATGCGTGTGTTCATTTGATGGGGTGTGTGGACAGCGACAGCTTATTTTCGAGCCAGGCTCTACAGGAATTGGCACCAAAAGACCCTCAACTCGATGCCGACACTCATCCGAGAAACACAAACGATTCGAGCAGTGACGACTACATTATGTAAGCAATATGTAAATCGAAACCAATCTGTTGTTTAAGGGTATGCCTTAGCATATCATGTAACTAACTAGTTCCTTTTACATAAAAGCTGTTTTGAAATGATTGGCGCATTAGTTTTTATTTTTCTATTTTTATTTTAAAACCATGACGAAATTTTATTTTAAAACATTCGCCATGCAATTAGCTCGCTCTCTCTCTTTATCCTGTGATAATAATAATAATAATAATGATAATAATAATAATAAAGCGCAATTTATAGTAATATTTTTTCCTTTTTCTTTTAGGGGCTTAGAGAGCGGCTACATAGTCCTGTGTACACAGTCAGCACAGTATGGGGAGGAGTTGGCTGTTTTATACGAAGATGTTCCCCGAAACACGGAATGTGTGATAATCGAAAAAAAACGATGTAAGTTTTTCTTTTTCCTTTTTTTTCTTTTTTCTATGGGTAACATTTTAAGTGTATTTATTAATTAATACAGTAAACCCTCGTCCAACGCGAGTTTGCTTATACACGGAAAAATAAATGCGAACAATTATTGGTCGAAAGTGGAAAATTTGATTATACACGGTCCGCCAAAAACACTCTAATACAGTAGTACTGTACGCGTGCCAGTGCGCGCTCTAGTGTTTTCTCCTACACTCTCCAACACTCCCGCATCTCCCCTCCCTCTCGCGTCACCCCTCGCATCACCCTTTGTCTCAGTCCCGCTACCGCATTAAGTTCAGTGAAGTTGTGTTGCATTGTTTTTTTCGTATTTCGCCGTTGTTTTGCTATTACCCTTAGACAGCAGTATGGCACCAAAATGTAAAGCATCTGGAAGTGATAGTGAAGAGAAGAAAAGTCGTAAGGGTATGACATTAGCCGAAAAACTAAAGATTTTAGATAAGTTGTGTGGTGGTATGAGCATAACATCACTTGGCCGCGTGTATCACGTGAATGAGTCTACCATACGCAACATCCGAAAGAGTGAAGAAAAGAAGCGTGCTATTTTCATTTAATATATTTTTATTTATCATATGTAAATATCATTATGTTTACGATTTTATTATGTTCTTATTTCATATACAATATAGGTAGGGAAATTCATTTATGTGTGAGTAAAAATTCTACGTATCTAAGTATTAATGGGAGACTTTACGCGGCCGCGTTCACGTATCCCCATTCATCCCATGGCCTGGGTTTGTTCGAAGTCGACGGGGGTTCTGGTTAGGAGGCAGCAACGGATTTGTTACTTGCAGTAGTTTCTTCTATATTACTCTCCGAGTTCTTCTAAGTGGCTCGGAGGATTCTGAGAGGCTTATTAAATTCTCTGAGGATTCCCCCCGATTCTTCTTGTAACGTATCGGGAGATTTTAATGACTAAGTTCTCTGAAGAGAGCACGGCTCGAAGAAGATAAAGACTTTTTCTTACTGTAATTTACTGCTAAAATGTTACAGGTAATGCTCAGCCTCGTAGTCTAATTCAGAATGAACATGGAAGAAATAATGGGGGTTTATATACCCCTATTCTGCTAACATCATTATTATTAAATGTTGAAAAGGCTGTATTATTTTTGCACAATAGTTAGAAATAAAGTAAACTTTTTTGCTGTGACAATGGTTAAACAGATAAACAGGATATAGGAAGAGGAAGCCATATTTCTATCTTAAACAGCCTATGTTTTCCGGGTCTGCCAAGTTAATTAGAAGTGGAAATTGAACTATGTATCTTTACACTAAAATATGCTTATGAGCAAAAATTAAAAGTTTAAGATTTACAATTAAATGCTTAGGCAAGACATGAATTCATCTTTTATAACGAAGAGAGAACGTATACAAAACATGAACATTGCAAACGTTACTCAGGATTCATTATTAAGCTACAGTAAATCTAAAAATGATAAAGAAATTTTTAAAAGAACAAGTCATCAATTACACTGGTCTGCGTCATTTTTGAGGTCAAGGTTTTTTCAGTTGTTCTTTTATAAGTTTTGCATGCTGAATTAAAAAATGTAACTCATTTTGCTCAATCAGGTCAGGTTTTTATGCTATCTCAATTTTAAAAAAATTAGATAATCGTTATGAAATGAGCAAGTTTATTTTTTTTAAAACAGACATACATTTTAACCAAGTGTTAGCCAAGCTCTATATAATAAACAGACACAACTTATTTCTAATTACGATTGTCATTACTGTTTTTCAGCATGAATAGAATGTGCAAGAATGACCCAAACAGGTTCTGCTACATCTGTGGTAAAGTCACTATGTCAGACCGGCAGTCAAACATCACACATTTTGTGAGGAAAAGCTATCACGTCTACTTTGGAGTTAAACTTCGTGACCAGGACAAAGCCTTTGCCCCTCACATATGCTGAAAAACGTGCGTTGAAAGTCTGCGGCACTAGAGCCACAAGAAGGTAGAGTGTCTACCTTTTGGTGTCCCAATGGTGTGGAGGGAAGGAAGAGATCATACTACTGACTGTTATTTCTGTATGACAAACCTACAAGGTAAGTTAGTATGAATTTAATATGAATTTCATTTTATACTTACAAAAATATGCCTGACAATATATGAGATATGTCTTTATCTGTCTTTATCTGTTTCCTTTTAGGCATAAATCGAAAAAACAAGCAACGCGTAAAGTATCCAGACGTGCCATCTGCCATAAAGCCAGTGCCTCATGGACCAGAAATTCCAGTTCCAACACCGCCCAACAACTTTGATTCGTCGTCCGACTCAGATGAAGAAATGGATGATAGTGACATATCTGGTACATACCAACCTACTGCCGAGACAAGTCAACCCAAACTCTTGAGCCAAGCTGAGTTGAACGATTTGACGAGAGATTTGTGCTTGTCCAAAGAATCTGCTCAGTTGCTAGGGTCACGTCTTCGCGAAACTCGTTTGTTAGCTCCAGAAACAACATTCTTCTGGTATCGCAGCCGCGAAGAAGAGTTTCGAGAATATTTCACGTTGGACGAAGAAGCTTCGCTGGTTTACTGTAACAACGTCAACGGCCTCATTGCAGCTATGGGTTTAGCGTATGACCCTACAGAATGGCGGCTCTTCATCGACTCCTCAAGCAGAAGCTTGAAAGCCGTACTACTCTACAATGGTAACAAGGTCGCGTCTGTTCCGGTGGGTTAATCGGTGCAGATGACTGAAAGTTACAGAACATGGAGCTTTTGCTAACTGCTTTGAAGTACAAACATCACAATTGGATGATATGCGGAGACGTAAAGGTATGTTCGTGTCTACAAAAAAAAAATATAAATATATATATATATATAATATATATATATATATATATTTATATATTTATAGCTTATAGCCCTAGTGCTGGGTCTACAAGGCGACTACACCAAATACCCCTGTTTTCTCTGTCTGTGGGACAGCCGAGCAGACAAGCAACACTACGTACAACGCGACTGGCCAGCAAGACGTGGCCTGGAACCAGGTTCGCACAACGTTCTGTCACACGCTCTCGTGAATCCGCAGATGATTCTACTTCCGCCGCTGCACATCAAGCTCGGACTTATGAAGAATTTCGTCAGGGCACTCGACAAAGAAAGCCGAGCTTTCGCTTTCCTGAATCAGAAATTTCCACGCGTCAGTGAGGGCAAAGCAGGTATTTTTGACGGCCCTCAGATCAGGGAGCTAATGAAAGATGCTCAATTCGACGAAAGTCTGGAGGACAATGAGATCAATGCCTGGCTCGCATTCAAGTCCATTGTCACGAATTTTCTGGGCAACCACCGAAGTCCAGAGTACGAACGTGTTGTCGAGGAGCTCCTGCAGAGCTTCCAGGCTCTTGGTGCACGTATGTCCATAAAGATGCATTTTCTCAGCTCGCATTTAGACTACTTTCCGGACAACTGCGGTGATGTCAGCGAGGAGCAAGGAGAGCGCTTCCACCAGGATATTCGAGTGATGGAAGAGAGGTACCAGGGCCGCTGGGATGTGAACATGCTCGCGGACTACTGCTGGTGCCTCAAGAGTGACGTTCCAGCTGTGGAACACAGACGAAAGTCTTTGAGAAAGCCCTTTCGTCCACATTAACTGTACTCGTGTACCATTTTTTATATACTTTGTACATTTTCTGTCAATTTAAGTCCGTTTTAAAAAAATAAACTTGTTAATTTCATAACGATTATTTTCGAATTATCTATTTTTTTAAATTGAGATAACATAAAAACCTGACCTGATTGAGCAAAATGAGTTACATTTTTTAATTCAGCATGCAAAAATTATAAAAGAACAACTAAAAAAACCTTGACCTCAGGAAAAAAAATTTCAAGCGCAGACCAGTGTTATTAAAGTAGAAAGCAAATCAAAAATTTATCCCAACGGAAAAATAATAATAAAATATAATAATAACAATATCGCCGAGTATACATTCCTAAATAGAGACATAATGTCGGGTCGCACATTGAGTACAATCCCAAGTACATCACTGAGTACGTTGTATTTTTGGTTTATTACAATTATGATTATAATTACCAATTAATTCACATTCGCTTATTATCGTTAATTATAGTTTCATTAAAGTACATTCATTACATTATATTAAATTATTATCGTTAATTACAGTTTCATTAAAGTACATTAATTACATTACATTAAATTATTATTGTTAATTATAGTTTCATTAAAGTACATCAATTACATTATATTAAAATATTACAGTTAATTACAATTAAACAGTTAACTATAGTTTTTTTACAGTGTTTCATATTTATAGACAATTAGGATGTTAGGAGTATAACATAAAGTACATGGGCACATACGGTGTGTATATATATATATATATATATATATATATATATATATATATATAACACATAATAATGTTTTATGATTAGAAGCAAGCGAGAGGAGATTTTCACCTCAGAAGCGCTCGCTTCCGCTGTGGTTAGCGGAATTCGAACACTTGCATAAGCATTTATGAGTATTGCGAGAAATTAATTAATTTAAAGAAAAGAAATAAATAGAATACATGTGAACGTACTTACATGTAAGTTAACTACGTACGTGATCATGATCATTTGCGAACATGCACGAATGCATAAAGTTTTGTACACACATTGGTAGTCACACAATAGGTTGACAATAGGTAGCTGAATGAATAATTAATAAAATTAACAAAAGATAAATGTCAAGAAAGGAAATGGACGTATGAATGAACAACATATAAATAATAATAGGTTAAAGAATTTACCATACATTGAATACTAAAGATGTCAACATACTAAATACGTGATTCAGTATTCAAGGTATGGAAAACGTGAAGGGAATTAAGTTACTTTATGACGTCATAGTTATTTACTTCATACGTACAGTATAAGCCATTATTGGGAGCACTTAGAGGAAACGAATTAAAGAGATGCAGTAATGAAGGGTTTGCAGCCATGGTACAAGAGTGAGTGAAACTATTCATTAAATAAATATACTTATACGAGTATACAGTAAATATTAAGGAATTGGTACATTTGAGGAAGAATTAAGTAAATGAATAAAGAAGCACAAACAAGGGTTCAAATCATACCACATTCAATGTGCATGCATAATCTAATAAAATTTAGGGATGAGGGTTAGATGCAAGACATCAATAACACTGGGGAACAAATTTTAACTTTTGTTTTGTTTCTTGGACGTGAACAGGTCGGTCTTATAGGAGTTTTTCCGCTGATTCCGAATATAGCCGTAGAATTTCTCGATCACCCAAGGTTACTGAGAAATTTGTATTTTAATATTTATTCAAAAAGTGTATAGAAGTTAGTAAAAATACTTCATAAAAATTATATTAGTGGCAGATTGGCATTTAAAATATTCTTCTTAAAACTTCTTTGTCACTGATTTTCTCTTGTAGTTTTCATTAGGAGCTTCTCGCATCAATGTCCAGCAGTAATCAGCTAACATTGCCGGATCCCACCTCCCTTGGTAGCGTTTCTCCGTAGTAGCTATATCTTGGTGGAACCTTTCTCCATGCTCATCGCTTACGTCGCCGAGGTTTTCAGGGAAGAAATCTAAATGGGAGTGCAAGAAATGGATTTTTAGTGACATATTACATCCCAATAACCTAATGCTTCAATCATGTCCTGCACTATTTTTTCAGAGTTAGAGCTTTGATGTTCCCTAGAAAATTTGTGACAACATTCTTCATGGCCTCCCATGCCACTTTTTCTTTTCCTCTCAAGGCATCATCAAACTTTTGATCTTTCATGAGCTCTCTGATTTGGGGACCAACAAAGTCCCTTCTTTTATCTTTGCATCGCTAAGTCGTGAAAACTTTTTTCTC
Organism: Bathynomus jamesi; assembly: GCA_023014485.1. Lineage (NCBI taxonomy): Eukaryota > Metazoa > Arthropoda > Malacostraca > Isopoda > Cirolanidae > Bathynomus > Bathynomus jamesi. Next base: position 93,299 of record JAJOZX010005452.1, on the reverse strand, counting down.
AAAATATTTGAATGCCTCATCTTCCTTGTTCATTGCTTTGACAAAAATTTTCATGATGCCAAGTTGATGTGAAGTGGCGGTAAGTATATTTTCTTGGGGTCAACTAAGGGTTCATGAGACACATTCTTCAGTCCTGGGATACATTTTTGACGAAGTGGCCAATCCTTTACAAAATATGCGAATCTCTGGCTCTGCTGTCCCATTCACAAAGGAGCAGCAGAACTTCGTATAACCGAGCTGCATTCCCAGAAGAAGCGCGACGACTTTAAATCCCCACATATATACCAACGAAACTGGTCATAATTAATCTGCTGAAGGATGATTCATATTTTCGTAGATTCCTTCATGTGGACAGCGTGCCCTACAGGAATGGAAGGGTATTTATTTCTTTATTTCCATTGTGAAGTAGTACAACCTTGAGGCTTAGCTTCGAAGAGTCAATAAATAAACGCCGATCTTCAGATTTGTGCTCATGACCGAGAGCTAACAGCAGTCCATTTACATTATTACAGTAGCATAAACCACCTGACGAGGAGAAATACTGCATCAGATCTTTTTGGCGAGTGCGGAACGCCGATATGCTTGTATCTTTTGCCAGCAAATTCCATTCACGTAACCTGGAGCCCAATAATTCCGCTTTCCGGAAGGTCCAAATCTCTCACGAGATCATTCAGCATAACCTGCGTTATCATACGTGATTTGTTTGATTCAGGTTGCTGAAAGTCTGTATCTTTAGTGTCATCAATTTCCATTGGTTCAACTTCAGACTCTTCATCCAGTGTCCATGACTTTGGGGGAGTTGGAATTGGGTTATCATCGTCATGTAGTACTGGTCTCATGGCAGATGCAAGATTTGGGTATTGAATTTTATGTTTATTTTTGGCAGAGAATCATGAAACGTTAGTCATACAAAAATAGCAATCCGTTAGGTGATCCTTGGGCTCTCTCCAAATCATTGGTATGGCAAATGGCACAGATTTGCGGGTACCTTTAATCCAACCCCTAAGAGTGACGGCACAGGAAATGCATGAGATATGAGGTGCCCAGGATTTGTCTTGGTCGCCTACCTTACATCCAAAATAAAGTTCGTAAGCCTTCTTCACGAGTGGGGTCATTGTCTTCCTCTGTGCCATTATGGTCAGTTCTCCACATACGTAGCAAAATGTATCTCTGGGATTAATACAGTTTCTATTCATGCTGGCGGAAAATTATTGAAATCACGGAAAACTTTTTGGAATGAAAAACCAATTTTTTCTACTATGAAAAATTTAAAATTTGAGCAAAACTTGAAAAAAATTTCTTTCTTTTTATTAAAAATCTGTTTGTTAAATAGCTATATTTTTTAATGCAAAAAATACTATTAAATATAGTTTAACCTGGAAAAAAAAGAAAGTAAAATTAAATTAGTACACTTAATTTTAACTAATATTTTGGGAAAACTCTGAGTAAATGGAAATATTATTTTCTCGAAAACTATGGGTGATAGAAAAATTCTGAAAACATATTTGGAATCAGCATCAAACGTTCTATAAGAAACACCAAATAGTTTTCAAGAAACAAAAATGTTGTTCCCTAGTGTAATTAATTATAATAAATTCTATAATAAATGGAAAATGGAGATATGGGTAATATTGTGATGAAAATGTTAAACGATCTAAACCGTCAATTGTCTTGTTTGTACTTTAAGGGAATAAAATTAAGGGACATTCGTTTCTCAAAACGAACCTTCAATAACACAACATGGATTCGACTTAACCATAGAAATGGTAGGTCGCATGGTTGTGAAACTGCAAAAATAGAAAGCAACAAATAAAAATTGTATCCAAATTCGCGTTAGGCGATTTTGGTTCTTATGTAAAAATTAATATTTGATTATATAGGAATTATTCATTGTTCATTTTTACATTAAGTTTGTCCAACGCGGATTTACCTAACGCGCCGTTCTCGAAGAACCTAACCCCGCGTGGGACGAGGGTTCACTGTAAATAATACATTACATTTTTTACGTAATATTGACTTCAATGTTTTATCGCACACATACAAATAGGAGTGGTAATAATGCACAATTTCGTTTTTTACACATTATCTATCTATCTATATATATACACGGTGAACCAAAAGTAGGTGGACAGTAGGTTGAATACGGTTTGTGTTATATTATATTATAACTATGGTGTTCATTATAACTATGGTGTTTGTGTTATATTATATTAAATATTATAACTAAATTTATTTAAATTTTATTTTGTATTATAGTATACAAAAAAATTAAATATGTATTCTCAAAATATACGTTATCATTTACTGTCCACCTACATTTGGTTCACCCTATATATATATATATATATATATATATATTAGTCCAGGAAATTTGTAGTTAGACCTGGGCAAAATTGCTTCAGAAGCTTTCTAAACTGTTTCCAGCTCAGGAATCATTGCCGAATAACATATCCAAAATCCGACAAAATTGGACCCCGGAACACCCCCAAAAATGAAATTCAAAATGGCGGACTGGATGTTTCCTACGAAAAAAAAATATAATTTACGCTTTATTTATAGAGATACATTTGATGCTTTTTCTTTCAGTTGTAATGTTTTAAATAATTCAACAATATACAACACAACCAGTTATTACGCAAATATAATGTTATATAGCTTTTTACAGATTTTATAATCAATAATACAACAATTATTTTTTTCCCAGTTTCAAGTTATGTTCATTACAGAAGAAGTGATACCTGGTCACAAACATACAGAAATTAATCCTCTTCATCACTATCATCCGATAGATTCCGGTACTTGGGTTGTTATCGCAACCACTGATTTGGCACTCGCCACAAGCGGCTGAACAGGGCATTCCATTACGCTTGCATCCCATCTTGAAGTAGCACATTTCGTCTTGCAGGAGCAGCGGATCATGTTGAGTAGATAATTGGAGCTGGTGGCTTGTCGCAGGCTGTAGGGTAGTAGGAATTATTCTTTACATACCAACCCCACTGTTCTGCATCGATCTTCTCTTCTGTAGACTTCCAGATTAGTATTTGAAAGTATGTGCGAAAGCTGTGGTACTTTGTGGACGCATCGGTAGGTGGCAAACGTTCGGGTGTAACAAAAGATTTAGCTGTAGCTACCTTTTCAACTAACATTCGATGACGTAGTGCGTTAGTGGATTCAAGTGTTTTGCAGCCATACAACAGAAGCATTGCCTTTCTTCCATCGGCTTCAATGTCACAGTGTTGGCAACAATCAGAACAGAATGTATTTGCAACTGAACGGAGTTCAGCCACCTTCATCAGTGTGTCGAATGCTTTGGCTTTACCGATCGAAAAAATTCTGGATGTGCTATCACAGCCCGTGAAAGCATGCACAAACAGGAGATACTTGCAGATGTCATTGCCTAACAATGATTGAATGCTGAGAATATCATACACAGGATTAGGAGACGGTCCCCGTCTTATATCGCTGCGATAGTACAACTTGAAACCACTGTCCTTGGCGTGGTACAGAAGGAGAATCAGCAAGTCGGTGTCTTCCCCTATTACTGTTGTAGTTGCATTTTCTGATGAGGAAACTGCTGCACGAACGATGTCCACATCAGCATCCCCATCTGCGTTGTGAACAGTACACCCGTGCTTCTTCAACATCTCACCTACGAGGGAAATAAATGCTTGCTTGTTGTTTTCATTAGCCAAGAAGTGTTCCTTCTGGCCAACAAACTTCATGCTTGGACTGAGATTCACATTTCTGCTTGTCTTGGTGCTGCGTCTTCTGTGGGTCATGTCCTTGATCGTAGGAGAGCTGCTGTAGCCATCAAAAACAATGATTGCTTTTCCATATGTTTTCAGAGTGAAATCGGCATATGAGTTGGCGATGCTGTCATATGGTTCATCTTGACGCTAGGAAACACGATGTAGTAGAGATCCACCATCCAATACGTACTGGTCTGTGCACTGAATTTCTTGAACTTCTTCCATGCGTAAAGTGTCAGTGTATTTGATTATTGCATGAGCTAGCTGAGACTTATCGGGTTTCCTCAAGATACTTCGTGATTCGAACAATGCAGGAGGATATGCACACAGTTCGTAACACATGACATCTTCAAGATTCATGTCTCCGCCAGTGGCAACAGTCATCATTCTCTGAAACAGTAGTGCAGGATCTACTTCTATATCTGAAGCATCAGTGATCACAACGGCAGAAGCAGATCCTAGTGCTTTCACTTTGTCAGATCTTTGGCAGAATATGTAAAGGCTTGTTTCCCAATCATTTTTACGACAATGTTCGTACCGATTGAATGCAATTGATGAACGTTAACTCCAGGATCAGCAGTTAGCCCTGTTACAATGTTGCAGAGACCCGAGGTAGAATGGAATGGGGATAAGGATTCCAGACGTTCAAGTACTTTCTTCATGTCATTACTGTCCCTGATTTGTCTACTTCCCCTCATTTCCTTGTGCTGTTCACTACTTTCCAACAAAACTCTGGTGTATTCCTGCATTGCTAAGTTATAAGTGGAACACAGAGGCATAGAAAAGAGCCACGTTGTCCTTTGGATGTCTGTAAATCCACTTCCGCGTGTCAGTCCGCCTCTGCTTTTCAGGGAACGCATTAGTACTTGTTCTATAACCAGGTCTGTGCCGAGTCCGGCCCATAATCTGTCGCTTCTTCTTACCACAAACTTACCTTCCTGGAACATTTTGTTAACGGCTGGATTTTCAGAAGGCAAACTTAACATTTTCTGGAGGTACAGGTATATCGATTTCAGGTAATTGTGATGTCCGGCTGCTGCAATTATGGGGATGGTCTCCAGCATAGCTTGCAAGTGCAAATCCCACGAGCCGGTTCTGTCTGCTGTTATCAAGGAACGTGCAATGTTGATCATTCGCTGATATTCCAACCAGAGTTGACTTGTTTGCGAAGTAGATTGTAGGTCAGTTTTCTTCGCATCCAAAGTGGTAGCAATCTGAGACAATGCATTCGAAGATTCCACATCCTCAACTGATTGTTTGGCGGTCATAACATCGTCGAGCAGGTCACAAGCTTCCTTATGGAGGTCATGAGGAGTTCCATCTTCATTACGAGGGAAAACGTCTGCGACTAGTAAGGTACTAAGAGCTGCATCTACTATCATATGACCACGTATCGCTCTTGAAACAGCTTTTCCAGACATCATGTGTTGCACGGCATTTGGTCCGTATATTTCTTGAAGTACTTCAGACAATCCTGAACCATTCATAAGAGTACCGACTGCTCCCAAAAGATTCATCAGAGTGTGAAATGATCCCAGCATTAAAACAATGTCCTGCAGGTCTCTCTGTTCATTGATGATTTGGGAAGCTTTCCAGAACAAAGGCTGATCAAACGTAATAATGCATGGGACTTTTTGATCGCGTGCTATCTTACTCAAATATAGTAATGTCGAAAATATGCAGGTCATGTCAGTTGGCGACATATCTATGATGGGAAGGAACGTGATCGACGCCACACCTGGATGTGAGACACTTGATCCACCGTGAATTGCCTGCATTGTTCCGGACCAACTTGGACCTGATCTTTCTGCTGAAGATATCTGCCAGAGAAGACTAAGTCGACTTATGGTGGCAGTGGGTACTGGAAGTTTGCGGAATGAGATGTCCCTCAACATGCTTCTCGCGTGTCTATATTCCCTAATGTCAACGGTTGCAATCTTCTTAATGTCATTGTCACCAACATTACGCCTGTGAATAGAAGGGTGGATCTTGATCTTCGGAGTTATTGCGGCAATCATACCCATTCCATGAAAGGTATTCTTCCCATCCAAAGTGCAGACATCATGATCGACGTTATATGCTGCTAGAAGGACTGCAGTGTTTTCATCAACAGTAAAAGAGCCAGACCCACTTGCCAGCGCCGCGTTTCTTTCGAATCTTGTTACTTCTGCATACGACGAACAGTAACCCAGCTGATGGAGAACGTCAATAAGGTACCTTGACCTAAAGTTGTGGTGTAGCTGAACCGACAAACCGATCTATAGTGGACATAGTAATCCTCTAGGACGGGTTGCTTGCATAATGCTCTGCCCAATTGCACCTATTTTTCTTGAAGCATCCTGTCCCGCAAATGCTTTTGATAATAGCAATTTCAGACTGTTGGGAATGTAATGAGAGCACTTTCTGCAGTGATGTCATTTGGAGATGGATACACATCTTTTCTAGGCGAGTCGACAGACTTGATATCACTTCTGATTATTTTTGCAGCAGCTTCTACTAGGTAAATCTTCTGTAGCTCTATATCTATATCACATTCTTTCGACTTTTTGTGATAATCTATAAGAATTTCATTAGCTGTCTCTCGTAGTGTTACTACATCTGCCTTCCCACTTTCACCTGATATTATGATCTTGTCTCCGTAACGTTCTAAAAGCTTTCTCTTCATGTGCCTGCGTTCGTAGACAGAGCTCTGACTTCCTTGAAGATATTCCTCCATTTTGGAAATTAGTTCTCCAATCAACAGTTGTTCATCATCATTCTCTTCCAGGTAAGCACAGGTCTGAAGGAATGCTTGGTGTTGCTCTTCATTAGTTGGTCTCCCTTTCTTCGAATCATGATCGTCGGAGGAGTATGCGCGAGGAATGTTTTTTCCACTTCGAAAATTTACGCTGCAGGTGTGATGGTAGACACAATCTGCAGCAGGAAGATCACGAAGATAATACTCCAGACGGCCTTTTACATTAAACGACCATTCATCGCAGCTGCTTTCACAGCACCTTTTTATGGTTTCGGAGAACTCTGTAGTTCTTATTTTGACATGCTCTGATTTTGGTTTGTGTTTGGAAAAAAAGTCCACAAAGGTATCACAAAACAAACAGTGAGTAGCACTGGAAAATGCGTATTCATGAAAACGAGCACTTTTAATTGGTATTGCCTCGGCTGCGGTCTGTCGCTTCTTTATTTCAATGGTCTTTTTATCCGTAAACCTTTTCCTACATACAACGTGAACACTTATTCCAGCTGTTGCAACAACATCGCTTCCACGGCTGCGGCTGGATGCATTTATACCATCTGCTCCTTTTTGCGAGATGTGAACCACTTCCTGTCCGCTGTCCAATTTCTCCTTACAAATCACGCACAATTCTTCAGGGGTCTGCATTCTTGAAGGCGGACGCACACCGAGTCAGCCGTACACCGAGTCAGTCTGAAACAGAAAACACAAATTAATAAACTGTGTTGCAGTATTTAAAAGGAGTACATAATAACAGTTTTAAAGAAAATGACAAGCACAAATACGCAGATTTGATAGTGGGTAGTAGGAATTAAAGAGTTGTATATAATATAAGTTTATAAAGATGTAGCAATGTCCATTCTCACATACACTCCATACAGTATATTTTATTTACATTACGTGACGTCATAGTTTAATACTAGCCGCCTAATACAATTTTTAGTGTCATATAGGTTAATTTAGAAACGAAAATGTGTTTTAAAACATTTTACTGATCAAGAAAAACGTCATAACTCTCTCTACAAAGCGAAATTAAAATTTATTGTATTTCGTAGGAAACTGCCAGTCCGCCATTTTGAATTTCATTTTTGGGGGTGTTCCCGGGGTCCAATTTTGTCGGATTTTGGATATGTTATTCTGCAATGGTTCCTGAGCTGGAAACAGTTTAGAAAGCTTCTGAAGCAATTTTGCCCAGGTTGAAGCTATTTTTGCTCTAGATTGCCTGGACTATATATATATATATATAGTTTTAACGGTTATAAAATTAGGAACAAGATTTTAATTACATTGGTATAAATAAGTGTAGTACAATTTTAACTATTAACACACATAGTTCTCGTTTATTGCGGCGGTACATGGTATATATATATATATATATATATATATATTATTATATATATATATATATATTTGTTCTCATTTATACAATGCGCATCTTTGCTTAATTTACAAGGTTAAAAGCTATACTGCGTACGGTGCATATTTGGTACAATTTAAAATAATTAATCGCTGAAGATAGTTGTCGTTTCTTTTATGTATATGTATAAACCTAAAAATTCACACATTACACCGGGTGACCACAAAAGGGAACCGCGTTTTTTACCTGGAGATATACCTTCATATCGTTGCTCGCAGGGTTACACAAATCGAATAATTGTAGAAAATTTGTAAATTCGTTCCCGCGGGCCATATGCATGAGAAAGCACACACAATACTGCCCACAGACACTGCTGTACAAACTCTGGAAACGATAAGGATTCCAACCTATTTGTAGAATTTGCAGTTGTTCGAGAAATTTTACAGTAATAGTATCATTCCATGGATGTTTACCCAGCTAATTAAAGTAGTACATTCGTTCCCTATTTTTAAAATAAACGGCTATCCAATGGAGACCTTCTCCACTGTTAATACCTGTATTCATGATAAGTGTGCTGCAGTCTCTCGTGATTGGAAGTTTCAACGTTTCATTCTTTGCAAACACGCCGATAAATTTGTCATGCGTGAATTGGTCACTGTTCATCGCTCTCTGGAGTGTAACTGTGTCCATTTTTAAAAGTCCGTCACTACGCACCTAAACCTGTCAAATTCGATTAAAGCCTGCGACTCGAGGTAAACTATTACGCTAATAGGCGCAACTAGCAGCTTGTCGAACTCTAATCTTAGTGAGATATTGCCTCTCTGCTGTGGACTTTTGTGTGTGGTTATACTCCCACAGAAATCGGTGAGAGGCCAAACAGATACAGATTCGAACTCTGGACGAATTCAATCAGCGTTACACCGGTTCCTAAACCGTCACAACCACCGACACTATGCGCTAGATTGTTATACGCTCTTGTACAAAGTGAAAACTCGTCATCTGTAGAATAACGCGTTTCCAATGTTCCACCTAAAGCTACCCCGTTGACATACAGAATTACATTTTTAAGGCCGAAATTTTCGAATTTAAATGCAGATTTTTGGTATTTTCCATTCACAGAAGCATGCGCTTGCATTCCAATTAATATTCACTGTGGCATGTAGTAAATTTTTCTCAATTTCTATCTGCTTAGCAGAACTTAATTTCACACGACGTACGCGGAGATGTTTCCATAATATGAATTACCACAGGTTTAGCACCCTCTTCTTGGTCAGCACCCAGATTTAAACAAATCTCAGGCTCGTCCGTGTGAATTTTAATTTCATATCGACCCCATTCACAAGCAACAGCTCCTGGAACGTGAAATCTGTATGCAACCGTCCATTGCAGTCGTAAATCTTCTTTTTAGATTTTTTAAACTTACTCTTTGTACTACTTTCATCTTTAGCCTGATAATAACCTTTGCCAGTTAACAAGGTGTCCTTCGCTTCTTTTAAAAAGTTGAGTACATTTTCCAGATAGGATCGTATGTGGTAGTAGCCAGACCCTGTCGAGATGTTGACCTAAATTAAATACACGTCACACTGGCTGAATATGGTATGTAGAAAGTTTGTTTCTGGGTATAAGACGTAGTCGTTTTCGCAATCTGACCCATCTGAATGCGCTATCCGTAGTTTAGCGTACATTTGCACACAGCTTGGGTAAAAAAAGTAAGGGCCTTTTGGAGCACTCAGTGGCTAACAACGTTTAGCTGTTAACTATAATAAAGTCGCCATGTTCTATAGATGTTTGTGAAGGAGGCATATCAGAGAGGGCCAGTTCCGATTTACAACATTGCGAACTACTCATATGGATGAAACGTGCCATGGCGCGTCAGAAATAGTGATACCTATTTGACCCACGAACGCAACGTCCTTACCTTATATCATTTGAAAAAAGTGGTCAACCATAGGTTTCATGCGCTTAGAACATTTCTTTTTTTAATGTACTTTTACGTTTAACGCCACGAGTTAGTAACCCCTTCCTCTTCTTCCTCTGTACAGTGCGCTTCTTCATCCAGTTTTTATTTCCGCCGCCACGCATTTTTCTTTTTGCATCTTTAACAATTTCGTCCTGTGTACGTTTTAAATGTTTTTAAGGAGCTTCTTTAGGCTTTGTACCTGCCATTATATCTTCTACCATGTTGAAACGTGATTGTAATGCTTTCCTGCAGAGAAATTTGGCACCACTCTTCAGCAAGGGGACAGCCGTACGCAGTATAGTTGAAAAAATCGACCCAATTCCGCTCCTGCGCTGATATTTTTCAGTGGAATTAGCCACAAATATCTAGAGAATACATTTATTATGAAAAGGCTGTAACGGTAACCGGCATTATACACCGAATACCTTGGCATGTCTGTTAAATCAGCGTGCCAAATAGAATCAACCGAGGCGACTAATGTCTTGGCAATTTTAGACCTTTTTCTCACCGGTTTATGATGTGTATAAGCGTCCTGCTCACGCTAAAACATCTCAACATCTTTTTTTTTCTATTCCCTCATTATAAACGCCACAGTAGTTTATTAACACCCCCGCAGGAGGCTGGATTAGAAATGTCATAATAATTTTTCCTTAATATGTTAGCCATTTGCGTATTTTAGAGGCGCGCGGGTAGGATTGGGCGTTGCTAGTTAGTCTCTTGTTCTTCCTCTTCAGAGATGTTACCGCCGGGTACGAAGGCGTGTTTAGCTGTGGTACATGCGTTGCTTACCCCAGGTTAAAAGAAACCTGTTCTGGTTACCTATCAGTGTTTTTGGGATGTTTATTTGCTGTAGTCTAGCTTTAATATGTTCCCATTCTGGTGGTGAAGATCTATCCCACTTTCTTACCAAATCATGTACGATATCAATGATGTTCGAACCATGTACCTTTGACCCTTCAACAACAACCTCGCCTGTATCGGACCATTGTATAATGGGGTTCTCACTCAGTATATTATAAAGACTTAGTCCTTTATTGCTCAATGTATGAGTAAGACTATTTTTTAAAACATGTTCGAGATGTTGCGGACTCGAACCGTTGTTCTTTACTTGTTCGTCTATAGGCTCGCCATGGTCAGTATCGCCTCCATATTTGACAACTACGGGGAACTCCACAGGGGCCTCATAATTTTCGTACTCACGAAGAAATTTCTGCAGACCTTCTTGGTATAAGATTCTTTTCTCATCAGGAGACTTTTAATTGTTTAATAGGTCTACCAATTCGTTTTCCATTCTTTCAAGCCTGCTTTTACGGAGTTCTAGAACCGTATCTGAACTCTTTGTGTTTTGTAGTAGAGCGTATACCTCGTATGGAATCACAACTACTTTCTTCATTACATTAAACTAGACAATAAAGGGCTCAAAACTGAAAATAAGATGGGTAGGAATGAGCCACCTCTTTGTACAATATTCGCTTTTTCTTCCCCACAATTTGACTTTTACGAGCGAGCGCATGTATTATGTTGTTGTAACAGATTTCACAGATGCATTTTAAAAAGTCGGTGTCAATATTTTTAACAAACAGATGCTGGAGAGTACTGGGCAGCCGATGATAGATTTTTATTAATTCACGGTATTTCTTTAACTTCGCTGTCATTCTGAGATATACACCGTTTCAGCCTCGTTTGGGAATATATTCGTTCTTAGAAGCACCATAAATGTGTTTTGCAGGTGAAGGTCACAAACCAAATATCCGTAACGTTGGCTTGTAGCTTCTTTATAATCTTCCAAAAACTCCTTACATTGATTCGGGAACATTTGATTAGTTAATACCCCAATTTGTTCCACATCTCTACGTTGTGCGAATAAGACTAGATATTGTGTATTTAGCGATACATCACGCATGTATCTATTTTTTAAAAATAGATTCTGATTGATGAAGAATACGCTTATGTTAAGATGGTGGGAGAACACTGTAAATGTCTCGGCAAACGTTTTATCCATTTCTAACATAGATCGTCACTAACAATAACCGTGTGCTCATTACCCTTTATCGAACTAACATCATAAACACCTTTGTGGAACAAAATATTATCTTGGTACTCGTTGAATACGGTCTGGTATGTCGATACCACCATATGACTTTATGCACAAAATTTGAGAACAGTTCCCCCTTATCTTTAATGATTGTAAGCATAAACACGGTTTGGCCACAGCCTGTAGGGCCGGATATAATGCAAGTAGAAGGGCCTGTGAACCTGAATTTTTCTACAGAATCCATCTCTATACGTCACACTCTTAAATGGAACAATTACAAAATATAATAAAACTTTAAGTGATGCTCCTTATATTCTACAGTCCTGATTTTCTTCTACCCCAGAACCGTGAATGATGACGAGAATGAGGTACTGTACCAGCAATATGCCCCCATCGTAGATATTGCAGATGAGGTTGATGATACCGATGCTGGTGTAGTTCTTGTTGAGGCTACAGATTGCACCATCACATCCGCTAGCGTTCCGGAACCCTCAGCAACGACAACTGTAGCATCCCCACTCGACAATTCAAGAAGGAAGCGGGTGCATAATAACATACCCAGTGCTAAAACTCCTTCCACGTCAGGTGTAAAACGAGTAAAACGCTCCACGAGGGCGTCGGCCGTTAGACCCACAGTAAGTTCTGAAAATGTAATAGTAACCCAGCCCTCTACGTCTTACAGCACAACCCCTACAGTACCTTCTTCTATAAGTAAAACTGTACCCTCTTATTCCTATTCAATACCACCCCCCGCTGTGCACTCCTCGTCAGCAACATCTCATTCTGTAGAGAGTAGCATATCACTCGAGTTGGTGACTAGAAACCGGTACGTAGTCAGGGTCGACCAGCGAACCATGTATAACAACGGTGTTCAACACGGATTTCGGCGCGTAGTTGAGCGTATTGTGGAGTTTGCCCTTCAGAGCAGTGAGGGACGTGAAACCGGAACACGATTGTTCCTCGGGTTCAGGTCAGATGATTGGGATAGAGAAGATTTTGGGCAGTAATACCCTACAGACGTTTGGCTGCCGTAGATGTGGAGTACATTTTGGGTTGTATAATGCAGGCCTCTCAAAGTAGTACCGAATTTAATATTGACAACTTTACATAGATGTAGACCACGTTTTCCGTGTTGTGGGGCATACGACCACACCTTATACACTTAACTTCAATTATCACGCTATTTACAGACAGCATTAGTCTCAGCTCCGAGCGTAGTCTTGGCTTATATGTTTACTGTAGTAAATAGGATTGCATATAATATCTGGCTGCCAACGGTTGTGGAGCGTGCGCGTAAACTGGCTACAGACTGCAGGCTCGAATTCGACTGTGATATGGGGTCTGAAGAGTTGAGAAGAGTAGAGCAGGAAATGGATGGATGATCGTCGTAGAACCATGTATGTTTTTAATAGTGTGAGAGAACGTACAAAACCTCTGCTTATTTTAGGATTGTCAGGGACAACGTATCTCCCCATCCGCAATATAAGGGTTCTTTACGCGAGTTATGATAAAAGCCGAAAATATGGTAGGCATCACGATTTGTGTAATGGTTGTCTCGAGTTTGGGGATGATATAGTGAAACATTGTAAGGATTGCCACATGGTATGTGAGCAGTGTAAAAGCTCCAAATGTGAAAGTCGAGTAGATGAGGCTGAGAAGAGGGACTGTAATTTGTGTAGACGCACATTTTTCAACTGTTTTGAGCTCCATAAATCAAATGGGATGTGTACGAAAATGAGATTTTTCCGGTCCGGCATTTTTCATATGATGGACAGTTGGGGAAAGTTCGAGCATAAATATAATGAAATTTGTTGTACTACATGTTATGAGAAATATAAGGCAGAAGGTATAAATCATGTTTATTATATGAAAGATGCCAAACCTAAAAATAAACCTTGCATAACTGTATACTACGACATAGAGACTTACACGAACGCTGAAACCAAAGAGATTATTCCACATTTACTTCTAAGCCAGACTATCTGTGACGAGTGCATGAACGTCGAGTGTGATGAATGTCGCAAATGTGGTAAACGAACAAACATTTTTTAGACGACTGCAAGCGACACCCCTGTGAAGCTCTTTGTGTCCTACATTATCAAGCTCGCGGACCAGTTCAAAAAATGACCGTGTATATTCTTGCCCATAACGCCGCCAAATTTGATACACAATTCCTTTATAAGGAACTACTTGAACACGAGTCCTCCGAGATATTTACAGGCGATCCCTTGAAAAGAGGAAACAAGCTTATACAGATGCAAATAAGAGGTAATGTTCAGTTTAAAGACACTCTGTCATTCACACCTTTTAAATTAGCTAAGCTACCCAAGGTGATGGGCGTAGATGCCGAAGTATCAAAAGGGTATTTTCCTTACACTTTCCTCACTCACGACACTTTAAATTATGTGGGGCTACCACCCCACAAACATTACTTTAATTATGCCAATATGAGTGATAGTGAGCGTGAAGAATTTGATCGCTACTACTACAGTTTTAATTAAAATAATCCTTACAGTATAGCGGATGAATGTGAGCGTTATTGTGTGACTGACGTACGCGTACTTAGAGTATGCTTTCAAGCCTTTAGAAGGATGTACATAACCCGTTTCAATTGTTATCCGCTACAAGCCGCAACCACGATCACGTCATTGTGTTTTACTGTATTCAAGAATAACTTCATGCCTAAAGACACGTTAGCGGTCATTCTCCGAAACGTCCCTCGCAGTTATGGGTATAAGGATATTTACTGGCTCACACAAATACAACAGCAGTCAGGTGTATACATAAAACATGCTCGCAACACGGGGAAAGTGGCCATTAAGATCAATGGTCGTGTTTTTTGGGTAGATGGTCGAAGCGAAGACCCTGCCACTGGTGAGAAGACGGTGTACTCCTTTAACGGATGCTGGTGGCATGGATGCCCATGTCCTGAGTGTGGTATCATAGTAAATAAACATGGCAAATCTCCTGCCGACAGTCTCGCATGGACCCGTACCTGCGACCAACTTATAAGCTCCCAGTTCACTCACGTCCCGGTTCACTCACGTCCATTTTGTGGGAACACGAATATGATGCCTGGATGAAAGCTGATGATCAGCATCGCGAAGAAATAAGGGCTATCAAACGTACAATGGTACTGGACCCCCTCAAATGCGGCAATAGTTTGTTTGGAGGACGCACAAACCCCTTCAAACTATACTTTCCACTTACGGACGGGGTGAAGATTCATTACTACGATTTCTGCTCATTATACTCCTACGTGATGAAGGACAATTCGTACCCTGTAGGCGCACTTGAAAAACTCGTGGGCTCCGCCCTCCCTGTCACCGAAGAGTTCTCAGCTAATTTGAACGAGAACTACTTCGCTCTTTCTTTCGTAGATATGCTCCCCTCTCGCGACTTATGGATGCCAATTTTGCCCGTTGTTATAGGACACAAACTCATGTTCCCTCTGTGTGTGAAGTGCGCAGAGGAGAATAATGGTGACTGTAATCACACAATCAACCAGAGGAAGATCAGAGGTGTTTATACAAGTCCTAAGCTGTCCCTAGCCATTCGTCACGGGTACAGAATACTGAAGATATATGAGGTGTGGAGAAGCTCCCCAACCCCTTCACACCATATATAAATACTTTTTCTAAAGGACAAAGAAGAAGCATCAGGCTACCCGCGAGGAGTTGAGACCAAAAATAAAAAATTGGCGTATATTCAACGCTACCATGATCTTGAAGGGATACAACTTGAACGGGGCCAAATTGTGAGGAACCCCTGCAGTCGCTTTAGCGCAAAGTTATTCCTAAATAGTCTTTGGGGGATTTTTCCAAGAATTCAGACAAGGGAAACGTCCATCTAGCTCAAAGATATAACGAAGTGTGGGATACATCACGTGTCGCAAACAAACCTGAAGCGAGTTTCACAGCAGCCCACGGCCGCATCAAACTTTGGAGTCCACTGCATTCTCTTGGACGGAGGGTTCTGTACGCAGATACAGATTGTGTGATATTCGCGGAGAGGGAAGGTGAATATATGCCTCCTATTGGGGAATTCCTCGGAGAGTTGACTGACGAGATCAAGGATGAGTATGGAGATAACGCCGACGATGATTCTTTTGTTTCAACAGGACCAAAATCTTACGGGGTACGGGTGAGGGTGGGGGAGGAGTTCAAATACATTGTGAAGGCTAAAGGTATCACTGTTAACCAGTCGAACCGTCAAAGCTTCAACCTTGATTCGCTCAAAGAGCTAGTGAGTTTAGAGGATGATGGAAATGAGGGTGACCAACTACCCCACCTGGTTGTAACTTTCGGGTACAGAAGTTAGGGGGCGTGAAGGAACTTAGGGGGACGAAAGTGTGTCGTAACACATAGAGGAAATGATACCAGGTGCCTAGCACCAACGACACTGTTCCCTTTGGATACCGTAAGGTGTGAATATTTGTTATATAAATAATTGTTATATTAGAATCTACTTACTTATTGACGAAATTTTACAATTTATTTATTTTTCCTATTTATTACGTGCATTTAAAATAAATTATGTTTCAGATGACGTTTCATTTTCTCCTTTGTATCTGTAAAAATCTATCCACCACCCACTGTGTGTTACTGACCAGTAAGAAGTCACGTGACTCCTGCTACTAATCCAGCTGGCGGGATATATCTCCTGCCCGTGTGCTCAGTTGACCCCCGTTAGCCCTGGTTCTTAGACGTACCTTTTACCTGTTGAGGAATTCTCGCGTAGACGAAAAATATTGATGGTGACCGATGATATTGCACGCTCTACATTCGTGAAGTGGTACTCGCTAAAGTCTACAGATGTGGTGAACACCCAAGGAATTTCTAGTCACCCCTCATTTGAAACCTTTAAGGCCACATTAAATCGTGCGGAGCATGAGGAGTCCAAATAGTCTATGGTTATTTTGGTGAGAGCATTGCGGGGTTTCGCGGTTCAAACGATGTAATGGAATATGTTATAGGATTAAACTGTACTAAAGAGCACATATATCGTGAAGTGAAAGAATCGACGCTTGCAGAAGAGAAACAAAGGATCTGGGTTGTGAACCTTGTTGATGATTCGTGTGACAGGAGGTATTATACCATGTTACATCACACCGAGTACGAGTACTCTGAAGCAGTGAATGTAAATCTTGTGATTATGTACAGTTTAAAATATTTGTACCACTACATCCATGTATATCATGATGAGGTGTGCAGTGAAATTGTAGCTAAAGGTTTATGTGAATTTTTAGTAGAGTTTAGGGACGAGTATCCTTTGTCCAGCAAAAAGGTCAAATATGGACACATATTTCTCTCAAATAGAGCACCAGAGGGCTAATGAATTCTATATGTGCATAGTTCTTACTTGAGAAAGTACAATGGTGACTACATTTAACCATGAACGTTGTAGATGTATGGTGCGCATTCCAGGAAGTGTGTGATAAATCATTAAAACCGATGATGCTTCATGTATCGCAGATAGAAAAATTCTCTAAACATCTACCGTGTAAAATAGGTTACAGTTTAAAATATTTGGATGGTTCACCAGTGCGCATCGAGTCTTTCATGTTGGAACAATCTCGTACACGAATCTGCATTACTAACGCTTGGCGGCGTTCATGACGCATCCCGTGTGACTCATACCCATCCCCCACACCTCTCACCTCCCCAACCGTCTGCTCGGGTCCCGCGAAGTCAAACGGCGCGCCGCCGGCTTATAGCCGCTTCAGAATTTGACCCGGCTGGACCTTCTCTCCTCACAGGATCAATAGAAAACTATTAAAATATGGAACTCCGGTTGAGCAGTATCCTCAATGCAGTTACGACTTGTCCGTGTTGAAGTCTGTGCGTGTATTCAGACGTAATACCGGTGCTATTATTTATGTACTTGAAACGAAATGTAGACAATCAAACTCTGATAGACGCAATGTTATCTATTTAAGTCTTGAAGAGACCGTGGGGTGTGGACCGTTATAAAATACCTATGGTTGTAGGCACAAAAAGAGAACAGATTAGTGATGCACCCTCATACGCTATTATTTGTACGCTATGTGTAAATCGTGATACAAACTACAGTAACCATGCGTTGATATACGGTTGATGTGGAAGAATACTGCTGACAATAACGCCCTTATCCCCATGCGAGGACGTTTCATTCTCGACAGAATGTTTGAAGTCGTCGGTTTCCATAAACTAAAACCTATATTAGACGCACGTGTTGCTGATATGCGTTATTTTGACATGGTACTTTAATACGCGTACACCGTCCTGCTCGATGGTTTTACCAAGTGTAGGAACGAACAAGGCGAGAATGGTTTGGAACCGGATACGTATTTAGACGGTACAGCCTCCTCGAAATATCATGAACTTTGGTACAAAGGTCTAGAAGGTGTAGGGTTGAACTCACCTTCACTGTTCACCCTGAAGAATTATTTCTTTATATAAGACACGGTTGTCGGCACGATTTAGAAACATACTTCAATTGCCGATATGAGTTGTGAAGAAGATTTTACAGTTGCAAAGGTCGGCTCGGAAAGCATAAATGCCCGTTTGGAAAGGAGTGTTCATAAACTTGAATTTAATGGTGATACTGTAGCAGACGATGTCATCTTTTTGCGTGCTTTTGACTGTATTCTATCCGTGTTTAAAGAGCGAGATAGTTTGATCCCCAATTGTATAGTGGGTACAAAAATAGTGTTAAACGAGTTGAAAGCCCTTTATATTGAAAATAGACACCCGCATATTTTGAGTGGTGAATTAATGTTACATCGCATTTATTGTGTAGTAAAAAGCAATGAGGATGTAAATGTGGACTCGATTACATGTGAGTTTACTGTTTCATTTAAGCGTGGTAGAAATTGACCTTAAACCATGTATTTCCATTTTTGACGCGTGTATATAAATAAATAAATAAATAAATAAATATATATATATATATATATACACACACACACCAAGTGTTGTGCTTTCTGATTTTGTTGTATATAGAATTCTTCTGTACTAGCTGTATTATTTTTTGTTTTGATGCGTATTTATGTATATATGTAAAATAGCTTCATTGTGTATTATTCTTGTATTTGTGTCTAATGTATATGCATTTCTCCTCCACTGGTTGTATTATTTTTATATTTGATGTAAATATATATGTGAAATAAATCATGTATGTATTATCCCTGTTTTGCACCTAATGTATATACATATTTACTAAATGTATTTCATGAATGATATATATTAAATATACATTTTATTTCTCCTTTACAGCATATAAACAAATATTAATGGAAATGAAGGATATATATATATATATATATATATATATATATATATATATATATAGATAAAGTAAACAGTGTGTGTGTGTGTGTTTGTGTGTGTGTGTGTGTGTGTGTGGGCGACTGTACTCTCTTTAGAAACTCTCTGACAGCCGATTACGCCATACGATTGGCTGCATTCTAAGCCAAACTGCTGTGATGGTAACGCCGCCCATGAAGGCTTGTAAAGACGCTATTATGCGATGCGCCATGGCCAAGAATGGATCTTCTCTCTCTCCTCTCTCTCCTTCTTATGTTTTATTACCCTTGTAAGGTTAGGTTACCCACTCCACATTTGAAGGGTCTAGTCCCGGCCCACATACACATCTTAATAAAGCTTTTACTTTTTCCTATACAAACCTACATGCACACTCTATAGGGGCAGTTTTTAGAATTTGGAAATTCCGAATGGCCCTTAGTCATATTGTTTGGTTGGATGAGAAAACCCTAAATATGAAGTTCGAGCCCGATCGAAGTACATTTAGAGGTTCCGCATCGACCGTTTCTGTTGTACCGTGTGTTCGAAATAATGGATTTATCTGGGAAACCTGTAACCATGGCACTATTACATATATACAGGGTTGAAAAAAACCATGGTTTTTAAAAAAAAAAAAAAAACCAATGGTTTTAAAAAAAAAAAAAACTTAACTCAGATAACTCAATTAGGTACTGGTACTCAGAAATTAGAATTGCTGACTGTCTCATTTTTTAATTGGAAGATGTTAGATGTAAGAAGTGCTAACTTCACAAAAATGAAAATAAACCTAATAACAACATTTATATTTGTAGCTACATGCGTTTATAATGTAATTGATACAGGTAACTTCAATCCTTTTATGTGCAATGCCACTATTAAATAGGCCTGCTAGTGCAAGGTAGCTATATTATATACTACCGTACATACTAGGCTACCCTGAACTGATGGTTTTTAGGTCTTATCAATATAAATATAAGTTTTAGTTTTAGAGCTATTAGTTTATGAATTAAATAATTTGTGTTGTAAAAATTGAAATTATAAAAAAACAAAAAAAACCCAGAAAAACATGTTTTTTTTAAATGGTTTAAACCATGGTTTAAACCAATGGTTTAAACCATTTGGGTTAAACCAGCCAACCCTGCATATATATTGCTATAATTTATGCATTTCATAAATTTAAATATTTATAATTAATATTTGCTTCTCATTGTATATATTTTCACTACTTTTCAGCATTGAGATCTGGCAACAGCGCAACGCCGGGTTAGTGTGGTGAGTCACACTGTCACAGTCTTCAGTCAATCAGTCTCCTTCACGCATTCAACGCGTGATCATCTCGTGATGGCTACCGCAAGCTCACTGAGATCCAAGACCGAGATATGGCTAATCGGACACGCCAACCCAAGCCCCCTAACGGGAAACAGGTTACCTTCAAATGGTGAAGTGCTTCGCCGGTTTATACAGTTTCATAAGGTGCAAAAACAACTTCTAGCCGAGGCGGCGCGTAATGTGATCGTCGAGGTGTATACTTTCTGGGCTATGGCCAGAATCCCGACCATGACCTCCAAAAGCGCCGCGCGAAAACTGCTTAGACTTTACGACAATTGGCAGGCACTGCAGCGCAGCCGGAAGCGGTCCGGCGCCACAGGTGAGGCAGCCAGGGCGGCCTTCACCGAGGGACTCGATGACATTTTTGACGTGGCTCTCGACAACGCCCTCTCCGTCATCACCATCCAGGAGGATCGCGACTTCCTTCTTGCTCAACGCGAAAAGGGTCGCCGTGGTGTCATGTCCGGGGTGGACAAAATCCTCACTGGAATTGAGCAACGTGCATCCGCGCGTGAAGCTGCCAAAGAAAGGCAACGCCAAAAGCAATCAGAGCAATCACTGGCAACAGCAACCCTTACATCATCAAACTCGTCGTCGTCGCCTAATTGCTCGACAGAAGAGGAAACCAATCCACCTACAAAGCGCCGTCGCAAAAAGAACATTATGACTCAAGACCTAGCGTCGGCACTGGACCGGACCAAAACAAGCAACCGTGGAGCCGTTCAACTCATGAAAGCAGCTGCTTCCAGTCTGGATATTCAAGACACAGATGAACTGGCTCTCAGTCACGAGACGATTCGGCGTTGGCGATTGCGTCATCGAGGGGAAATCGCCAAAGAAGTGAAGATGACGTTCGATCCCAGTGTCCCGCTCATCGTTCACTGGGACGGGAAGATGGTCTCCGACTTCAGCGGCAAGAAGGTCGATCGCCTCGCCATAGTCGTGTCCGGCGACGGCGTCGACAAACTTCTCTCCGTGCCGAAGCTGCCTGCTGGAACTGGTCGCGCCCAAGCAGATGCTGTGCTGAACTCGTTGGATGACTGGGGAATCGCTGATCGTGTCGTCGGGCTCTCCTTTGACACGACAGCTGCCAACACGGGCGTCGTTTCGGGCGCTTGCGTCTTCATCGAGCAGGGCCTTCACCGCCAGCTGCTGAACCTGGCCTGTCGGCACCACATGCTAGAATTGGTGGCAGAGAAAGCCTTCATCGAGTGCATGGGCCCCTCCTCTGGTCCTGACATTAAACTGTTCTCGCGACTGAAGGAGCGCTGGCAATCCGTCTGCACCGACCAATTCAGCGCCATCTCCAAGGAAGACCTTACTAAGCCGCTGCTCAAGGCGCGAGACGATCTGATCGCGCGTTTCAAGGGTCACATCACCAAGGGCCAGCCGCGGGACGACTACCGAGAGCTCCTGGAGCTG
The DNA here is from genome assembly GCA_023014485.1 of Bathynomus jamesi. Classification (NCBI taxonomy): domain Eukaryota; kingdom Metazoa; phylum Arthropoda; class Malacostraca; order Isopoda; family Cirolanidae; genus Bathynomus; species Bathynomus jamesi. The sequence continues at coordinate 71,433 of JAJOZX010005452.1, read as the reverse complement.
GCGATCATAGCGCTTGGAGGCGTCCCCCAGCGAGGTGTGCGCTTCATGCGACCGGGCGCACTCCACCGCGCCCGGTGGATGGCCAAAGTGATATACGCCATCAAGCTCCACCTCTTCCGGCAGCAGCTCCCCATTAAGGCTCGCGAGGCCCGGGGCATCCTGCGCTTCGTAAACTTTGCGCTGCTGGTTTACATTCCGGCCTGGTTTACGGCGCCCCTTCCCGCCGCTGCCCCTCGAACTGACCTGGCGATGCTCAAGGCGCTGGTTGACTACGACAAGGTGGACAAGGACGTGTCCAAGGCTACCTCCCCTGTGTTTCGACGACATCTCTGGTACCTGAGTGAACACCTGGCCGCCCTCGCTCTCTTCGATGACGACACTCCGCTGGAGGAGAAGAGTCGAATTGCGACGGCCATCAAGGATGTCGAGGGCACCGAGGAGCCACCCAAGCGCATTGCCCTGGACGTCTGCCCGGAGGAGCTCGAGCGAAAGACAGTCGCAGACTTTTGCACGACATCCAGCACGCTTCTTTTCGAGCGGCTCGCGATCAATACTTCTTTCCTAGAGTTGGAGCCGGCTACCTGGTCGAACAATGCGTCCTACCTGGCGGGGAAACGCCGTGTCTCTACGTTGAGCGTTGTCAATGTCCGGGCGGAGCGAGGGGTCGCGCTGATGCAGAACTACAATCTCGCACTCACCAAGGACGAGGAGCAACGGCAGTACTTGATGCAAGTCGTTGAGAAGCACCGCAAAGAGCACCCGAGCGCCCGCAGCGGAAATCCTTAACGGGTTTGGGAGTACTTTATGGTATATTTGAATTTGCTTCATTTTTATAGGGTGTTACTCCTATTAATCCTGTATAACAATGTATAATCGTATATACTTTATTTCTTAGTTATTATTTTGATTTATATGGCCAGTAGGCTCAGTATATTACTATGATTAATACGGAATAAAATGTTTTTTATTTTAATAATATTAAGTTGTTTTGTTGCAATAAAATTGAAATTGATTTAATGATTTTGTATTATTAATAACATTACACAGAGATAGTATCCTGCTACCCAGGCATGGTGGGACAAGTTTATTCCAATTAATTATGAAATAATGTTGAACAATATTGTTAAGGTGTTTGCACTGTTTGCTAGTTGCGTATTGTGTTGTTATAAGCTGGTTGCCGGTTGGTGTGGTTTGGATTACAAAGCATAAACGTATTAAGGTGAAACTTTGAAAAAAAACTTTGAACCGCGACAAAAAATATTAATATAAAAAAAATATTGGAGATGGAATAAACTTAATGCTATGGAAATATAGCTGTGACTGTCCTCTACGCCATGGTATATGATAGCATTTATATTGACATTGTACATGTTACTTTACCCCTTGGAGCTGGAGCAATTTCTTGGAGAAACTCATTACTTCTGACACGTGGTACGCCAGAGATGGTCGATGCGGAACCCCTAAATATCCTTCAATTTGGCTAAAATTTCATATTCTGGGCTTTTTCACCCAACCTAACAATCCCACAAAGGGCCGTCCTAAAAATCAAAAAATTATTTTTTGGCACCCTAATACACACCAACATATATGCACATACAATTCATATATATATATATATATTATATATATATATATATATATATAATACTTTTGTGGGCCTAAGCAGCCAAGTTAGGTTACCCTCTCCCCCTTGGGGATCACACCCATATATATATATACACACACAATTCATATATATATACTTTTGTGGGCCTTAGCTGCCAGGTTATGTTACCCTCTTCCCCTCTACCCCCTTGGAGGGTCTAAACCAGTCTCCCCATTGCTGCATACCCCCCTACCCCCCTTCGAGCATTATTGATCATGTTGCAAGCAATTGATTTGCACGCTAACATTACATTTTGCGGGTATACTACTCATATTGTATAGCTCTCAATATTCAGATGGAGCCTAATACCGAATGGAAAAGAAGAGGCAAAAGCACGGTTATTGCCATTAACCCATTAACGCCGACCGTTGCCTTATGGCAACATGAGCTTGACCAAATGAATTATGAGCCTTACGATCTGAATATTAGAGGTTATTTTGGCTTGAACAGGAAAAAATTTACAGTAAAATAAAAATTTAATAATTCAGGCATGAAAGAGTTAAATATATTTACATGTTAATACCAAATGTTCTGGCTTAGTGTTCGTACAACATCTCATCCGTGACCAAAAATCGAAGAATCAGAATAAACAAAGAATGGAACTGAAGTAGGTGACTAGTGGAAAAAGTCTATACATATACTGTATATTAGGTGCTTCAGCAAAATTGTACACCTTTGTTGATATTCCAAGCAAATACTTGAATCCTAATATGATGAGATGTTTTTTCGACAACACAAAAAGTGTGGAACCCAATTCACGTTCCTTCCCAAGAAAAACCGATTCCATTCTCAGGAATCAGGCCAGATAAGTCTTAATTCCAGATTTGGAATCGCCCACTTTATATATATATATAATATATCGTAAAGAACGACGCTTGTATAGGAGATATTCCGCGCAAGACGAGAGAGAGAGAACGAAACAAATGAAAAACTGAGGTAACCACCTGGGAATCGAAAACGGGATCTTCCGATTGCCGGTCAGACGCGATACCATTACACCATGGGCCTCACTCTTCCAAATGCCGTAATTCTTCTACATACTCGCAGAAACCAATGCCCCAAGGGGCACCTCCCGCATGCCGTAACATTATATACATTCAACTGCAAAGAACACGCAGTATAAATAACGTAAAGAACGACGCTTGTATAGGAGATATTCCGCGCAAGACGAGAGAGAGAGAACGAAACAAATGAAAAAATGAGGTAACCACCTGGGAATCGAACCCGGGATCTTCCGATTGCCGGTCACGCGATACCATTACACCATGGGCCTCACTCTTCCAAATGCCGTAATTCTTCTACATACTCGCAGAAAACAATGCCCCAAGGGGGCACCTCCCGCATGCCGTAACATTATATACATTCAACTGCAAAGAACACGCAGTATAAATAACGTAAAGAACGACGATTGTATAGGAGATATTCCGCGCAAGACGAGAGAGAGAGAACGAAACAAATGAAAAAATGAGGTAACCACCTGGAATCGAACCCGGGATCTTCCGATTGCCGGTCAGACGCGATACCATTACACCATGGGCCTCACTCTTCCAAATGCCGTAATTCTTCTACATACTCGCAGAAACCAATGCCCCAAGGAGGCACCTCCCGCATGCCGTAACATTATATACATTCAACTGCAAAGAACACGCAGTATAAATAACGTAAAGAACGACGCTTGTATAGGAGATATTCCGCGCAAGACGAGAGAGAGAGAACGAAACAAATGAAAAAATGAGGTAACCACCTGGGAATCGAACCCGGGATCTTCCGATTGCCGGTCAGACGCGATACCATTACACCATGGGCCTCACTCTTCCAAATGCCGTAATTCTTCTACATACTCGCAGAAACCAATGCCCCAGGGGGCACCTCCCGCATGCCGTAACATTATATACATTCAACTGCAAAGAACACGCAGTATAAATAACGTAAAGAACGACGCTTGTATAGGAGATATTCCGCGCAAGACGAGAGAGAGAGAACGAAACAAATGAAAAAATGAGGTAACCACCTGGGAATCGAACCCGGGATCTTCCGATTGCCGGTCAGACGCGATACCATTACACCATGGGCCTCACTCTTCCAAATGCCGTAATTCTTCTACATACTCGCAGAAACCAATGCCCCAAGGGGGCACCTCCCGCATGCCGTAACATTATATACATTCAACTGCAAAGAACACGCAGTATAAATAACGTAAAGAACGACGCTTGTATAGGAGATATTCCGCGCAAGACGAGAGAGAGAGAACGAAACAAATGAAAAAATGAGGTAACCACCTGGGAATATCTCCTATACAAGCGTCGTTCTTTACGTTATTTATACTGCGTGTTCTTTGCAGTTGAATGTATATAATGTTACGGCATGCGGGAGGTGCCCCCTTGGGGCATTGGTTTCTGCGAGTATGTAGAAGAATTACGGCATTTGGAAGAGTGAGGCCCATGGTGTAATGGTATCGCGTCTGACCGGCAATCGGAAGATCCCGGGTTCGATTCCCAGGTGGTTACCTCATTTTTTCATTTGTTTCGTTCTCTCTCTCTCGTCTTGCGCGGAATATCTCCTATACAAGCGTCGTTCTTTACGTTATTTATACTGCGTGTTCTTTGCAGTTGAATGTATATAATGTTACGGCATGCGGGAGGTGCCCCCTTGTGGCATTGGTTTCTGCGAGTATGTAGAAGAATTAAGGCATTTGGAAGAGTGAGGCCCATGGTGTAATGGTATCGCGTCTGACCGGCAATCGGAAGATCCCGGGTTCGATTCCGAGGTGGTTACCTCATTTTTTCATTTGTTTCGTTCTCTCTCTCTCGTCTTGTGCGGAATATCTCCTATACAAGCGTCGTTCTTTACGTTATTTATACTGTGTGTTCTTTGCAGTTGAATGTATATAATGTTACGGCATGCGGGAGGTGCCCCCTTGGGGCATTGGTTTCTGCGAGTATGTAGAAGAATTACGGCATTTGGAAGAGTGAGGCCCATGGTGTAATGGTATCGCGTCTGACCGGCAATCGGAAGATCCCGGGTTCGATTCCCAGGTGGTTACCTCATTTTTTCATTTGTTTCGTTCTCTCTCTCTCGTCTTGCGCGGAATATCTCCTATACAAGCGTCGTTCTTTACGTTATTTATACTGCGTGTTCTTTGCAGTTGAATGTATATAATGTTACGGCATGCGGGAGGTGCCCCCTTGGGGCATTGGTTTCTGCGAGTATGTAGTAGAATTACGGCATTTGGAAGAGTGAGGCCCATGGTGTAATGGTATCGCGTCTGACCGGCAATCGGAAGATCCCGGGTTCGATTCCCAGGTGGTTACCTCATTTTTTCATTTGTTTCGTTCTCTCTCTCTCGTCTTGCGCGGAATATCTCCTATACAAGCGTCGTTCTTTACGTTATTTATACTGCGTGTTCTTTGCAGTTGAATGTATATAATGTTACGGCATGCGGGAGGTGCCCCCTTGGGGCATTGGTTTCTGCGAGTATGTAGAAGAATTACGGCATTTGGAAGAGTGAGGCCCATGGTGTAATGGTATCGCGTCTGACCGGCAATCGGAAGATCCCGGGTTCGATTCCCAGGTGGTTACCTCATTTTTTCATTTGTTTCGTCTCTCTCTCTCTCGTCTTGCGCGGAATATCTCCTATACAAGCGTCGTTCTTTACGTTATTTATACTGCGTGTTCTTTGCAGTTGAATGTGTATGTATATATATATATATATATATACAGTATATATATGGGAATGAACTCAGAATGGTTCCCTGGGTTTTTATGATACGCACAGACTGTGCATGGAACAAGGAACTCTTCTAGGAAAATTAAATCCACTATAGTCCGAATAAGTAATGGTAAATGACAAACACTATAGTTTTTTCATTTTCATGATGTTAGCTCAACGTGGGCAACGGGTCACTCGCAAAGAGGTCCCAAAAATATAGCTTTCCTCACCAGCTATCTGCAAAACAGATAGGATCCAGCTTTGGGACAGGATCTACGGTTTAAAGCAGCCTAGCCCCGCCACATTTAGAACCTCAATATAAGCAAAAGACTCGCTGCCTTCACGTCGGATTGAATACATCAAAGAAAAAGGGGTAGCTATTATATTTTTAGCCAAAAAACAAAACTTAAACCTCAACTGGCAGAATTGTGCGTCCACTTTTCAAGGCACGCAACATGTCCGTTTCATGATGGGAATGAACTCAGAATAGTTCCCTGAGTTTTTTATAATACACACAGACCGTGCATGGAACAGGGAACTCTTCTTGGAAAATTAAATCCACTATAGTCCGAATTAGTAATGGTAAATGACAAGCACTATAGTTTTTCTTTTTCTTTGGCTAAAAATATAATAGTTACCCCTTTCTCTTTGGTGTATTCAATCCGACGTGAAGGCAGCGAGTCTTTTGCTTATATTGAAGTTCTAAATGTAGCGGGGCTGGGCTGCTTTAAACCCTACATCCTGTCCCAAAGCTGGATCCTATCTGTTTTGCAGATAGCTGGTAAGGGAAGCTATATTTTTGAGACCTCTTTGCGAATGACCCGTTGCCCATGTCGGGCTAACATCATGAAAAAGAAAAAACTATAGTGTTTGTCATTTACCATTACTTATTCGGACTACAGTGGATTTAATTTTCCTAGAAGAGTTCCTTGTTCCATGCACGGTCTGTGTGTATCATAAAAAACTCAGGGAACCATTCTGAGTTCATTCCCATCATGAAACGGACATGTTATGTGCCTTGAAAAGTGGACGCTCAATTCTGCCAGTTGAAGTTTAAGTTTTGGTTTATGGCTAAAAATATAATAGTTACCCCTTTTTCTTTGATGTATTCAATCCGACGTGAAGGCAACGAGTCGTTTGCTTATATTGAGGTTCTAAATGTAGTGTGGCTAGGCTGCTTTAAACCCTAGATCCTGTCCTAAAGCTGGATCCTATCTGTTTTGCAGATAGCTGGTGAGGGAAGCTATATTTTTGGGACCTCTTTGCAAGTGACCGGTTGCCCATGTCGGGCTAACATCATGAAAAAGAAAAAAACTCTTGTGTTTGTCATTTACCATTACTTATTCGGACTATAGTGGATTTAATTTTCCTAGAAGAGTTTCTTGTTCCATACACGGTCTGTGTGTATCATATATATATATATAATATATATATATATATATATATATATATATGTAGAGAGAGAGAGAGAGAGAGAGAGAGAGAGATCCTAAGACCTGTTTGGTATTTGGACCTGTCTCTATTTGGACTCTTATTGTTGATTTGTAGTGTCATGCGTCCGACATATTTCGCATTGTAATGCCGTTGCGTTCTTCTACAGTATCTTACATTGTAAGAGAGCCTCCATTGCTACACTGTATTAACTGTTATTTTTAAATTATATATCAGTTTCCTTTAGGAAGGATATAAAAAAGGTTGGGAAGGGTATTAGCAAGGGCCACAAAATTGATCCCTTCAATGAAACTTCAAAACTACCAACGTAGTTTCGAGCGCTTAAATCTTTTTACCATAAGGACCAGGAGGTTGCGCGGTCAGGTTATTCAAGTTTTGAAGATGCTCAATGGAATAGACAGGGTAGACTACAGGAAATTATTCTCATTTAATACCAATCCGACAAGAAATAATGGCTTTAAATTGGAACTAAAAATATTTAGTACCTCCATCTACGGTAATTTCTTCTCCTATAAAATAGTTAATATCTGGATCCAACTTCCCTCAGAGGTTGTTTCGAGCCAAAGTATAAATATGTTTAAAAATAGACTGAAAGTTTACAATACACTCACGGTTTAAGACTGTCCTCACATAATATAATTTAAGGATTAATTAGATAAGTATTTTGAAAATATTATTATAACGTAACCCTGCAGGAATTTGTTTAAACATTTGCTCGTATACTTATTCCAACTCCCACTTTAGAGAGACATCTCTGGTTGCACTGTGCTCTACATAACATGGTCAACCATCGAGCAACCCATTTTTTGATCACTTGCCTCATAAACACCTCTAAGTGGGAGACTCTTGAATTCGCCGTAGCAACAACAGGTGATCACCCACGAAAAACTTTAATTCTCAAAAAGGGACAAATACACGGGGTTAGATACAGGGACCTCCCACTGATATATTTTGCCGGAAAAAGATTTCCTCTACTCTCGTGGTGGTACAACATCGCGAAGTACCCAAGACTCAATATAACATTTGCCGCACAAGCACTTTTCACGGCGGAAGACCCAAGCTGAAACTCAGGGACATTTAAAGAGTTGGCAGACACATACACATCACAGACATCCAATTACAGAAAATACCCTTACACACTTCCCTGCCTTGTTAATAGACTATATAAGTAAGTTGTAGAAATACATAATTTCCTAACGAACAAAAACCAAAAAAAAAGATGCATAGCATGGATTAGCTGAGGTTGAATTACGTTTCTGCTGTTACTATTTCTTTTTTCTCTCTTTAGGCTGGGTGAACGTGACGGGTGAAGGCATGGTGCGGAAAATCTGATTTCCGTTCTCAATTCCTGTTTAAACCGCTTTCCTGTAGAAGCTTTCCTCGTACATGGGTGTAGGCATGGAGAGTTTGATCTTTATCTGTTCCTTAATCCTTTTGGAGCTATCCTGTAGTGGGCCATGGGGTCTTTCTTGGCACGACACATCGATAAATAGGGCTGTAAATATTTTGTATAAAATCAAAACCATATGTTCGAAGTTTTTGTGACGATACCAAACAGTTGATATACGATCAGCAGAAATATAATATTAAAATACAGTAGTCTATACAATGGTGCTATCTAGTGTACGATTTCTCTGTGTGCATAGCGTAATTGTAGGGCTAATTTATATATATAAATTAGCTCTACAATTACGCTATGCACACAGAGAAATCTAATATACTATTGAGATAAAATGTGTCTATGTGTGTGTCCGCTTTTTTCGGAACCGTGCACAGCCTAAACGGCACATCGGAAAATTGTGCAACCACTACCAACTGATAGCCCATGAGCTGACGATGTGTTCTGTCAAGTTTCCCGGTCCTAGGTCACCGGTTACTGGGTCCGAAGGCCCCAGCACCGCGATAAAACCACAGAAAAGAACGCAGCCGTGAAAATCTTGAGCTTCAAATTTATACTGTGATGTATATACTGCTACCCGCCCTCCGGGCGGGTAGCAGTATAATGGGGAGAGGGGGTGGGGTAATTGGGGGAGTGGGGGTGGGGGTAATGGGGAGAGGGGCGGGGGTAATGGGGAGAGGGGTGGGGGTAATGGCTTTTTTACTTGTGTGTGGGGGTAATGGGGGATTGGATAGCCCTAAAGGACTCACAATTTAATTGGAATATTAAGCTCCATTCTTTCATCGATTTGCAGTACGATTCATTACAATTTTTGTAATTATATCACCGATATTTTATAAAGTATTGGTGGATACGATTGTACCATCCAGTGATATGCCATATATATGAGATATATGTGATATGCCATACTTTTGTCGCTTAGCCACTTCTTCCTCTGAGGGCTTCATACCACGTGACCACAAAAATTGTCCCTGTTTTTAATCGCTTATTACTCAGTCATTATTGCAGCTTCACAAGTGAAATAAAAAGCATTCGAAAGAGAACATTTTAAAGTTTTAATTTATTCTACATGTGTTCAAAGTGACGTCCGTGGACATTCTTACATTTCACACAACGGGAAAGGAAGTTATTTATTACATTTTCCAAAACGCTGCATTCAATGGACTGTACACTCTCTACCACCGCTTGCTTTAATTCTTCGATAGAGGATGGCTCTTGCCTGAATACTTTGTCCTTGACAAATCCCCAGAGAAAAAAGTCCAAAGGTGATAAATCGGGAGATCTTGCGGGCCAGGGAAACTGCGAGCGATGAGAAATGAATCTTTGTTCAAAAATCTTGTTAAACATTCCAGTGATTGTCTAGTTGTGTGGGCTGTTGCTCCGTCTTTTTTTACCACAAAAATTGTCCCTGTTTTTAATCGCTTATTACTCAGTCATTATTGCAGCTTCACAAATGAAATAAAAAGCTTTCGAAAAAGAATATTTAAAAGTTTTATTTAATTTTTTCGATATCCTGGATACGAAATCAGTACTTATAAAAAAATGACAGTTTTATCCACCACAATCATGGGTTATTTGTCGGACATGCAACGTGTTTTCATCGCAGAAGAGATGATCAAACATGGCTCGGTAGTTGCCACCCAACGGTCTTTCAGACGACAATACGGTCAGCAAAGGACCATAGATCCTAAAACGATTCGCAGGATTTTCGCAAAATGGAAACATCACGGCTCAATCAAGAACATGCATAAAGGCAACTCTGGGCGCAGCAAAGGTGTGCGAACCGCTGTAAACATTGATTCAGTTGCAAATCAGCTTGAAACGGACAACAAGAAATCTGTGAGACGACTATCAGCTGTGACAGGAATCAAACGGGAGAGCATTCAGAAAATAATCACGTTGGATTTGAGAATGAAGTCATTCAAAATTATGTGTTTGCAACAGCTTAGCGAACAAGACTACCAGCGTCGTTTGATGTTTTGTGAACGCATTGAAACAATAATTGAACAAAACCAGATAAGATTAAGTGACATAATATTCAGTGATGAATGCCACATCTATCTCAATGGTTCATCAACAGACAGAATTACCGGTGTTGGTCACAAAACAAGCCAAATATACACTTGGAGAAACCTCTGCATTCACCAAAAGTTACTGTCTGGTGTGGTTTGAGTAGCAGCAAGGTTTATGGTCCTTACTTTTTTGAGGACCCAGAGACAAGGAGACCGCTTTCAGTAACTTCAGAAAGATATGTAGAAATGCTGAACACTGTTTTTGAACAAGAAAACTGCAGTAACAAGTGGTTTCAGCAAGACGGAGCAACAGCCCACACAACTAGGCAATCACTGGAATGTTTAACAAGATTTTTTGAACAAAGATTCATTTCTCATCGCTCGCAGTTTCCCTGGCCCGCAAGATCTCCCGATCTATCACCTTTGGACTTTTTTCTCTGGGGATTTGTCAAGGACAAAGTATTCAGGCAAGAGCCATCCTCTATCGAAGAATTAAAGCAAGCGGTGGTAGAGAGTGTACAGTCCATTGAATGCAGCGTTTTGGAAAATGTAATAAATAACTTCCTTTCCCGTTGTGTGAAATGTAAGAATGTCCAGGGACGTCACTTTGAACACATGTAGAAAAAATTAAAACTTTAAAATGTTCTCTTTCGAATGCTTTTTATTTCATTTGTGAAACTGCAATAATGACTGAGTAATAAGCGATTAAAAACAGGGACAATTTTTGTGGTCACGTGGTATAATATAATTTTAAATCTACAACCAATAAAAAGAAATGAAGTAGTGAAAAAAAAAATCCGGAGGGCGATAGCGAGCGATAACGAGCTACCGCTTGTCATACAATAGATAGCACCATTGTATAAACTATTTTAATATTATATTTCTACTGATCGTATATCAACTGTTTGTATCGTCACAAAAACCTCGAACATATGGTTTTGATTTTATACAAAATGTAAAATTTACTTGGCAACTTCTCCAGGGTCAAGGTATTTTCTTCAACCTTTTTCCGTACCCGGCTCTGGCGGGGAAGGAGCAGAGGGTGGGAAGAGAGCCTTATGCTTTTCTATCTAGTTTTCTACTACTGCTAGAATAATTAAAAAATACACTAGTTTAATAAGAGGTATGTTCCTAAGTGAATTGAAAGGTCTTTGAGGCTTACTCTTGTCCTTGTAACTCCTTGTCACTTTATAAATTCACCTTTTTGAAAGAAAATATATCTAATGCGTTTTCGAAAGAGTCTTGTATCGCATTAGATTAAGTGATAGTTTAAAGAATGAAGAATTTAGATCAGTTCAATACAAAATAGTAAGAAATTGTTAAGCTTTAAAGTGTTCTAATTTAATTCCAAGTCTTGACGTCATATCGCTCTCATCTGTTTTAGAACGAAATTTTTCGTCAATGCTCTTACACGACGTTTATGCTCTAAAGATTTCAATCGTTTCTTGCTTGCGCACACGCACACACATACACACACACACACACACACACACACGCACACAATTATTTAAGGAAAAACTAGAATAAAATGACCTAAGTATTTTATTACTAAAGTCACAAAAGACAATGTTTGGTATCTAAAAATTTGGAACACAAAAAAAAAAAAAAAAAAAATCACAAAATTATGTCTTAAATTGTCTATTAAAAACCGTAAAAGTTTAATGTTGAATGCATATTTCTAGATTGAAGATTACATTTCCGAGACTCGAATGACATTTCTAAAGTTTTTTACCTTTATTTCCGTTATTTCCTCTTATTTCCGTTTACTTCCGCTTTTTCTTAGTTTTTTCTGACTTGTGTTTAAAAGTTAGAGAAAGAATTAAATTATGCGAGGTAAGATTTAACCATAAAACTTTACGACTCTCTAGGGGGTGTTGGGGGAGAACCCTTCTCAAATTTACTTCCAGATTCGTTTTAAATGTTGCTTAAGTCTTTTTTTTAAATATTTCTTTCATACAGTATTTTTAAAACGTAATTTAAGCATTAAATAAAACCAAATTTTGCCAGTTTTTTAAAACATTTCTAAAGAAAAAAGAAATAACTTTTTTTGCGAAAGTTCTAAAGCTTAAATTTTTGCGTTCACAAAGTTTTATTTCTTTTGCTATCTCGTTCTTGAAGTTGTTTTTTTTCTTTTTTGTTATTGCCAAATTTTTTATTATTGTTACATTTATATGAGGTTTTGCTGTTGGCGTCGTTGGCGTTGGAGAATTTTTCCTTTTAAACTTTTTAATAAGATTAAATTTATGCATTTTGATTCATGATTTTTTTTCTTGTGGTGATGGGGTGAGGGACGGGGGAGTTTAATTTTTTTAATATATTTTTCCTTTTGTTTTCATTATTTTAAAAAACATATTCCTATATATTTTCTGTATTTTTTTTTACATATTTTTCGAAAGTGTAAAATGAAGTATATTAAGTTAGCTTTCACATACCTTCTCCAAATGAAAAATGAAAAATACACATACATATACACACATACATATATATATACACACATATATATTTATATATATACATATACATATATATACATATATATATATACATACATACATATATATACACATACATATACATATATGTATACATACATATATATATATATATATATATACATACATATACAATATACATACATACATACATATTATATATATATATATACATATACATATATAGATACATATACATATATATATATATATATATATATATACATACATATACATATATATATATATATATACAGATACATATACATGTATATATATACATACATATACATACATATACATGTGTATATACAGGGTGTTTGAAAACTTTCTCTACAAATTGTAATGGGGGATAGGCAACACCAAGACAAAGCCTTTTCGTCTATAAGTGTATGTCCGCTGACGTCGCCATTCGGCGCGAGAGGGCGCCGCTGCAATTGGCTAAAAGGTGAAGTGTGCTAGACTCGCGCTTGCCGCGGGCATTCTTAAATCGGACGTACTACGCGTAACATGGAGCGCTTCACGACTGCTGAGATGGCTGACATGCATATGGTGTATGGGGCTGCCAATGGAAGCGGAAGAGCTGCTGTGAGGTTGTACAGACAGCGCTTCTCAAACAGACGTGTGCCAAACCACCAAACGTTTGCGCATTTGCATCGGCGACTGCGAGAAACTGGAACATTCCATGCAAACATGCATGACACTGGTCGGGAGAGAAACGTGCGCACTCCTGATATGGAAGAAGAAATCCTACGGCGATTTGAGGACAATCCAAGCGCAAGCACGCGAGGTGTTGCACGTATCCTCGGTGTGAACCACGACCTGGTCTGGAGAGTGTTGCACGAGCAGCAGTTACATCCGTTTCATCGTCAGAGAGTCCAGGCATTACAACCTCGGGATTACCCTCTTCGTGTGGAATTTGCACGTTGATTTCTGCAGCAGACAGCGGTGCAGCCTAATTTTCCGGCTTATGTGCTGTTCTCAGATGAGGCCTGTTTCACACGTGAGGGTGTGTTTAACATGCACAATTCTCACGTGTGGGCGCACGCAAATCCACATGCTACACGGGTGCATGCTCATCAAGAACGGTTCGCCGTCAATGTTTGGGCGGGTATCGTCCATGGCAAGTTGCTGCTCGTGCAACACTCTCCAGACCAGGTCGTGGTTCACACGAGGATACGTGCAACACCTCGCGTGCTTGCGCTTGGATTGTCCTCAAATCGCCGTAGGATTTCTTCTTCCATGTCAGGAGTGCGCACGTTTCTCTCCCGACCAGTGTCATGCATGTTTGCATGGAATGTTCCAGTTTCTCGCAGTCGCCGATGCAAATGCGCAAACGTTTGGTGGTTTGGCACACGTCTGTTTGGGAAGCGCTGCCGGTACAACCTCACAGCAGCTCTTCCGTTTCCATTGGCAGCCCCATACACCATATGCATGTCAGCCATCTCAGCAGTCGTGAAGCGCTCGATGTTACGCGTACTACGTCCGATTTAAGAATGCCCGCGGCAAGCGCGAGTCTAGCACACTTCACCTTTTAGCCAATTGCAGCGGCGCCCTCTCGCGCCGAATGGTGACGTCAGCGGACATACACTTATAGACGAAAAGGGTTTGCCTTGGTGTTGCCTATCCCCCATTACAATTTGTACAGAAAGTTTTCAAACACCCTGTATATATACATACATATACATATATATATATACATACATATATACATACATATATATACATACATATATACATACATATACATTATATATATAATATATATACATACATACATATATATATATATATATATATATATATATATATATATATATATATATTATATATATATATATAATATATATTATATATATATACATATATACATATAATATATACATATATACATACATATACATATATAATACATATATACATATATACATATATATACATATATACATATACATTCGTGATCAGTCTTTCCTTGTGAACAGACGTGTTTTATCGAGTGTCCTGTTTTCAATTGAATAAGTGGTTTTCGTTGGTGTTTTAAAAAAAATAGTGTTCGGTGCATTCATAACTAAATTACTTCGTGCTACTAATCATTCATTAACGAATATATTTCATTTATTGACGTTATTCAATACTATATTATTTGATCAAACCAAGGCTACTGCACGTGGCTTGCCGTGTTGTTTTTCAAATCTATCAAAAAACGTGATGACATAAGGTTCATTTTTCCTTCCTTCGAGAGGTCAGGTAGAGTGTGGTCCCGCACCGTGTGAAGAAAAGGGAAAAAAGTCGGGTCAAATCGCGGACAGATAAGTGTTATAAATACTCTTCTTTTACAGATCTTTTGTCGGTAGCTTAATTCTATATGCATTTAGTATAAATTTGTGTTACAAGAACCTGTTTCTGCGTTTCAAAAACGCGGTAGACCTACATTGTAATTTATTAATTTCCAAACGCTCGTATTTTTTTTTTTTTTTTTTTTGTTTAACTAATTAAAAGCATGGCACCCCCGTCAAGTACTTGCAGTCGCTGTGAAGGGAAATTTGCCGCTTACGCGTTTACAATGGCTAATAATAATGAACAGTTAGTTTGCAGGTGGTGCTCAAACTTAGAAGTGCTGAGGAACGAGTTAGAACGTGAGAAGGAGGCCAGAGTAAGCCTTGAAGAAAGGGTGATGCTCCTGACGGCAAATTAGAATCCCTTGAGACTCCAGTTGCGACCCCTCCTGCCTCAGTTTCTATTAATAATATAAATAGTATTAATAGCCCTCTCTCTTCTCCTAGTTCCCAACCCTTCGTTCGAGTGCGTAATGGAGCCCCATTGAGAAAACCTAAGACATGTCTACCAGTAATAACAAACAATAAGTTTCTGTTTTAGGTTTTGAAGATGATGATGAACCGGAAATACGACTCGTTGGCGATTCCATTGTTCGAGGACAGCTCGAGGAATTCTGTGGGAGAAACCCTCGTCGTAGGCGCCGTTACTGCTACCCTGGTGCAAGGGTGGAGGATATAACTAATAGTTTGACCAATTTACAGATGGTACCCCGAGGACACAACGTATGTTTTCATGTCGGTACTAATACGTTTTAAATTCTAGATCGGAAGAACTGCTGGCTAGGTACAGGGACTTACTAGAGCGATTAAAGGAAAAAACTAATAAGATTGTTTTAACAGGTATACTTCCTCGAATTATCCATCGTAACGATTTCTACAGCAAGGCGACCTATATTAACAATAACCTAAAGTCTCTTTGCCAACAGGAACGAATGCATTTTGAGAATTTTTGGAACAGTTTCTGCGGCAGGAGGGACTTGTTCCTCGGAGATGGACTTCATCTTAATGACGTAGGAGCTGCGCGTTTAGGAAGACTATTTCATAATACTGTCTCTTCTTTTCAGGCTGCCGTAACTCGAACGCTCCCAGCGTAAATTCCATAAATTTCCACTGCGCTCGCGAAGTTGTCGCAATTACAAACAATTTGAAGGTTCTATCCTTAAATGCTCGTAGCCTACGAAATAAAATAAACGAATTTTTTTCTTTAATTGCTTGTAAAGACTGATATAATTGCGATAAATGAATCGTGGCTTAGCACTGAAACTCGTGACTTTGTAGGGAAGTATCAAATGAAAGGTTATAGGCTTTTTGTTAAAAACAGAATAGGTAGGCGAGGAGGCGGTGTTATGTTGTATAGAAGTAAAGCACACAATTCCAGAACCGATAGATTCGACTATAGCAGAACTTAAATTGAACGATTTCAAACTTGTTGTTGCGGTTATATATAGGCCCCCTAATCAAACAGCTGATACGGACGAAGCGTTATATCGTGAACTAAAGCGAATAATCGGTAGTGAGCAGGCTTTAGTTATGGGTGACTTTAATTGCGCTAACGTAAATTACGATACAATGCAGGGAGACGCGGAAGGTAATCGTTTAGTTAATTTTCTCGAGGATAGCTTTCTTATTCAAAAGGTTGGGGAACCTACGAGGTTGTACAGTATTTTAGATTTAGTAATAACTACGGATGATAGGCTAATTACTGATCTTCAAGTAATAGAACCGTTAAGCATAGCGATCACAATATGGTAGAGTTTGTCCTCTCAGTAAGTCACTCGAAACCAGCTAACTCGAAAAATTCCTAACTTCCAGCACGCAGACTTTAGTAAATTTCGAAATAAATTGTCACACGTCAATTGGGAAAACGTGATGGGGAACTCCAACGCAAAACTAATGTGGGAATCGTTCGAAACAGTATTTAAGACTATAATGAGGAATGTGTACCGTACAAAATTAAGCGTGCGAAAGTAACACACACACCCTTGTGGTTTACTTCTAGAGTAGGAGACATTATAAAGAATAGAGATAGGGCTTATAGGCTACATAAGTGCGATAAAGCCAATTTGTGGTTACGAAACAACTACATATCTCTAAGGCGTGAAGCAAAAAGTGTAATAAAAAAGTCCAAGCGCGAATTTGAAATCTCCATAGCTCGTGACGGTAAAGAAAACCCCAAGCGATTCTTTCAATACGTCAATAATAGAAATCCAAAAAGCGTCTTGGGGCCTTTGAGAAATCTAAACGGAGATCTAGTTTCTGAAAACAAGGAAATGGCTACCTTGCTAAACGAATTTTTTACGTCAGTTTTTACTATAGAAGATGTAACAAATATCCCTACGGTCACGGACATAATACCGTTTGATAATGGTAATATTTTGGATAATATAGTGGTTAGTGAAGGGGAGGTAACGCGCTATATTGATAAAATGAAAACGCGTAAATCACCGGGGCCGGATTCGATATATCCCATACAACTAAAAGAATTAAAAGATAGCATTGTTGTGCCGCTAACAAAGATTTTTAATGCGTCTATTTCTGAGGGGTGCGTACCAGATAATTTCAAGTTAGCAAACGTAACACCTATCTTTAAGAAAGGCGATAAAGGTGCGGCGGGAAATTATAGACCAATCAGTTTAACGTCTGTTGTAGGTAAGCTACTGGAATCAATAATTAGGGATCGTATAGTCGAACACTTAGAAGTGCATAAGCTAGTTAGAAATATGCAGCACGGATTTAGGCGAAACAAATCTTGCTTAACTAATCTTTTAGAATTTTTCCAAAGCGTGGTTGGCGTTTACGATAGACATCGGGCAGTTGATGTAGTGTATTTAGATTTTCAAAAAGCGTTTGACACCGTGCCGCACAAAAGACTCATTGAAAAAACTAAGGCTCATGGAATCAGGGGTATAGTAATAAATTGGCTAGAAGAGTGGTTGCGAGGTAGGAAACAGAGGGTGGTCGTTGATGGAGCGGAGTCGTGTTTGGCTAATGTAGCGAGTGGCGTTCCTCAGGGTTCTGTATTGGGCCCCTTGCTTTTTCTTATATATATTAACGATTTAGATGTCGGCATAGTCAGTACAGTTTCAAAGTTTGCGGATGACACGAAGCTGGGTGGTAGGGCGATTAATGATGAAGATAGAGGAAAAATTCAGGAAGATCTGAATAAAATCGTTGATTGGTCAGTCACATGGCAAATGAGATTTAACGTGGATAAGTGCAAAATTTTGCATATAGGTTCGCGTAACGGTAATTTTGCGTATAGTATGTCAGGGAAAGATTTAACAAGCGTAGAGCAGGAAAAAGATTTAGGAGTTATAGTCACTGGTGATTTAAAAGTAGCGAAACAAAGTACAGCAGCGGTCAATAAGGCGAACAAAGTGTTAGGTTTTATAGCTTGAAATTTTCAGTACAAATCGCGCGATATTATAGTTCCACTTTATAAATCATTAGTTAGACCCCATTTGGAGTACGCGGTCCAATTTTGGAATCCGTATATGCGCAAAGATATAGACAAAATCGAAAGAGTTCAAAGACGAGCAACTAAGATGATTCCGTCGCTTAGGTCAAAGTCGTACGAGGATAGGCTTAAGGAGTTAAAATTGACAACACTCGAGACCAGGAGGTTAAGGGGTGATCTAATCCAGGTTTTCAAAATTATGAATGGGTTCGATAACGTAGATAGAGATAGCTTTTTCGAAATATCTCAATATAATAGGACTAGAAATAACGGGTGTAAGTTGACAAGTAGAAGGTTCGAGACAGCAGTTGCGAAAAACTTTTTTACGCATAGAATAGTAAATAGCTGGAATAGTTTGCCGGTAGAAGTAATTAGTAGCACGTCTATAAACATGTTTAAAAATCGATTAGACGCATATGTTGATAGAAAGGGTATAGTTTAAGGTAGTAAAATTAAGGCTTTCTGGGGATAGATCCCACAGCTCAACACAAGTGTTGTGGGATATAGGGAGGCAGCGTCTTTGGTTAGGGGATACTCTCTGTCCTTACACACCCGATTTAGAGAGATTCCTCTGCCGAGCGGTGCCCCCCATAGTACTGTGGGGTATTGAAAAACTCATGATCTTCACTTGCCCCACAAACACCTTTAAATGGGAGACCCAAAATGGGTGCACACACATTTCTACATTACTGTACAGTCTTTACAGCCACACCTACTCTTTTTCTCGTAAGTGTATATATTGTAATGTATATGATTGTAAATTTTGACTTGGTCCGCTATCGATTTGGACCGTGACTTGATGGATACCGTAATGAAATTGACTGGATTCTTTGGATCCGATATATTTGCATGTCCTTTATAAATAGATATAGAGTGTAACATATTTGTGGACAGTAGTCTATTATGACTTGATCCTCTGGATCAGAGATTCTATCTTTAATTTTAAATCGATAATTAATTAGTTTTAAATTGATAATTATTTAGTTTCGTAAAAATTGGTCGTTGCCAATTTACCGGCAGTTTTTACATAAATTTCTTATGTTCTTGTGGTTCGGAACCCACGTAAAATTGTAGGTCCCCTCCGCCACCACGGAGGACATACACAATACACGAACACAGTTAGGTAGACCAGCCATGAGTGGATCCTTTGGATCTTTGTTGGTCTGAAACATTATAACATTATTATATATATACACATACATATACATATATATACACCTACATATACATATATATATATATACATATACATATATATATATATATATACACATATATACACGCAAAACTAATGTGGGAATCGTTCGTAAAGTTATTTAGGACTATAAATGAGGAATGTGTACCGTACAAAATTAAGCGTGCGAAAGTAAACAACAAGCCCTTGTGGTTTACTTCTAGAGTAGGAGATATTATAAAGAGTAGAGAGAGGGCTTATAGGCTATACAAGTGCGATAAAGATAATCTGTTGTTACGAAACAACTACATATCTCTAAGGCGTGAAGCTAAAAGTGTAATAAAAAAGTCAAAACGCGAATTTGAAATCTCCATAGCTCGTGACGGTAAAGAAAATCCCAAGCGATTCTTTCAATACGTCAATAATAGAAATCCAGTAAAAAGTGTCTTAGGTCCATTAAAAAATGGAAATGGAGATCTAGTCTCTGAAAACAAGGAAATGGCTACCTTGCTAAACGAATTTTTTACGTCAGTTTTTACTATAGAAGATGTAACGAATATCCCTACGGTCATAGACATAATACCTTTTGATAATGGTAATATTTTGGATAATATTGTCGTTAGTGAAGGGAAGTAATGCGCTATATTGATAAAATGAAAACGCGTAAATCACCGGGGCCGGATTCCATATATCCCATACAACTAAAAGAATTAAAAGATAGCATTGTTGTGCCGCTAACAAAGATTTTTAATGCGTCTATTTCTGAGGGGTGCGTACCAGATAATTTCAAGTTAGCAAACGTCTGTTGTAGGTAAGCTACTGGAATCAATAATTAGGGATCGTATAGTCGAACCCTTAGAAGTGCATAATCTGGTCCGAAATACGCAGCACGGTTTTAGGCGAAACAAATCTTGCTTAAATAATCTTTTAGAATTTTTCCAAAGCGTGGTTAACGTTTACGATAGACATCGGGCGGTTGATGTAGTGTATTTAGATTTTCAAAAAGCGTTTGACACCGTGCCGCACAAAAGACTGATTGAAAAAACTAAGGCTCATGGAATCAGGGGTGTAGTAATAAATTGGCTAGAAGAATGGTTGCGAGGTAGGAAACAGAGGGTGGTCGTTGATGGAGCGGAGTCGTGTTGGGCTAATGTAGCGAGTGGCGTTCCTCAGGGTTCTGTATTGGGCCCCTTGCTTTTTCTTATATATATTAACGATTTAGATGTCGGCATAGTCAGTACAGTTTCAAAGTTTGCGGATGACACGAAGCTGGGTGGTAGGGCGATTAATGACGAAGATAGAGGTAAAATTCAGGAAGATCTGAATAAAATCGTTGATTGGTCAGTCACATGGCAAATGAGATTTAACGTGGATAAGTGCAAAATTATGCATATAGGTTCGCGTAACGGTAATTTTGCGTACAGTATGTCAGGGAAAGATTTAACAAGCGTAGAGCAGGAAAAAGATTTAGGAGTTATAGTCACTGGTGATTTAAAAGTAGCGAAACAAAGTACAGCGGCGGTCAATAAGGCGAACAAAGTGTTAGGTTTTATAGCTCGAAATTTTGAGTACAAATCGCGCGATATTATAGTTCCTCTTTATAAATCATTAGTTAGACCTCATTTGGAGTACGCGGTCCAATTTTGGAATCCGCATATGCGCAAAGATATAGACAAATCGAAAGAGTTCAAAGACGAGCAACTAAGATGATTCGTCTCTTAGGTCAAAGTCGTACGAGGATAGGCTTAAAGAGTTAA
>JAJOZX010005452.1:0-45000 GCA_023014485.1 Bathynomus jamesi | reverse complement strand
TTAACTAAATTTTAATTTACCAGGGAATTATTATGGCGGGAACTGAAAGGTAAAATTAAATTTTAGGCACATTTATTAAAGACTATGACACAATGTGCTGGTTGCCCTTCAGAAAGACCAACTTCTCAAAGTTAGGCCCAACTGCCAGTCTTGACCTCTTGGGCCTCCCCAACCTCCCCTTGCGAGATCTGGAAGCAGACTGAAGTTATGGCGGTTTGAATTCATTCGCGTAGCGGTGATCTTCCGTTAATGACTCCTCGCAGTTAACGTGTTAACGGACTTTAACAGACTAAATATCGAGTTATCGGAAGTTAACTGGTCCGATAACGATAAATGGAAATTAACTTCCGTTAATAGTCCGTTAAAAAAAGTTAACTTCGTTAATTAACTGTTATCGGATTAACGCTTTAGTGCCCAACACTATATATATATATATATATATATATATATATATATATATATATATATACAGGGTGTCCCAAAAAAACTATATACTCTTTATAGCATCATATATTTTATAATTTAAAAAAAATCAAACAATATATTGTTATAGCAATTGCCAATGAAAGGTAAATTAGTAATCTAAGTGATCAAAATGTTATAGCGAGTTGTTTGCATATAAAATTTAATTAACTACGCCAAGTGCTCAAAATGTTCTCCGGCGGCATGAATGCACTTTTGAATGCGTCGACTAACTGATTCGCAGACATGGACTAATGTTGATGCTGTGATGGTCTCGCACTTTTCCCTAATTACATGCTTAAGGTGTTCGAGTGTTGCAGGTCTTGTACCATAAACTGCATCCTTCACGTAGCCCCACAAGTAAAAATCAAGTGGAGTCAAGTCCGGTGAACGTGGAGGATACTCAACGCTTCCTCTTCGTCCTATCCAACGGTTAGGCAACGTTTCATCGAGGTACCTTCTGACATCACAATGATAATGAGGGGGGGGCTCCATCTTGTTGAAAGTAAAAGTCGTCGTTTCCAAACAACTTCCGAACTGCAGGTATAATTTCTGTCCGCAGCATGTCGAGATATGCGGCACCGGTAACTGTTCCATAAAAGAAGAATGGTCCAACCAAACCCTTGGATGATAAACCACACCATGCTGTTAATCCTGGTAAATTAACATGTTTATCCACATAAACGTGTGGATTATCAAGTGACCAGTACCTGCAGTTGTGTCGATTTACTGTGCCATTCAGCTTGAAGGTAGCTTCATCAGACCACACGATTTTGTTGTATTGAAAGTGCATTCATGCCGCCGGAGAACATTTTGAGCACTTGGCGTAGTTAATTAAATTTTATATGCAAACAACTCGCTATAACATTTTGATCACTTAGATTACTAATTTACCTTTCATTGGCAATTGCTATAACAATATATTGTTTGGTTTTTTTTTAAATTATCAAATATATGATGCTATAAAGAGTATATAGTTTTTTTTGGGACACCCTATATATATATATATATACATATATATATATATAATATATATATATATATATATATATACACACATTTAACTGCAAAGAACACGCAGTATAAATAACGTAAAGAACGACGCTTGTATAGGAGATATTCCGCGCAAGACGAGAGAGAGAGAACGAAACAAATGAAAAAATGAGGTGTGTATATATATATATATATATATATACATATACATAAACAGGGGTTAGACAAAAGAATATGAACACCCGCCAATTTCACCGTTATCTTTACGGACTGCTCAGACACAAAGTAAACGGTCAAATGACTGGCAAACCTATTTAAATGCGTAACAGAGTGTATACGTCAGGTTATAACCCTCACGTTGTTTTTACAGATCTGAGTGAATTATGAATTAGCAGTTATGAAAGACCTGTCAGACTTCCAAAGAGGGCAAATTGTCGGAGCGCGGATGGCTGGTGCATCGGTGACGAAAACCGCTCAGATGTTCAATGTATCCAGAGGAACTGTCTCTATGGTCATGTCTGCATACCAAAACCATGGAAAAACAAGCACCGACAAATGCAATAGTGGAGGCAAGAAGAAGCTGTGTGGTCGAGACCGCCGGGTGCTAAAGCGCATTGTGACAAAGAACCATAAGACCACAGCTCCAAAAGTGAGTGCAGAGCTTAACCAGCATCTTGCAAGCCCGGTATCGACCAGAACTGTACGTCGCGAGCTCCATGGAGCTGGATACCATGGGAGGGCTGCAATTGCCAAACCCTTCCTTTCGCACATCAACATTGAGCGGCGCAGAAAATGGTGTAATGACCATAAGAATTGGTCAATGGACCGGTGGAAGAATGTAGTCTACTCCGACGAATCCTCCTTTACGCTATTTCCATGTTCCGGTCGAGTTTACGTCTGGAGACAGCCTAAAGATGCTTATGACCCCGACTTCCTGACCCCAACCGTTAAGCATGGAGGCGGATCTGTGATGGTTTGGGCAGCAATATCATGGAATACTCTTGGCCCAGCTGTAGTACTGCATGGTAGGGTTAACGCCCAGGTCTATCTGTCAATATTGGCTGACCAGCTCCATCCCATGGTCCAAACGCTGTTTCCCAATGGCGGCGCCGTCTACCAGGATGATAATGCACCAATCCACACCGCTGGGGTCGTTAAAAACTAGTTTGAAGAGCATGTTAGTGAAGTAGAACGCTTGGATTGGCCTCCACAATCCCCGGATCTTAACATTATCGAGCATTTGTGGTGTCAGTTGGAGCAGCAGGTCAGAAGCCGATTCCCACCGCCGGCGTCTTTGGAGGAACTGGAGCAGGGTTTGCTCGAAGAATGGCTCAGGATTCCTCTAGCCACTGTCCAAAAGCTGTATGAATCAATTCCCCGACGCATTGCAGCTGTTATTGCAGCTAAAGGAGGACCAACTCCATATTAAGAATAAAAACCGCCATTTATCAGGGTGTTCAACTGTTCATATTATTTTGTCCAACCCCTGTATATATATATATATATATACACACATTAGGGTGGCCCACTTTTCAATTTTTTTTTAAAAGTATAGGTGATCGTGGTTTTCCCATTATTTGGCACTATACCAGCACATTGGTACCATTTTTACAAAAATTTATCAATATTTAGAGTTCTCGCATCGACCTTGAAATTACTAGTTTTTTTTTAAATACGTACTTTTTAACTTTTTACTGAATCAAGATACATCATTAAGTAGGGATGTTTTCTGAATCCTCTCAATGAGAGAAGTCGTTTGGTGTGCCTGCTAGTGTCATACGACTAACGGTTTAAAGGTTGTGCCTGTATACAGGTAATACCAATGTGCTAGTATAGTGCCAAATAATGGGAAAAACCACGATCACCTATACTTTTCAAAAAAATGAGTCACCATACCCGGGCGGAATGTATAATGTATACAGGTAATTAGAAAATGTACTATGCCTGTGCCAGGTACCTAACCTATTTCTTTTTTTGCAGATCATAACATTTTGAAATTCTGTCTGAGTTCCTCATCCTTTGTCATGGACAAATCGATGGCAACCATAACTGGAAGAACTCTTGAAGCTACAAATAGAGAGTCATCAAAAGGAAAGGCGAAAATAACATCGCTACCTTCTCTAAGATCGGCCTCGGAAATTTTTTTAGTTGGCCAACCGTCGTCCTCCATCAGTGGTAGCAAATTGCCAACAACACGGCAGGTTTTGCAATACTTCTCCAGTGTTATCCAGTACACTGCTAACAGGAAAGACGCATTCAAAGAAACCGTAAACAACGTCTTAAAGTTTTGGAACATGGCCCGCATTAAAACAATCACAAAGCTCAACTGCGAACGGAAGCTAGAGGCATTGTGGAAAGAGTGGCACTTACTCCAAAAGAGCAGAAAACGAGAAACTGACGCCGGAGGAAAACGGCAGAAGTTTTCGGACAGTGTGGACAAGCTGTGGGATATCGGAGCATCTGACGCTGTCGAAGATATAAAGAAGAATCGACTGCTGTCCGACAAGGACAAGAAAGAAGACATTGACTTCTACCTCGATCAACGTGGTCCTCGGGTGGCAACGATGAGCGGGAACGATAAAGTTTTCGCTGTAAAAAGAAAGCTACAGGAAGGAAGAAAACGTCCTCGCCAGGAGCCGCAAACCTCAAAGTGTGCATACGAAACCGGAGATGAGGCCATGGAGAATGATGATACTGGCATGTCAGGAGAGTCGGAGACAGAACTAGCGTTCCCCTGCCGAAAGAGCCAAGTGTGTCTGTCAATCTTCCTCGCCGCATCCTTAATGCACCTGCTGTCATGGAAGTGGCTGATCGTTTCCGCATGTCCAATAATCAGGTGCGTATTGTGTATAGTATTCATCGATAGCGTCAGTTTTAAAGTGTCCCGTAACCCACATGTATTCTTGACAGTTTCCTTTCCACTTTCCATTCTCTATTCTGTTTCAGGTCATCTACTACACAAAACTGCCGATGTTCAGTAGGCAGGTGGAGCTCGACGCCGAGCTGGTCGACAAACTGCACAGGATCGTGGTGTTCATCTCTCTTCTGTACGTACCAGCTTGGTTGGCGGCCCCTGTAGCAGCTGATGCGCCGTTGAATGACCTGGTACTATACCAGCGTTTTCTGAGGTGTAGGGCAGTGGACCGCGAGGTGGCAGAAGCGTCACTGGCAGTGATGAGGCGACACTTCTGGTATCTGAGGCCTCAGACCGTCATCTTCGCTCTATGCAGCAACAAGGTGGATGGCACTGTGAAGCAACGGATGGCAGAGAAGCTGTCCCACCTCCCTGTACCCAAAGACTTCACATACGAGAACGTCTCAGTCGACGAGATGACGCTACTCCCCGACCTGATCGACGAGTCCTCCTGGCTCTTATTTGCAGGTCTGAAGATGTATGGGTCTTCGTGGCTCACCCTGCCAACTGATAAGTGGGACGAGAACGAGGACTTTTGTCGTCTGAAGGATGTGATCTCTAATCTCCAGGTCACCAATGACGTCGCGGAAAGAGAAGTCCAACTGATACAAGACTATGCGAACACGGTCACAAAGGACGAGGCACAGCTGCAGGATCTTCTGCAAGTGGTGGAAAAGAACCGGAAAGAGCTCGGCGACTTCAAGAAGTCATCACTCGCCACGATGACATAGCACACAGGGACAACGTTGCAGCCAGTGACGTGTGATAGTGGTCAATACAATACAAATGTGATTGTTTAAGTTATTGTTTCTTTCTTCCTTATTTGTCTGCTATTTGCTGATTTTTTTGAAAAGTATAGGTGATCGTGGTTTTTCCCATTATTTGGCACTATACTAGCACATTGGTGTTACCTGTATACAGGCACAACTTTTAAACCGTTAGTCGTATGACATTGGAAGGCAGACCAAACGACTTCTCTCATCAAGAGGATTCAGAAAGCATCCCTACTTAATGATTTATCTTGATTCAGTAAAAAGTTAAAAAGTACGCATTTTTTTAAAAAACTCGTAATTTCAAGGTCGATGCGAGACCCCTAAATATTGATCAATTTTTGTAAAAATGGTACCAATGTGCTAGTATAGTGCCAAATAATGGGAAAAACTACGATAACCTATACTTTTAAAAAAAAATTGAAAAGTGGGCTACCCTAACATACATATACATATAGGTAAGTATAGAGGAGTGTTCTGCACACGAGGAAGAGAAATAACGAACATATGAAAAATGAGGTGACCGCCCGGGAATCGAACTCAGGATCTTCCGATTGCCGGTCAGATATGCTACCACTACACCACGGGCCTCGATTAGTCAGAAGTCGCAATTCTCCTACATAGGGCAGAAACCAATGCCTTGAGAGGGCACCCTCGCAAATCGTGAATATGTACATTTAACTGCAATGACCACGCAGTATATTAATGTATAGGAACGACGTAAGTATATAGGAGTGTTCTGCACACGAGGAAGAGAAATAACGAACAAATGAAAAATGAGGTGAGGGTGCCCTCTCAAGACATTGGTTTCTGCCCTATGTAGGAGAATTGCGACTTCTGACTAATCGAGGCCAGTGGTGTAGTGGTAGCATATCTGACCGGCAATCGGAAGATCCTGGGTTCGATTCCAGGGCGGTCACCTCATTTTTCATTTGTTCGTTATTTCTCTTCCTCGTGTGCAGAACACTCCTCTATACTTACGTCGTTTCTATACATTAATATACTGCGTGGTCATTGCAGTTAAATGTACATATTCACGATTTGCGAGGGTGCCATCTCAAGGCATTGGTTTCTGCCCTATGTAGGAGAATTGCGACTTCTGACTAATCGAGGCCCGTGGTGTAGTGGTAGCATATCTGACCGGCAATCGAAAGATCCTGGGTTCGATTCCCGGGCGGTCACCTCATTTTTCATTTGTTCGTTATTTCTCTTCGTCGTGTGCAGAACACTCCTCTATACTTACGTCGTTTCTATACATATATATATATATATATATATATATATTATATATATACATATAGATATATATACATATACATATATGGGAATGAACTCAGAATGGTCCCCTGAGTTTTTTATGATACACACAGACCGCGTATGGAACAAGGAACTCTTCTGGGATAATTAAATCCACTATAGTCCGAATAAGTAATGATAAATGACAAATACCATATTTTTTTCTTTTTCATGATGCTAGCCCGACGTGGGCAACGGGTCACTCGCAAAGAGGTCCCATAAATATAGCTTCCCTCACCAGCTATCTGCAAAGCAGACAGGATCCAGCTTTGGGACATGGATCTAGGGTTTAAAGCAGCCTAGCCCTGCTACATTTAGAACCTCAATATAAGCAAAAGACTCGCTGCCTTCACCATTATTGAGTACATTAAAGTAAATGGGGTAACTATTATATTTTTAGTCAAAAACCAAAACTTAAACCTCAACTGGCAGAATTGAGCGTCCACTTTTCAAGGCACATAAAATGTCCATTTCAAGATGGGAATGAACTCAGAATGGTCCCCTGAGTTTTTTATGATACACACAGACCGTCCCAAAGCTGGATCCTGTCTGCTTTGCAGATAGCTGGTGAGGGAAGCTATATTTATGGGACCTCTTTGCGAGTGACCCGTTGCCCACGTCGGGCTAGCATCATGAAAAAGAAAAACTATGGTATTTTTCATTTACCATTACTTATTCGGACTATAGTGGATTTAATTATCCCAGAAGAGTTCCTTGTTCCATGCACGGTCTGTGTGTATCATACACATATATATACATATACATATATATACATATACATACATATATATACATATACAGATACACAGTGGTGTAGTGCTGTGGGAACGCGTTGGAACGGCGTTCCCTTACTTTTTTTGGTAGACGGAACGGCGTTCCCTCACTATTTCAAATAAATCCGAACTTACAAATCTCTAACGTCATGAAATTTTAATTCCCACCCCTAGAAGAAATATGAGAAAGAATCATTAACTGTTTTATTTCTTTTAGCTTCGACTGAGGCAATGCTAGCCTATAAAGATCTGGTGAAACAGTCACCACGGCGTACCAGTTGTTAACTTTTTTTTAGTTAATCATTCCAGTTGTTAGCTATTTTTATTGATCGTACTGGATGTCATATATCTAATGACACTGGAAATACTGCATCTTCAACCTTGGAATATATTCTAATATCCAGTGCATATGACCTCAAAATATCCTTGAAATTGGTCAGATTTCAAAAGATTTCCCGGGGGGCTTACAGTGCCCCCGGACCCCCAGCTGTATGGGCTCGCCGCGCTCGCCATTGTCCCCCCCCGCATCTGAGTAACACTTTCTAAATGTGTTCCCTCACTTCTTTATTTAGCACTACACCACTGCATATACATATATATACATATACATATATATATATACATATATATCATTATACATATATACATATATATATATATACATATATATATATATATATAATATATATATATATATATATATATATATATATATATATATATATATATATATATATGTATATACATACATATATATATATATACATATACAGGGTGGGGCACGGGAATCAAGTGTTTTTTGAATAGCTAGTAATCGGCCATTAGGAATGGGAGAGGCGTGCGGTAGGTAGCATTCCATTCCTGGGTTCATAGCATTTAACTTTAACTAACACTCACCTTTATCTTTCAGGTGCCATCATGGAGCAGTGGACGTTAGAACACCGCATGTTCGCGTATGATCATTTTGTTAGGAGTGGCGAGTCAGTGACAGCAGTTCAGCGTGCGTTTCGCCGCAGATTCAACATTCATCGAAATGACTCTGTTCCCGCTCGTGACACAATCTTACGTTGGGTTAACAATCTTCGAACAGGAGGCTCAATAATGAAAACAAAACCGAAGGGGCCGCAACGCACTGTGCGTACTCCAGAGAACGTTGAAAGGGTCAGACAAGCGATGTTGCAAAGCCCAGGCCGCTCTGCTCGGAGACATTCAGCTGCACTCGGAATCAGCAATCGTACTGTTAGACGGATTTTGCATGAAGAATTACATTTTCACCCATACAAGTTAGCGATGGTGCAGGAATTGAATGTAAACGATTGCCCCCAACGACTGAATTTTGCACAGGAAATGCTTGCACTTTATGAGCAGAATGAAAACATGATGGTGGTAATGAGTGATGAAGCCCATTTCCACCTTAATGGGGCCGTCAACAATCAAAACTGTCGGTATTGGGCTGCTGAAAATCCGCGACAACTCCATGAAAAACCGCTGCATAGCCCTAAGGTTACAGTTTGGTGCGCGGTGGGAAAGTTTGGCGTCATCGGTCCCTATTTCTTCGAACAAAATGGGGTTACCGTTACCATAACATCTGGGCGTTACATTGAGATGGTGAACACCTTTTTCATCCCTGAGTTACGAAGAAGGCGTATTGCTCGTCGACATTTGTGGTTTCAGCAAGATGGGGCCACGCCACACACCGCCAGAGCGTCAATGGCTGTTCTTCGCCCCCTGTTTCCCAACCATCTCATTTCGAGATTTGGTGACATTGCATGGCCCCCTCGGTCCCCTGACTTGTCCACATGTGACTTCTTTCTATGGGGGTACCTCAAGTCACGTGTCTACGAGGACAAGCCCCGTACATTAGATGCATTGAAGGAAGCGATCCGTCAACAAATCATCCAAATCAACAGAGACCTGCTGGGAAGAGTGGAGGCCAATTTTCGTAAACGCCTTCAACAATGCGTCGACGGCCAAGGACATCATATGCCAGATATAATTTTCGGTACATGATTATTATGACATGAAATGCTATGTTCTTACGAATGTTGTTCTACCAATATATTTTCTTTACAAAAATAAATATCATTTTCCTGATTATTCCAAAAACACTTGGTTCCCGTGCCCCACCCTGTATATATATATACATACATACATAATATATATATATATATATATGTATATATATATATATATATATATATATATATATATATATATTATATATATATACATTAATTACGGTGGCCCACTTTTCAATTTTTTTTTAAAAGTATAGGTTATCGTAGTTTTTCCCATTATTTGGCACTATACTAGCACATTGGTACCATTTTTACAAAAATTGATCAATATTTAGGGGTCTCGCATCGACCTTGAAATTACGAGTTTTTTTAAAAAAATGCATACTTTTTAACTTTTTACTGAATCAAGATAAATGATTCAGTAGGGATGTTTTCTGAATCCTCTTGATGAAAGAAGTCGTTTGGTGTGCCTTCGAATGTCATACGACTAACAGTTTAAAAGTTTTGCCTGTATTCAGGTAATACCAATGTGCTAGTATAGTGCCAAATAATGGGAAAAAACACGATCACCTATACTTTTCAAAAAAATCAGCAAATAGCAGACAAATATGGAAGAAAGAAACAATAACTTAAACAATCACTTTTGCATTGTATTAACCACTATCACACGTCACTGGCTGCAACGTTGTCCCTCTGTGCTATGTCATCGTGGCGAGTGATGACTTCTTGAAGTCGCCGAGCTCTTTCCGGTTCTTTTCCACCACTTGCAGAAGATCCTGCAGTTGTGTCTCGTCCTTTGTGACCGTGTTCGCATAGTCTTGTATCAGTTGGACTCCTCTTTGAGCGACGTCATTGGTGACCTGGAGATTAGAGATCACATCCTTCAGACGACAAAAGTCCTCGTTCTCGTCCCACTTATCAGTTGGCAGGGTGAGCCACGAAGACCCATACATCTTCAGACCTGCAAATAAGAACCAGGAGGACTCGTCGATCAGGTCGGGGAGTAGCGTCATCTCGTCGACTGAGACGTTCTCGTATGTGAAGTTTTTGGGTACAGGGAGGTGGGACAGCTTCTCTGCCATCTGTTGCTTCACAGTGCCATCCACCTTGTTGCTGCATAGAGCGAAGATGACGGTCTGAGGCCTCAGATACCAGAAGTGTCGCCTCATCACTGCCAGTGACACTTCTGCCACCTCGCGGTCCACTGCCCTATACCTCAGAAAACGCTGGTATAGTACCAGGTCATTCAACGGCGCATCAGCTGCTACAGGGGCCGCCAACCAAGCTGGTACGTACAGAAGAGCGATGAACACCACGATCCTGTGTAGTTTGTCGACCAGCTCGGCGTCGAGCTCCAGCTGCCTACTGAACATCAGCAGTTGTGTGTAGTAGATGACCTGAAACAGAATAGAGAATGGAAAGTGGAAAGGAAACTGTCAAGAATACATGTGGGTTACGGGACACTTTAAAACTGACGCTATCGATGAATACTGTACACAATACGCACCTGATTATTGGACATGCGGAAACGATCAGCCACTTCCATGACAGCAGGTGCATTAAGGATGCGGCGAGGAAGATTGACAGACACACTTGGCTCTTTCGGCAGGGGGAACGCTAGTTCTGTCTCCGACTCTCCTGACATGCCAGTATCATCATTCTCCATGGCCT
This sequence comes from Bathynomus jamesi, assembly GCA_023014485.1. Taxonomy (NCBI): domain Eukaryota; kingdom Metazoa; phylum Arthropoda; class Malacostraca; order Isopoda; family Cirolanidae; genus Bathynomus; species Bathynomus jamesi. The sequence continues at coordinate 34,103 of JAJOZX010005452.1, read as the reverse complement.
CATCTCCGGTTTCGTATGCACACTTTGAGGTTTGCGGCTCCTGGCGAGGACGTTTTCTTCCTTCCTGTAGCTTTCTTTTTACAGCGAAAACTTTATCGTTCCCGCTCATCGTTGCCACCCGAGGACCACGTTGATCGAGGTAGAAGTCAATGTCTTCTTTCTTGTCCTTGTCGGACAGCAGTCGATTCTTTTTATCTTCGACAGCGTCAGATGCTCCGATATCCCACAGCTTGTCCACACTGTCCGAAACTTCTGCCGTTTTCCTCCGGCGTCAGTTTCTCGTTTTCTGCTCTTTTGGAGTAAGTGCCACTCTTTCCACAATGCCTCTAGCTTCCGTTCGCAGTTGAGCTTTGTGATTGTTTTAATGCGGGCCATGTTCCAAAACTTTAAGACGTTGTTTACGGTTTCTTTGAATGCGTCTTTCCTGTTAACAGTGTACTGGATAACACTGGAGAAGTATTGCAAAACCTGCCGTGTTGTTGGCAATTTGCTACCACTGATGGAGGACGACGGTTGGCCAACTAAAAAAATTTCCGAGGCCGATCTTAGAGAAGGTAGCGATATTATTTTCGCCTTTCCCTTTGATGACTCTCTATTTGTAGCTTCAAGAGTTCTTCCAGTTATGGTTGCCATCGATTTGTCCATGACAAAGGATGAGGAACTCAGACAGAATTTCAAAATGTTATGATCTGCAAAAAAAGAAATAGGTTAGGTACCTGGCACAGGCATAGTGCATTTTCTAATTACCTGTATACATTATATATTCCGCCCGGGTATGGTGACTCATTTTTTTGAAAAGTATAGGTGATCGTGGTTTTTCCCATTATTTGGCACTATACTAGCACATTGGTATTACCTGTATACAGGCACAACCTTTAAACCGTTAGTCGTATGACATTGGCAGGCACACCAAACGACTTCTCTCATTAAGTGGATTCAGAAAACATCCCTACTTTATGATTTATCTTGATTCAGTTAAAAGTTAAAAAGTATGCATTTTTAAAAAAATATAGTAATTTCAAGGTCGATGCGAGACCCCTAAATAATGATAAATTTTTGTAAAAATGGTACCAATGTGCTAGTATAGTGACAAATAATGGGAAAAACCACGATCACCTATACTTTTCAAAAAAAATTGAAAAGTGGGCCGCCCTAGTGACCACACTCTACCTGACCTCTCGAAGGAAGGAGAAATGAACCCTATGACTCCACGTTTTCTGATAGATTTGAAAAACAAACAAGGCAAGCCACGTGCAGTAGCCTTGGTTTGATAAAATAATATAGTCCTGAATAACGTCAATAAATGAAATATATTCGTTAATGAATGATTAGTAGCACGAAGTAATTTAGTTTAGAATGCACCGAACACTATTTTTTTTTAAAACACTACAACGAAAACCACTTATTCAATTGATAACACTGGACACTCGATAAAACACGTCTGTTCACAAGGAAAGACTGATCACAAGTTGACAAGTAGAAGGTTCGAGACAGCAGTTGCGAAAAACTTTTTTACGCATAGAATAGTAAATAGCTGGAATAGTTTGCCGGTAGAAGTAATTAGTAGCACGTCTTAAACATGTTTAAAAATCGATTAGACGCATATGTTGATAGATTGGGTATAGTTTAAGGTAGTAAAATTAAGGCTTTCTAGTGATAGATCCCACAGCTCAACACAAGTGTTGTGGGATATAGGGAGGCAGCATCTTGGGTTAGGGGATACTCTCTGTCCTCACACACCCCATTTAAAGAGATTCCTCTGCCGAGCGGTGCCCCCCATTGTACTGTGAGGTATTGAAAAACTCATGATCTTCACTTGCCCAACAAACACCTTGAAATGGGAGACCCAAAATGGGTGCACACACATTTCTACATTACTGTACAGACTTTACAGCCACACCTACACTTTTCCTCCTAAGTATATATATTGTAATGTATATGGTTGTAAATTTTGACTTGGTCCGCAATCGATATGGAACGTGACTTATTTTTGGTTGGCAAGGTACTGGTATTGATGGATACCGTAATGAAATTGACTGGATTCTTTGGATCTGATATATTTGCATGTCAGTTATAAATAGATATAGAGTGTAACATAACCTTTAAGAAATTAAATGTGGAAGTAATAAATGTGGAAATAAATATAAGTGCAACAGATGTAATAATAAAGGTAATATTATAAATTTAATAATTAGGGTAAAGGTAATAATAATACATGTTAAAAAATGTAAATGCAATAATAAATGCAGTAATTATGTCAAAATATTAGAATCTGTATGTATAGAACAAGATAATTTTAATTTGTGCGAATGTACTTATAATCGGGACCCTGTAATAAAATGCCCTTCCGGTGTCGGGAGAACGGTATCTAACCTAGGTGCGAATTTCTCAATGGTCTCTGGATTGTTTCCTTCTCGCCTTTTTCATTCGTTTTTCGGTTTATAAGTTCTGTATAATAAACAACAATGTAATAACCAATGTAATAATAAATTTATAATTTCTGTAATAAATAATAATGCAATATTAAATGTAATAAATTTAATAATAAATGTAATAATTATGTAAAAAAATAATAGAATCTGTATGTTTAGAACAGGAAGATAGATAGTTTTAAATTTGTGCGAATGTACTTATAAGCGGGTCCCTTTCATGAAAATGCCCTTCCGGTGTCGGGAGAATGGGATCTAACCTAGGTGCGAATTTCTTAACGGTCGGTCCCTGGACTGTTTTTCCCTCTTGTTTTGGTTCATTCGTTTTTCTGTATCCACCCGAGGAGGATGCCAGTGGGCATCGAAACTGTTGTGGAAATAAACTCTGTCTATTAGAGTGGGTTTTTATTTTCATATTTTGACCTTCACGTAGAAAAAAGTGAAGTTTTTGCATTTATTTGGTAAATTTGTATGCTACTCTAATAACTTTTTTTTTTCAATTTATTTTTATATACATCGAACTTAAACAAGAAGGGTAGAGTGCTAAAACCCGGGCAGATTTCCAGTGTAAATTTATATATATATAATATATATTTTATCTTGTGCTAAAAATCGGTAGTTTTTCCTTACAAATTTATTTGTATGTTCCTCCCACAATCCTTTAATGTTTAATTTTATTTTTTGTCTCTCCGTTTATTGTATATATATACGTATATATATATATATATTTTTTTTTTTCTGTAACCTATATATAGGCTGTAACTCTTTATGTACTTAGTGTTCCTGAGGATGTCATTAGACGAAAGCGCTTGAGCACCATTCTGTGTTTCCTTTCCTTCGTGGTTTTATTCATCATATATATATATATATATATATATATATTATATATATATATATATATGCATATATATATATACATATACATATATATATACACATATACATATATATAAACACATGTACATATACATATACATATATATATGAAAATTATTTCACGAAAGTAACACGTGAAAAATATTTATGATGAATAAAACCACGAAGGAAAGGAAACAGAATGGTGCTCGAGCGCTTTCGTCTAATGACATCCTCAGGAACACTGAAGTAAATAAAGAGTTGAAGACTATATACAGGTTACAAAAATATATATATATATATATATATATATATATTATATATATATAATAAATATAGAAATTAAAATTGTGGGAGGAGCATACAAATTTGTAAGGAAAACTACCAATTTTTGCACTTTGCCCAAATTCAACACAAGATCAAATGGATTGTTTACAACCAATTTTATAGAAAAGGCCTGAATGATATATCGGTCACAGAAAATATATAAAAATGCACTGAAAAATAAAAATTGTAAGAGGAGCATACAAATTTATAAGGAAAAACTACCCAAGTTTTAGCACTCGACCCTTCTTCTCTAAATCCGTTCTGAACGAATTCAAAACAACGGGATCGAGTTGAAAAAGACCTTTGCTCATGTTAAGGTTATTTGTAAGTTGGATAATAGCAGAATCAAGAATATTTCTGTTAACAATGTTGCTAGAGTGAAACAAAACTGAAGGATTATTCCAATCAATACAGTGGGATAACTGTGACAAATGGACAAAAAGGGCACTGGACGACTGTCTTGTTCTAACGGAATATTGATGCTGTTTTACACGCGTGTGCAAATCCTTTCCCGTCTGACCAATGCAAAAGGAATCACATTGTTTACAACCAATTTTATAGATAATGCCTGAATTATTGGTAGGACAATTTTTTACTATATTTTTCACAATATTGCTATATGGGAATACTACATTAATATCCAAAAGTTTAAGTACATTAGCAATGCCTAAAAAACCTGGGAAAAATGGAAGTACTTAAATATTCTTTGACAAAGTGCGAGTGTTGTTAGTCACACGATAGAAGGTTCGTTTTGCCTTGTTAAGACAAGATTCCATAAACGCAGGTGGGTAGCACAGATCACTTCCAATACCGTTGATTTTTTTCCAATTCAGCATCGATGTATTCCGGACTGGCGATCCTAAGAGCGCGGAGAAACATTGAAGAAAATATGGCCTTCTTAATGGGGGTGTTGTCCAGAGTAAAAGTGTGCGTAGGACATGACACCCCGATTAAGAAGGCCATATTTTCTTCAATGTTTCTCCGCGCTCTTAGGATCGCCAGTCCGGAATACATCGAGGCCGAATTGGAAAAACTCAACGGTATTGGAAGTGATCTGTGCTACCCACCTGCGTTTATGGAATCTTGTCTTAACAAGGCAAAACGAACCTTCTATCGTGTGAATAACAACACTCGCACTTTGTCAAAGAATATTTAAGTACTTCCATTTTCCCCAGGTTTTTTAGGCATTGCTAATGTACTTAAACTTTTGGATATTAATGTAGTATTCCCATATAGCAATATTGTGAAAAATATAGTAAAAAATTGTCCTACCAATAATTCAGGCATTATCTATAAAATTGGTTGTAAACAATGTGATTCCTTTTACACTGGTCAGACGGGAGAGGATTTGCACACGCGTGTAAAACAGCATCAATATTCCGTTAGAACGGGACAGTTGTCCAGTGCCCGTTTTGTCCATTTGTCAGAGTTATCCCACTGTATTGATTGGAATAATGCTTCAGGTTTGTTTCACTCTAGCAACATTGTTAATAGAAATATTCTTGAGTCTGCTATTAGCCAACTTACAAATAACTTTAACATGAGCAAAGATCTTTTTCAACTCGATCCCGTTGTTTTGAATTCGTTCAGAACGGATTTAGATAAGAAGGGTAGAGTGCTAAAACTTTGGTTGTGTTTCCTTATAAATTTGTATGCTTCTCTTACAATTTATATTTTTATTTTTTGTGACCTATATATCATTCAAGCCTTATCTATAAAATTGGTTGTAAACAATCCATTTGATCTTATGTTGAATTCGTTCAGAACAGATTTAGACAAGAAGGGCAGAGTGCTAAAACTTGGGTAGTTTTCCCTTATAAATTTGTTTGCTCTTCTTACAATTTTTATTTTTCAAATTATTTTTATATGTATTTTTTAATATTTTTTGTGACCTATATATATATCATTCAGGGCATTAGCTATAAAATTGGTTGTAAACAATCCATTTGATCTTGTGTTGAATTCGGGCAAAGCGCTAAAATTGGTAGTTTTCCTTACAAATTTGTATGCTCCTCCCACAATTTTTATTTCTATATTTATTATATGTATATATATTTTTTTTGTAACCTGTATATAGTCTTGAACTCTATTTACTTCAGTGTTCCTGAGGATGTCATTAGACGAAAGCGCTTGAGCACCTTTCTGTTTCCTTTCCTTCGTGGTTTTAGTCATCATATATACAGGGTGTCCCAAAAAAAACTATATACTCTTTATAGCATCATATATTTTATAATTTAAAAAAAAACCAAACAATATATTGTTATAGCAATTGCCAATGAAAGGTAAATTAGTAATCTAAGTGATCAAAATGTTATAGCGAGTTGTTTGCATATAAAATTTAATTAACTACGCCAAGTGCTCAAAATGTTCTCCGGCGGCATGAATGCACTTTTGAATGCGTCGACCAACTGATTCGCAGACATGGACTAATGTGGATGCTGTGATGGTCCCGCACTTTTCCCTAATTGCATCCTTAAGGTGTTCGAGTGTTGCAGGTCTTGTACCATAAACTGCATCCTTCAGGTAGCCCCACAAGTAAAAATCAAGTGGAGTCAAGTCCGGTGAACGTGGAGGATACTCAACGCTTCCTCTTCGTCCTATCCAACGGTTAGGCAACGTTTCATCGAGGTATCTTCTGACATCACAATGATAATGAGGGGGGGGGGCTCCATCTTGTTGAAAGTAAAAGTCGTCGTTTCCAAACAACTTCCGAACTGCAGGTATAATTTCTGTCCGCAGCATGTCGAGATATGCGGCACCGGTAACTGTCCCATTAAAGAAAAATGGTCCAACCAAACCCCTGGATGATAAACCACACCATGCTGTTAATCCTCGTAAATTAACATGTTTAGCCACATAAACGTGTGGATTATCAAGTGACCAGTACCTGCAGTTCTGTCGATTTACTGTGCCATTCAACTTGAAGGTAGCTTCATCAGACCATACGATTTTGTTGGCAAACTGTACGTCTTTGGCTTCCATTGACAGAAACCATTCACAAAATTCGAGTCTGCGATCAGAGTCATCTTCAGTCATGGCGTGTAACAGACTTGGAATGTAGCTTTTCCATTTTGCCGACTTTAAAATCCGGTGAACACCTGATTTGCTGATTCCGGTCTCACGGGCGCATTGCCTAACTGATTTCTGTGGTGATCGATTAAATTTTTGCAACACTAAAACGGAGTTTTCATCACTCGCACTTGATTTGCGTCTTCCAGATCTTCGCTTGTGCATATCTTGAGCAGATCCCTCTGCCTCAAACTTGTCACGGATGCTTGTAATGTCGAGACGTGTCGGTGGCTTTGTACCAAATTCCCGGATCCATTGCCGCTGGACTTCGGACACATTCTCAAATTTCCAATACCATTTCAGAACACTTTTTCGTTGCTCCAGTGTCAAACGTTTACGCAACATGGGTTCTTTTGCTGAACTGAATAAAGTTGAATGCTGTAGAGTTTGTATCGTGGAATGAGTGCGTAGGCTAAGTCCGAAGCATGCTAGTGAGTGACTACACTGACTAGACTACGTTCGGTCTAAGGCTTCGCCATTACAAGGCCTTTGATAAAACAAGGCCAGGCTTAGTCGACGCATTCAAAAGTGCATTCATGCCGCCGGAGAACATTTTGAGCACGTGGCGTAGTTAATTAAATTTTATATGCAAACAACTCGCTATAACATTTTGATCACTTAGATTACTAATTTACCTTTCATTGGCAATTGCTATAACAATATATTGTTTTTTTTTTTTTAATTATAAAATATATGATGCTATAAAGAGTATATAGTTTTTTGGGACACCCTCTATATATATATATATATATATATTGTGACAGTATTCTATTTTTTTGGTCCGGACATATATATATATATATATATATATATACTGTGTGTGTATATATACCTCCGGACCAAAAAAATAGAATACTGTCACAAATACACTCATGACCTTGATATGTCTTTAATATTAATTATATTTGATTATATTTCAGCATCTAATATCCAAATAAATACGAAGGTATAATCTTAACTGAATACCTATGTTTACTTACAGTATGTGTGGTTATGCGAATGTGTAATCTTAGCTGAATATCGTAAGTGTATTTATTTCTAAACATACTAAATGCAAGAAACTTCACTTTTTTCTACGTGAAGATCAAAATATGATAATAAAAACCCACTCTAATATTAGAGTGGGTTTTTATTATCATATTCTAAACATACGTTTGAAGCTTGCAACAGATAATCTCCATGTACTTTCCTCTCCTTGCTTCCATAGCTTTAAAGCTAGTGTAACTTCGCTACTCTGCATTTTCTATCAAGATTTAATAAAGCATAAAATTTGCTTCCTAATGCCATTTCTTTGCTAGGTAAATATATGAAGGAATTACTATCGTATTTCTCCGAATGTATAATGAGCAAGTGAATGCGTCTAAATGTATGAATATATGTGTGTATGTATGGGCACATAGCTTTATGTATTTCTAAGTGTGTGCATGTACAGTATATATGCATCTATTTGTGTGTGTGTGTTATATATATATATATATATATATATATATATATATATATATATGCTAAACACAGACCGTGCATGGAACAAGGAACTCTTCTGGAAAATTAAATCTACTATAGTCCGAATAAGTAATAGTAAATGACAAATACCATAGTTTTTCTTTTTCATGATGCTAGCCCGACGTGGGCAACGGGTCTCTCGCAAAGAGGTCCCATAAATATAGCTTCCCTCACCAGCTATCTGCAAAGCAGACAGGATCCAGCTTTGGGACATGGATCTAGGGTTTAAAGCAAGCCTAGTCCCACTACATTCAGAACCTCTATATAAGTAAAAGACTCGTTGCATTCACGTCGGATTGAATAAATCAAAGAAAAAGGGGTAACTATTGTATTTTTAGCCAAAAAAACAAAACTTAAACCTCAACCGGGACATTGAGCGTCCACTTTTCAAGGCACGTAACACGTCCGTTTAATATACACAAACTCAGAATGGTCCCCTGAGAAACTTATATGTTAAACACAGACCGTGCATGGAACAAGGAACTCTTCTGGGAAAATTAAATCCACTATAGTCCGAATAAGTAATGGTAAATGACAAATACCATAGTTTTTCTTTTTCATGATGTTAGCCCGACGTGGGCAACGGGTCTCTCGCAAAGAGGTCCCATAAATATAGCTTCCCTCACCAGCTATCTGCAAAGCAGACAGGATCCATGTCCCAAAGCTGGATCCTGTCTGCTTTGCAGATAGCTGGTGAGGGAAGCTATATTTATGGGACCTCTTTGCGAGAGACCCGTTGCCCACGTCGGGCTAGCATCATGAAAAAGAAAAACTATGGTATTTGTCATTTACCATTACTTATTCGGACTATAGTGGATTTAATTTTCCCAGAAGAGTTCCTTGTTCCATGCACGGTCTGTGTTTAACATATAAGTTTCTCATGGTCCATTCTGAGTTTGTATATATTAAACGGACGTGTTACGTGCCTTGAAAAGTGGACGCTCAATGTCCCGGTTGAGGTTTAAGTTTTGTTTTTTTGGCTAAAAATACAATAGTTACCCCTTTTTCTTTGATTTATTCAATCCGACGTGAATGCAACGAGTCTTTTACTTATATAGAGGTTCTGAATGTAGTGGGACTAGGCTTGCTTTAAACCCTAGATCCATGTCCCAAAGCTGGATCCTGTCTGCTTTGCAGATAGCTGGTGAGGGAAGCTATATTTATGGGACCTCTTTGCGAGAGACCCGTTGCCCACGTCGGGCTAACATCATGAAAAAGAAAAACTATGGTATTTGTCATTTACCATTACTTATTCGGACTATAGTGGATTTAATTTTCCCAGAAGAGTTCCTTGTTCCATGCACGGTCTGTGTTTAACATATAAGTTTCTCAGGGGACCATTCTGAGTTGGTGTGTGTATATATATATATATATATATATGTAGCGGATCGACTAGAAATAGACCAGCAAATAGACAGAAATCTTTTGCTTCCACGCTATCATCAAAGAACTTGGAAAACACACGTGAGCAAGAGTCAAACAATGGGAACGTCTGTTTCTTCCCAAAGGGCGCGAACGCAAACCTTTATCAACTAAAGGACGCGCGGACAAAGCGTCTTAAGATTTGGTGCGAAGTCCTACGTCACAGGAACTACGTATAAAAGCGAGCACCCACTCTCACTCCTCCTCACTTCGTTATCGCTTCCATTTCGTTAGACTACTCTGTACGATATCATCTCTTCAGCCGCCTTCCGGCTCCGGCCGGAGGCGAGGCCTGCTGCTTCCTTCAAGGCCTACAATTTATCATCAAGTAAGATCTACAGACCGCCTGCAGAAGCAATCCTTTGAGGCCCAACCGGAATCGCTTCGGGCCTGCGGTTTGCCGGGTCGGCCTTCAAGTTTCTCCACATTCCTCGAGATATATTCAGCACCACAGGCCTGCGCCTGCAAGATCATTGAAAACCGTCCTGCACCTCGAGAAGTAACATCACCTCAGGCTTCCGAACGAAGCCTACATCCATCATCTCAAGAGGCTTAACGGACAACGACAACTCGAGTTTTCGGTAATAGATCTTTCTTCAACCCGCCTTCAAGAGTTTACATCTTCCTAAGATAAGTACCTCCTATTGTAAGTACTCTTGTGAAGCCTACATTAGCCTACCGCCGAACGGTAGGCTATACTCCCAAAGTGTGTAATTAAGCGTTCCAACTGACCCACGTGAAAGAACGCAGTAGGCCTGTTCTCCAATTCAAGTGTCATTTCAATACCGTAATTCCGCGTATCATCCGTTATTATGTTCAATTCATATATTTATGTGTTAACTAAATATTCTCTTGACGTAATCACTTAACATCACATAATGGTCTTATATATAAATGATATTTGTTTATTTGTCAAGCATTTCAATCCATTATTATTAGGCCGCATCAATTATTCCTTGTGCATCCATGCAATCATTTAGCCTACTTAATCAGTGTCATGTTTTGCATTCAATGTACCAAACACACGTGCATTCTTTATATCATTTACTAGGCCCATTCAATGTTCCATGTCGCATGCCATTTACATACCATCAACGTTTAGATTACTTATTATGTGTCAATTAAGCTATTAACATTTCATCTTATTAGCTAAGTCTATGTCATAAGCATAACGTAAAACTATCAATTAATTACTGTCAATTCTTTGTTATATCACAGTGAATAAATAACGGCTTTATTTTCATAATAAAATACAAAACAAACTATAAGGTGTCTTTTATAACCTTAACATTAATTTGCTTGGGTGTAATCCAAGCTGGTGACCCTCGCTGCCATTTCGGTCACTTCCAATAGTATGGTGGATCTACTCAAATAGCTTTCATTAATAAGCAATCAGTCATTGCATCAATTAATCATTGCATACAATTAAATCAATATCACCTTATACGGTTAAAACTAGGTCCACTATATATAATATATGTGTGTGTGTGTGTGTGTATGGTGTGTGTGTGTGTGTGTGTGTGTGTGCATATGCTCCCTGTAGTAACAGATCATCAACTCGCATAAAAACGATAATAAATTGTGATATTGAAATTATTAACTAGTGTTGTGTTGCTGTTAATATTGATTATATTACCGATTGTATTATATACAATATACTGTCTATACATATGCTTAGGAATGCATTAACTGTCGTACTATTATATATATATATAGATTAGATAGATTAGATAGATTAGATAGATGTGTGTCATTATACTCGTATGTCATTCCCTGTATACCTCTCGTATGCCTTATAAGTGTAGCAAAGAACAATAAAATTATTATTATTCTTATTAAGTTAACAACTTAATATCGAGTATCTGTGACGTCATTACGATAAAAAGACACCTTTGTATGTCAATTTTGACAAAAATTGAAATATAGCAAAAACCTTATTAAATGGTGGAAAGTTAATGCATAGCGACATAGGTACCAAAATATTAGAATATCTTGTCAGGTGTTACAAAAATGGAATAAATTCACTGTTTATTGCGTAGCCTACTGCCAAAATATTAAACCTTCAAAGAATTTTTAACTCTGCATCTTGGTATTTAGTTTGTTCACCCTCAGCTCTGATTGCGGCCTCCAATCGTCGTGGCATCGAGTCGACAAGCCTTTTACATTTTTTTGGAGTTATCGATTGCCAGGCTGTTATCACTCATCTCTTCAGTTCACTAAGTGTTCCTGGTTGACACTTTTGGACCTTCTGCTTAGCAAAATTTTCTATCAGATTAAGCTCGGGAGAATTATGTGGCCATGGTAGTACTTCAATTTCATGAGCATCAAACCACGCAGATGTTGTACGAGCCGCATGACCTGCAGCCAGGTCATGTTGAAAAAAATAATTGGTTCGTCTCCATATTCCAGCATGAAGTATACCTTATTTTGCCGTAAGGTATGGGTGTGACGCAGTGTATCCCGACTTTGGCAAAGGATGGTAAACTGTAATGGTCAATGGGTACCCGTCCCATTTGTTATAAGTATAATTCTGCCAAACGATGGTGCATCCAAAAGTGTTATGTTTCAATCACCAAAGCGGTAAGAACTAATTTACTGATTTTAACACAGAAACCTATAACAAAACGAAACTTATAACTTAACTTATGAACTATAAACCTATGACCTAACCAGGGCATCTACACCAAAGAAAACCCATTCAAGAACTTTCAAGGCAGTCTGAGAAATGGGGAATGGGTGCAGTGGCGAGCCCGCTGCACGTACTGTATTTGGCTGGACCAAGCTCCCCTTTTAAAGGGAACTTAATTTTCCCGTTTAGTGTCATTACCGTTCATCTCAATGATCCCGCCTTATGACGAACGACGTTAAGTGGTTAAGTGACGACGTTAAGTGTCATCGACGTGACATATTAACGTCAAATTTGTCTGGGGTTAGATTAAGTTAGGTTAGGTAAGGGTAAGTTAAGTTAGGTTATTAGAGTGTAGATGAAATTCGCCATCGACGAGCTGTCTGAGTCCGATTAAAGCATTATAGGCCAGCGCTCGTGGTTCATTAGGTAGCGCCGTTTCCTGAGGCCGGAGTTCCGCTTCAGATAGTTGTTGTTGTTTCATGGGGTTGTTTAACCTCCTTCGCAACATCTATCATATGACGGAGGTGACCTACAGCTTAACGTGGAGTCCAAACCACGGATCACCACATCATCCGGACGCAGAAGACGGTTCCCCACCCAACTTAACCCAGACCCAATGAGGCTTAACTTCGCTCATCCACGGGAAGCGAAAATACGACATAAGCCACAATGTAGCCCACTTTTGATGATGCTGGCTAATAATGATCAATAAGTTAGCTTGAGCCTGTGCCAGTGCCTGGCCAGCACTGATTATTATTATACGTATAGATTTTGACTTGTTTAGTGAAGCAACACCCTTTACAAATGACAATAAAATCAATTAAAATTAACACAAAACACTGAACATAAATGTGCACTTTAACAGCCAAAACATAATAAATTTATTATTGGGAAGGGAATTGTATACGCAACGAACATTAATTGCGTTTTTATCAGGTAATACCGAATACAGAAAGTTATTAAAATAAATTAGAAAGAATGTGTAGGACCCAACTTCTTGTCTGGAAGAGACACATTGACAAATGGTCGTATTGGAACTCATTTCTTTGGTCATTTTACGAAGAGAAGAAGGCAGAAAATTGAATCTGGTAAAGGTAGGCAAGAAAAGAGCCGTAAAGCCGTTCTCGTCCGATTAGATATAACATTTGTTCAACGTTTCTCCCGCTTCTGTGAGCATCGTTCGTTAACGAAGGAAGGGTCGAACGCTGTTTGTTTTAAGGGCGGTTTCGTGTTATTTAACTTTGCTTAGTATCTGAGTTGTTCTGATATCTATAGGATTGGAATAGCCATTTGTCTTTTCTTTACTCAAGACTATATTGCTGAATGGTTTATTTATAAATGAGTTTTGCACTCACTCACTCACTATATATATATATATATATACAGGGCGTCCCAAAAAATGTATACACACTTTAAATACTTATAAAGGCAGTGTTTATTAAATACATTTCATTTCCAAAATGTAATAGAATCTACAGACATTATTTAATTGTTTTGTCAACGCCTGTTTTCAAAACTGACGTCCGTTCTGGTCCAGGCACTGCTGATAACGCGAAGCAATGGAATCGCAAACATTACGAAACATTCGTTTGTATTTGTGTGCATTTTCTCGTTCAATGGCTGCTCTCAATTCAGCGACTGTTGCAGGTTTTATAGCGTAGACTTTGTCTTTTAAGTATCCCATAAAAAAGTCTAGTGGTTGTGAGGTCTGGTGAACGCGGGGGTATTCTACGAAACCCCTTCGTCCAATCCACATCCACATCGTGCCAAGTACCACTCGCAATACTCCACTCTTCGGTCCGGATCATCTTCATTAATAGCATGGACTAATCTTGGAATGTAACTTTTCCATTGACAGCGCTTCAAAATGCGTTGGACAGACGATTCTGAAATCCTACCTCACGACTCGCTTGCCGCACAGATTTTCTTGGACTTTGGTGATACGTTTCCAGTACTCTTTCTTGCTTTGTGGGGCTTGTCGATGTCCGTGGTCTTCCGAACGCTTCTTGTGGACATTCTGAACACTTCCATCGCTCAAACTTATCTCTATTCTGCGAGTGATGGTAAGTCGCGTTGGTGGATCTGTTTGAAACTCCTCCTAAACTGTCTTTGCACTTCAACTGCGTTTTCACACTTCCAGTAGCATTTTAGAATGAATTTCCTTTGTTCAAAGCTTAGTCTCGACTGCCATTATTAATTCTAATGGGTTAACTTGGAAAGAAAGAAACATCAATTGAGTATCAGCTGTTAAAGTGTGTATACATTTTTTTGGGACGCCTGTATAATATATAATATATATATATGCATATAACTGCAATGACGACGCGTACCGCGCAGTATATAAATGAATAGAAACGACATAAGTGTTAAGGAACGTTTCTGCACACGAGGAGGAGAGATAACGAACAATGAAAAATGAGGCGAACCGCCCGGGAATCGAACCCAGGGCCTTCCAATTGCCGGTTGGATGCTCTACCATTATGCTACGGACCTCACTCAATCACAAATCGAAATTCTCCACATATAGGGCAGAAACCAATGCCCTGAGAGGGCACCCTCGCAAATCGTGAATATGCGCATATAACTGCAATGACCACGCCTCATTTTTCATTGTTCGTTATCTCTCCTCCTCGTGTGCAGAAACGTTCCTTAACACTTATGTCGTTTCTATTCATATATATATATATATTGGCGTTCATAAGTATTCGTACAGAGAAATATTCCAGATATATCCGTCTATATCTTTTGTACCATGCATAGAATAGTTATGAAAAGTTTAGTTAGTTTGAAAAATTTAACAAATAAAAAATTTAATTTAATTTCAACATATAATGTAAAACATCAAAGAATTTGAGGAAAATAAAAAAGTCAAAATGCAAAAGTTTTCGGACGTTTATTTACATAATTATTTAATAATTTGTGTATCCACCTTTAGCTTTTGTTTATTTGTCAAGCATTTCAATCCATTATTATTAGGCCGCATCAATTATTCCTTGTGCATCCATGCAATCATTTAGCCTACTAGAAATTTTAGTCCATTCTTCTAAAGAAAATTGTTGCAGTTCATTCAGATTCGAAGGGCTTCTCCTTCTGACAGCTTCTGTCAAATCAAACCATAAATCTCGGTTAAATTGAGATCTGGACTTTGACTGGGCCACTCGAGAGGCTTGAAATTCTTTTGTCGAAGCCATTTCATGGTATTCTTACTTTTATGTTTTGGATCATTATCTTGTTGCAGTACCCAATTGCGACCCATTCGCAACTCTTGAACTGAAGGCAATAAATTTTCGGTTAAGATTCGGTAGAACACATCCACCAAACTCTGTATTGCTATTTATACAGCGAGATAGAACGGAAAAACCAAGAATACTTTATTGTATACTAATTTTGGCGTAAATTCCTATTTATCGAGATACTTATTTTCGAAATTATTAAATTAAGGTAAGTGCACTGACACTGGTCTACAGCCAAAATGCTTCGAAAATAAAAGTAGTCAATCTTTACTAATTTTGGGTCACTGAATACGAAAATGATGCCTAAAATTGCCAATTGGCTCTATTTATAAAGATATCAGGCAACCCTGCACCCTACTAACTGGACCGCATCTAATATGTAGACGCCTGTGACACATCGACGCATTGACTCTACTGCGCATGCGCGTAGTTACATTTTTTTTATTTTAATAAATTAATGTAAATATATACATATATATACAATAAAATGTAATTTTAAATTTATCTATTACATTATGTATTTGTAAATTAATTTATTCATTAAAAAATAGATTGGATCATTTTAACATATTGCTTCCCATAATGTTTTTGATATTAACATAAATGGAATACTAACCTAACTTAACCTTACCTAATTTAAAATTATTAAAATGCAATGTAATTACATTAATTTATTAAAATAAAAAAAAATAACTACGCCCCCACACTCATTCTCCCTGGAGTCAGAGGACGAGGAGAATGAAGGAACCTCCGAAACTTGAGCCTTCAACTTCACAAGACCCTGAATTTGTTTATAACTTGACATCTTCTAAACCGCACATGATAACTCAGAATGAATTAAACCTTATCAGTGATTTAGAACTGCTAAAGAGTAAGGCAGAGCCGTTGGGCTCCAGACTGTAGCAGTGGAATCTCCTCGCTGGAAATGTTAGAGTATATAAATTTCGTGACCGTCAAAAACTTTTTGTCCCATTCTTCATCATGGAAGGTGACTTTGTAGCTTGCAACGACATCGATGGTCTGATGGCAGCGCTCAACATTATTCACAATCCTGATGAGTGGAAACTGTTCATTGATTCATCGAAGTTGAGTCTAAAAGCTGTTTTCTTGCATGTTGCCAACGTATTGCCATCAATTCCAGTTGGTCATGCAGTCCACATGAAGGAAACATGACAACATGAAGCAACTTTTGAACTGCATAAACTATGACAAACATCAGTGGTAGGTTTGTGGTGACTTGAAAGCTGTTGCTATCGTGCTTGGACTGCAGCCGGGCTACACTAAGTATTGCTGTTTTCTGTGTGAATGGGATAGTCGGGCTAGGACTTCTCATTACATCAAGAAGGATTGGCCACTCCGACACTCATTAGAACCTGGAACAAAACATGTTCAGTATCCTCCACTTGTAGAATCGAGCAAGATTTCGTTACCACCTTTACACATCAAACTGGGCGTCATGAAAAATTTTGTTAAAGCTTTGGATAAAACGGGGGCAGCTTTTAAGTACCTCGGTGGTAAATTCCCAAAGCTCAGTGAAGCAAAAATCAAGGAGGGTGTATTTGTTGGTCCACAGATCCGCGAGCTCCTTAGAGATGAGGAGTTCGACCGTATCCTAGCTGGTGAGGAGAAGACAGCGTGGAATGCTTTCCGGTTAGTAGCAACCAATTTTCTCGGAAATACCAAAGCTGACAATTACAGGGAGTTGGTGGAAAACCTGCTGTTGTCCTATCAAAAAATGGGCTGCAATATGTCTTTAAAGATACATTTCCTCCATTCGCACCTGGAATTTTTCCGGCCAATTGCGGAGCAGTCAGCGATGAACATGGTGAACGTTTCCACCAGGATATCTTGGCGATGGAGAAACGCTACCAGGGGAAATGGAGTCCATCATTGTTAGCAGACTACTGCTGGACAATAACAAGAGATGCTCCAGAAGTTGAATACAAGGGACAAGCAAAGAAGCGACGGGTTGAATCAATATAAGTGACTGCATTATACAGGTATGTTACTAATATATGGTATGCATATACGCAAAATGTGTAACTTACATTTTCTTGGAAACTGTAGCCAATCGACTGTTTTTATGGTCATATTCGTTTTCAGCACCCTAAAATCCATAATAGGAAACACATTTTATCTCTGAAGCACAAACTTTTTCAAAATTTGTAGACCAGTGTAATATTTCCAACTAGGCCTAAGTTAGGTTAGGTTAATTTTGCCGTGAATGTTACGGAGGAAAATAGATTTTTCTGGTGTATTTCATGCTAAATGCAAAAAACTTCACTTTTCTACGTGAAGGTCAAAATATGATAATAAAAACCCACTCTAATAGACAGTTTATTTCCACAACAGTTTCGATGCCCACTGGCATCCTCTTCGGGTGGATACAGAAAAACGTTTTTCTGAATCCACCCGAAGAGGATGCCAGTGAGCATCGAAACTGTTGTGGAAATAAACTCCATCTATTAGAGTGGGTTTTTATTATTGTATTTCATGCTGCTTCAATTGATTTTGGCCTTTTTAGCCTACAATTTCCCTCTTCAAAGCCCTGCCCACTTACGGGGATTCAAATTGTTGGTAGGTGGGGTGGGGGGGTTAATCTCCATAATGGTGCATTTGCGCCAAAAACGAAGGTTAGATTCAGTTTAAACAGCATGAAATACACCAGAAAAACCTATTTTCGTCACTAGTTTGGGTGGATGTGTTGTACCGAATCTTTACCCCGAATATTATCGTCTGTCCAGAGATCTTTCTTCCTCAATGCAAATCCATCATTTTGATGAATCTTGGAGTATTTTAAACGAGCTTCTTTGTGCACTTTTTGTAACAGAGGTTTTCTTCCTGCGACTCTTCCCTCTACTTAGAGTAGAGGGAAGGACACCGATCTTAGAGAGTCTTAATGTTTGGCAAATATCACTTGCAGTCACTCGTGGATTCGCAGCAGCCATTCTTTCAAGCCGTCTAGCGGTACGTTCTGAAATCTTACAACGTCGTCCACACCTTGATAGAGTTTTGATTGTTCCAAAGCCTTTCCATTTCTTTATAACTGCAGCAACAGTCGTAAATGGAATTCGAAGTTCTTCTCCTATCTTCCTATAACTCTTTCCATATTCGAACATAGCAATAACAGATCTCTTAAGATCTGTAGACAGCTCTTTACCACGACGACCCATTGCTTATATAGTCATCCGTCTTCCATGAAGATTCACAGTGAAAATTCTAGAATTCAGAAATTCCACCATCAATAAACGGCCAACTACTGATAAAAATGTTAAATTCTTCAAGCCTAAAGTGGACACACAAAGTATTAAATAATTTTATAAATAAATATACGAAATATTTGTATTTTAACATTTTTATTTTCTTCAAATTTTTGAAGTTTTACATTATATATTCGAATTAAACCAATATTTTGATTTGCTAAATTTTTCCAAAGGAACGGTAAACGTTTCATAACTATCCTATGTATGGCATAAAAGCTAAGAGGAGAATATAAGTGAATTATTTTTCGGTACGGATATTTATGAGCGCAAGTGTATATAAATTAATAATAATATAAATTTATATCATTTAATGAATGTACACAGTTTACGTCAAATTACACACACACACACACACACACAGAAATATTTAAGACTACTGTACAATAAAAAGACTTACTTATTTTATTAGTAAAGTCCTAAAAGACAATCTCAGTTATCTATCATAAATTTCGGAATTAGATAACTAAAATTGTCTTTTAGGACTTTACTAATAAAATACGTGTCTTTTTATTATAGTATTTCTTAAATATTTCTGTGTGTGTGTGTGTGTGTGTGTGTGTGTGTGTGTGTAATTTGACGTAAACTGTGTACATTCATTAAATGATATAAATTCATATTATTATTAAGATATCCAAAAATTTATAAATCATGAAATATTTATGAATTCTCCCAATAAAATATTAAGATTGTCTTATTCTATCGGGAAAAGAAAAATTACTCAAAAAGTCTAGAAAAAATATGATTAGCATGAGTAAAGACAACATCACTAGTAACATGATTCAATGGTGGTTTCCTGCATGTTAAAATGTTTATTCGAGAATCGATATGTATCAGATGTCCCAAACAAATCTTTTGGAACGGTTCATCCGTTACAGCAAAAAAATGAACGTTTAGCAAATGTTATAAACGTATAGAACGTCCTTTAAAATATTTATGACGTTCACTAAACTTCCCATTTCTTTCTGAAGTATTTGCGTTCAACAATGTTTAAGAGAGTTTTGGATAAATGAATTTGGGCTCTTGACTTTCATCTCTAATCTCTTAATTCCTCTGTACGCGGAATTCAAAACCCACAACAGAAAATTTGATTGAAATCAAGACGATTTACTTACTGGGTGTAATGCGTAAACTGAACCATCACGAAGGGTAGCGTTTATCGACCACAGTGAAGGCGTCTTTGTCAAGACTGCCGGGTGGTTGGTTGGTTGATTCGTTTAATGTCCTTCGCCCAATAGAAATCATTGAGACAGGCGGTAAAAGGAAAAGTAGGTTGTCCTAAATACGATACGCGCAGCAGGCTTGTCACTGCACCCCAGTCCCTATTTCTCAGATTGGCTGAAGACAGTTTTGACTAGGTCGTCAATACTGTTACGACGAAGCCTGCCACTTTTCAAACGTATTAAATAATGAACAGTTTTGCCGCTTTTCCCTTAAAAATAACAGAAAATCAAGGGAAATAAGAGAAAATGGATGCACAAAAAGGTCCGCAGAAGAAATATTGAAACATTAACGTCTAATTTTTGAAGATTTTGTCATTGAAGTTTAATTCGAATATTATACAACAAATTTAACGAAAGAAAAGTTTTTTAAACGTAATAAATTTTGGAAACATGCAGGGTTATTCCAGCATGACGCTCGTTTTACTTGGAAACAACTTTTCACAAATTTTTTTTAATCTAGCTCACTGAAGAAAGCAGTTGAGGTTTTAATTTTTTTATCACAAACACCCAAGACTCTAAGCTGACAAACATTACTATTATTTCATATATCCCTGTATTTATTAATTTTTTATTAATGGAAGAAGTTGCCATGATGCTCGTTACACAAATGGGTAATGTTTCCACACTTGCTACATATGAGGTTGTACGTCTGTGTTTAATGAATTTATTAATATCCAGTTTATTAAAAAATGTGTATCTGTTAAAATGATATACAGCAATTTCTGTGTGTGACGCTCGTTACAAAAAAATGTGACGCTCGTTACCTTGATTTCACTGGTTTGACATAACATTTCAGACAAACTTAATCATATTATTTTCTTTCTCCTTATTAAATATTGTTTGTTTGGGCTGTGCCCCAAATGGTGACCCCCTAATTATTAATTTCAATTTAATTCATTAATTATAGTAAGCCTACTTGATAGGCCACCACAAATTGGTGATCCGTAGGCTACTATATTGGTTTTTTTAAAGAAGATAATGTTTAATAAGAAATTAATGGTTTGTTTATAAGAATTTAATAATGTTTTGTTTAATACAGAAGAAAATAATGTTTAGTAAGAACTTTAATTATGGTTTATACGTAAATAAGAAATTAATAATGTTTTGTTTTAAATTAAAAATGTAAAAATACAAATTGGCAACATCCGAGATGTGCCGAAGCGGGAGGCTGAGTAAAATGCCCAATTTTAGCAATTCAGTCTTCGGGCGGGTTTGCCCCGATTAGGTGGTCTGTCGTATTAGAATGTTATAGTTTATTTAAAATATTAATTATCTCTCCGCGATTAAAAAGTTAATGATATCCGCACTCGTGTTTACCCCGTTTGTCTAAATTGTTTCGATATAAATAAAAAGTCAGTAAATAGTAAATAAAAGCGTGTAATTATCTCCGGTCCCTTTGCTTTGTTCGAAAGTTTAATAGCGCTCGCCGGCCCAAACGGACTACCCGCGCCCGTAAAAGACACAGAGAAAACGAGTGATAATAATAGGAAGTAAAGAAATGGTTTTTTTTATATAAATCACGACAATATATACTATAGACCTGGGGTTTTCAAACTGTGTTCCGCGAGAATTTGATGGGGTTCCGTGGGGCATGTCATGAGAGACTGAGAAGGAGAGAGAGAGGTAAGATAAAATAATATCAACGACCATGGATGAATTTACGATATATATTCTGTGAATTCAGTGACTGTGTTTTGAAAGGCGGAGGCAAAGAAAGAATGGGCGAGAGAGAGAATTTTAATTCAAACGATGAGATATCCAGAATAACTGTTGCCCTCTTGCAACCACAGTAAGAAACAGGAGCCCATTTTGTAAACAAAACACAGCTGATGACCACAAGCACTGGTCTGATTGATTTGGTGAGTTTTTCTATGTTTTTAGTTTAGTTCTCTCAGTTCACGAAAGTTATGATCACTAATGTTATTAAATGCAGTGTAAATGTGTGTTAGCTTTCACAATGCATATTATACAAACATATGATGGTGTTTTATAAACATTTTTGCTAACGAAAACTTTAATTTTACAATAAACATGATATTTTTTATACTTATAATTTCTTTCTAAAAGTAAATTGTCTTTTTTTTCCTTGTAAATTTCTAAACTTATATATTGTTTTTTGTGAAATTTATATAACTGTATATGTAAATTTCATAAATTACATAAATAAACTGCATGAACATAAATTGTTTTATTACCATTTGCCTTATATCATTAAAATTTTACCTGTTGGTCAAGGTTCCGTGAATTTTTTTTTAAATAAAGGTTCCGTGGCTTCAAAAAATTTGAAAAACTCTGATATATATATATATATATATATATACTTTTAACAATAATTAAAACTCACCAGAGATATCTGCCGGTCCCCCAGTCCTTCAAGCGGTCTTTTGAAATAGGGCGCTGGCTTTTCTCTGTGCACACAGCCATACAGTCACGCGGATAAAGAGCGCGCGCACACACACACACACACCACACACACACACACACACACCACACTGTATCATATATATATATATATATATATATATATAGTAGCCTAATCTTAACCAATTTGATGTTACCGGTTTATAGCGTAAAGTTGGCACTATAATAATGATAATGGTTAATTGATTGATAACACTGGGGAACAAATTTCAAATTTTTGTCTATTGAATTAGATTTGACAGTTAGTTCTAGGTAATTTGGGTGCGCTGAGCACGAATATTTACTCGGTTTTGCTCTATCAGGTCCTAATTTTGCTCAACACCCCTCCTCTTTCGTCGTATTCATAGAAAGGTTTTTTTCTCAATACTCGCTAAGTCTTTTTGCAGTTACACATTATGCAACTAGGTTTTTATCTAGGTATTTGTACCTATTGTTATGGTATTGTTGTATTATGTATATTTTTATATGTAACACCCTAAAAATATTTTTAATTTTGTCATTTTTAACCCATTTTAATATTAGTAAATTAAGCTAAAAATATCATAGAATTCTAAAATTTTCTCGAGCGTTCCTGTTCTCTGTAGAGTATTTAGAGGGACAACTAAAATATATAAAAGCGACTCGTTTCCAGAGTTAATCAGTCAATTCAATCAGTCAGTCAGTCAGTCAGTCAGTTGAGTTAGTTAATTAAGTTTGGGCATTAACATAATTTTGAATTGGCATATGATTTAGTGAGTAATTTTGTCATCGTGATTTAATATAGTTGATTTAATTAGACGTAATTTATATTGTACCTACTCATCCGTGTTTCTAGTTTAATTTCATAGATTGTAAGTACCTATTTCATAATAAGTACCTATTTAAACTAATTTTTGTGTTTATATTCAGATTTTCTTAAATTTATATGAATTAAGGGCTTTAAATACCTTTACAAATTGGCAGAACAATCAAGCAATATGTCATCAAGCACTAGAAAGTTAAAATGCAAAAACAACCCTGATTCCTTCTGTTATATATGTGGAAATTTTACACTTCCACATCAACGAGCAAATATAACTGACTTCGTAAAAAGAGCTTACTTAGCTTATTTTGGCATAAAACTGGGGGACCAAGATAAATCGTGGGCTCCACATAAAGCCTGCACTATATGCATTGAAAGACTGCGACATTGGACGAAGGGTTCGGATTCAAAAATACCTTTTGGAGTTCCGATGGTAAGTTTATGATTTCATAAAACTACGTAATTTAATCACTAGTATACTGTAACTTACCTAAAGGTAATTGTAACTTAGGTACATAAACAAAAATTTACAGAAAATGTTTATAAGAATCTCAAATATTGCATAAGGTTGAAACACATAGAAATGTTAAATGTTTGGGTGATAACTTTTGATAAAATTCATAAAAACAAGTCTCTCGTCGCTTTTGTTAACGCTTTACAATTTTTTTTCCATATCAGGTGTGGCGAGAGCCTACTAACCACGAGACCGATTGCTACCTTTGCTTTGTCAAGACTTCGGGCTTCACTAAGAAAAATAAACATTGTATCGAGTACCCAAATTTCGACACCGCGATACGACCTGTGCTACATTCAAATGAGATCCCCATTCAAAAATTTAAGGGTCTGCCAACTCAAGAATTAGTTGAAGATGTTCCTGAAAATATTGTTATGCACTTTGAGGAGTCAGACACCGATTTTGACCCCAGCGTATTTGAAAGTCAAAACGATCCGCAAAAGTTTAACCAGGCCGAGTTGAATGATCTTGTAAGGGATCTAAATTTGCCAAAAAAGGCTGCGGAAATTTTAGCTTCAAGACTTAAAGAGAAAAACTTGCTTACTTCAAACACATACATTTCATTTTACAGAAAAGAGAAGAAGAACTTGTTAAATATTTTAGAACAGAGGATAGTTTAGTATATTGCTGCGACATAGTTGGTTTGTTAAAGAAGATGGGGGTTGAGTCTTACGATGCAAATGATTGGCGCTTGTTTTTAGACAGTTCGAAAAGAAGTCTTAAGTGTGTGTTGTTGCATAATGGCAATCTATACGGCTCGATACCGATTGGGCACTCAACAAAATTAAAAGAAAAGTATGAACATATAGAAAAGGTTTTAAATCTTATCAAATATAGGGAGCACGAGTGGATCATATGTGTTGACTTAAAAATGGTTAATTTTCTGCTAGGACAACAAGGAGGGTATACTAAATATCCCTGCTTCCTTTGCTTATGGGACAGCAGAGCCAAGGAAGAACATTATTTCAAACAAATCTGGCCAGCACGAACATCACTTACTGTCGGAGAAAAAAACGTAATTAATCCACCTTTAGTGAGCAGAGATAAAATCATATTTCCTCCTCTGCATATAAAACTAGGCCTCATTAAACAATATGTAAAAGCTTTAGATACGAACGGCGAGTGTTTCAAATACATAACTTCATTTCCAAGTTTAAGTTATGAAAAAATCAAGGCGGGAATTTTCGACGGTCCACAAATAAGAACAATGATTAAAGACAGCAATTTTCCTAATGTCATGAATGAACGCGAAAAAAATGGCTGGTTCTCATTCGTGGACTTGATAGAAAACTTTTTAGCAATTATAGGGCAGATAACTACGAAGAAATCGTAAAAAAACTTTTAAGGGACTACAAAGAGTTAGGTTGCAATATGAGCATAAAAATGCATTTTTTGAATAGCCATCTTGACCAATTTCCAAGTAATTTAGGTGATGTAAGTGACGAACAAGGGGAGAGATTCCACCAAGATATCAAAATTATGGAGGAACGGTACCAAGGCCGCTGGGATTCCCACATGATGGCTGATTACTGCTGGTGCTTGGAAAGAGACCTGCCATCAACAAGCAAATACGCTAGAAAGTCTTACAAAAGAAAATTTTTGCCACAGTGAAAGCTTCATATCTGTTTGTTTTTTTATTTTAAGTCATTTCTATCGTTATAATGTAATTTTACTGTAGTTTGAACTGCTTGTATTCATGGAACTTGAAAAAAAAATTTAACACATGACTTAATTTTTTAGTCCTAATTTGAAAAATCTGGAAAATGGCACATAGGCTGTCGACAAGAATCAGGACCTGATAGAGCCAAACCGAGTTGAAATTCGTATTCAGCGCACCCAAATTACCTAGAATCAAGTGTCAGATATCATTCAATAAAATACGTGTTGCCCAGTGTAATGATTGATGGTTAATGATAAGGCTGGATAGTCACTCCAGGGTCACCAACTTGTAGTGGCCTACGGATCACCGAGCTGATGTGGCTAAGAAAGTAGGCTTACTATAATTACTGAATGAAATGATATGAAATTAGGGTCACCAATTTGGGCCTACCGATACCAGTTTCAATTCCCTTTTATTATTTTTCAATTTTGGTCTTGAGGTTGACATTTCCGTGGATGACCCTGCATTGAAAAATGGCAAGTATTCAAATACATCTTAGTCTAATAATGTTAATAGAATACATAGTCAAATTTTTTCCATTAAATTATTACATACAATTAAAACAAACAACTTCATTAGTAATTGTTGAGAAACAAGATTATTTGGTTTTATTTTGCATCTAAGGAAAAAGATACAATCCACAAACTCACAAATTACACTCAAAATAAGCACAATCATCTATACTATACTAAAACTAATAAACAAAAGCATTTACAAACTGTTTTAGAAAGAGAGTATATATGATCTTTCTAGGAAAGATCACGAGAAGAGGAAACGCCAAAAAATGTTAAGAGAAAGTATGGAGATAGGTAAGGAGAAGGTAAGGGGATAGCCATCCGGAAGATTATGACGAGTACTGTAGACAGATGAAGGAATTGGTTTTTCTCTGCCACAATTAGATTTAGTAGAAAGAAGAGAGGCCCAGTGCGGCATAGCCTTCTCACATTAAGCATGGAATGACTGTTGGGAGGAACGCTTTGTGAAGCGGGTGGTGAAGCAAAGGGTGGAATCATCGGCAAAGGAGTGGACAGGACAGGAAATGCGACTCAACAGATCATTAATAAATAAAAGAAGAAGAGAAGCATGAGGACAGAAGCCTATAATAGCTTTAGGAGAAGAACAGTGGCCATCTACAACCGCAGCTATAGATCGGCCAGAAAAGAAATCAGAGACAAAGGCACAGATAGAAAGATAGAAACCGAAGGAGGGCAGTTTGGAAATTAAGGATTTGTGCCAGACTCTATCAGAAGCTTTTGATATGTCTAGCACAATAGCAAAAGTTTCACCGAAAACCCAAAGGAAAGATGATCAAGATTCAGAGAGGTATACAAGAAGATCGCCAGTATAGCGTCCCTTGCTGAACCCATACTGACGTTCTTAAAGAAGAATGTTAGTAAAGAGGTGGGTAAGGATCTTCATATTAAGGATAGCTTCAAAAACTTTAGAAAGGCAAGAAATCAAGGCAACTGGACGATAGTTGGGGAGTTGAGAGCGGTCACCCTTCTTTGGGACGGTGAATGAAAGCGAAGTTCCAGCAGGAAGGAAAAGTACCAGATGAAAGGCAAAGACGAAAGAGTTTGCATTAGCATGGTGGCAGGACAGAAACAAGCAGAGTTAAACCAAGGTTTTTGTGCATTAGTATAAGGAAAAGAATGTGGAATGTCCTTCATGCCTGAGAGAATCATCTCCGCGATGCGCTCAGCGAACCTCAAAGGGGCCTCGGCCACGGAAACAGTAATCATTCCATTGGAAATCAGAGAAGTACTGTTTTAGGGCCTCCCAATCGGCGGGAGTAGTTTGCTAGACTGCTCACAGGGTAGATGAGACACAGAAAAAAATCAGATAAGGAGGACAGTGACAGGAGAAACGGAAGTTCCAGCACTCTCTGTCTCCTGCCCCCAACGGAGTTCTTCACTGGTCGATTGGTGTCTACAATCTCCTCTCAACCACAAGTTAGTATATTATTATTATTATTATTATCTGTTCATTAATATTTTAAAATTAAATATTTTAAAATTAAATGACTCCTATAAATTTACTATCGCTGTCAATATGTTCAAAGTTATCAACAAAACTCGACATACATCACCCATTCAAAGAGTAATTATTCCCAACCATCAAATACACCATCGTTATAACACCAGACTGCCCAGTAATTTTATATACAAACCTAATACTTTACAATAGAAACTGCAGGAAATGCACTCTCTTTCATAGCAGCAGATGTATGAAATACAATTTCCATGCATATCAGACAGGCTTCATCACTAAATGTATTTCGTAAATCATTAATTGTAATCAATTTTGTAATCAACTATTTAAAATATGCTAATTTCATTAAGCACCTTTAATTTCTTAATTTCATAATCTATTCTTTTTTTTCTATATTTTTTTTTATTAAGCAGCATTTATTTCCTACTAAATATACAATAAATTATTTAATTTAAAATTATGTAACATTTTGTGAACTTTGTAAACTTTAAATAAAATAAATATGGACTTCTTGGTACGAAAACGTCTGTTTGTAGCTCCACTTAACTTCGCCAGTGCAGTATTATTTCTAATCAGGTTGTTCGGAAAGTCACTGTGCACTTATATTTATTTAATAGCATACAATAGTATAACATTGCATATTGATAGAGGTTATGGATGGGACCATCAGAACTTATAAAAGGTGTTGAAAGTGATGTCCTTTAACAGCAATACAGGCCTGGACCCGTCTTATTTTATTTTGAAACACCTTTGTCGGTTCTTCTTTTGAAATGGACCTTATGTACGCAGTTATTGCAGTTTTCAGATCATCAAGCGTGAGTGGACGATCTCGATTATATAAGTGCACAGTGACTTTCCGAACACCCTGTATTAATAATATTTGTCATATGGACTATAGTCTGCCAATAAACCTTTTCATTTCATTTCATTTCAAATAGTCCAATTTAACAATTATTTGTCATTGTAAATTGTAAAAGTACTGTATTTATTTTATCAATAAAAGGTTATTCAGTATTCAGTATTTTTTATTATTATTATTATTATCGTTTTTGTTGTCACTATTATTATTACTCACCACTTTTACTATTCTATGTAATATTTTCTAGTAAATATACAATAAATCATTTAATTTAAAATCATGTAACATTTTGTAAACTTTGTATTGTATTTATCATTATATTTTTTGTTGTCTCTATTACTATTACTCGCCACTTTCACTATTTTATGTAATAAATAATCTAAATGCCATTAACTTTGCCTAAAAAGCGTTCATGCTTCCAAAGGCATATTAGATGAGCGTATTGTGAATATATTAATGTCATAACAAATATCTAAAAATTGTAAAACTCTGTCACTTGTATTTTTTTCTGAATGAAGTTTGAATTTGAATTTGAATTTTTTACCTGATATGACTCGAGATGATCATCATGAAACCGTAATGCACAGGAATTTAGATCTTATTTCGGCAGAACTCTGACAAATTACCGTTTTATCGTGAATAAGGTTGTTTCAATTGGGAATGAATTGCTTATAAACTCTTCTTCACTGTATTTATTTAAGAAAAAAATATAAAAAGTATCTCCTTAATCAGTTGTAGAAATATTTATTATATTTGTATGAGCATTTGTCAATTTGTATGTGGCAAAAATGCTAACAATGTTAAATGTATTTCTGGTAATAATTTTTATACGTGTCTATGGAATATATATATACACACACTGTGTGTGTGTGTATATATATTATATATATATAGATATATATTATAATATAATATATATATATAGCCTCTTTGTACATGAAATAAAAGTATACTATTACATAAATAGTTTTATTCTGTTTAAAAGTTAATAATTTCCCTAATAATCATATTAGTAACGTATTTGTTAATAAGTAGTATGAGTGTAAATTTTGTGCTTGCTTTGGCTCTTTTGGTGTCGTCGACCAAATGGGTATAGGTCAATGAAGATTTTAGAATAGGCCGAAAGCTTGTGCTTCTAAAAAGTCTGTCAACTTACTGCGACTTTATTCCTCAAGTTCATTAACAAATTCTTTCCAAAAATCTTGAATGGTTCAGAACCATACAATGATTCATTCAGTGATCTGCTCAGTAGGAATACTCCTCCGTTGAAATTACTGGAAATGGCACATGCTGCTGGAGCACTAGGGCATATCATACTCTGGGTTCAGGGTTGAAATTTTTGAAAAACAAAGTGGCTAATATGTATTCCTCTGTAAAAATTAATTCTAAAATGGGTTTATTAATTGCAACTTTTCCGAAAAATCTCATTTTCATGGTCAAAATCGCGATTTTCTGATTTGAAGGCTGCGTTACCCAAACCAAAGCGCGCAGCTGTTCTGCATATGATTTAGTCTAAAAGCTGCTTTTCTGACCTCATCCTTGCTTTCTTGCGTGTTTCAACACCTCTGGGTGCTGAAAATTTTTTTAGATTTCACGTAAAACTTAAGAATTTTAAGTTTTTCTTCAAAGAATAGGCACGGCTCACCAGCTCTACTCTGATCGAGTAGCGGGAGACTTGCCATCTCCACGTGTAGGTTTACACGCCTGTTCTTCCTGGATCCCTGAAAAGCGTGGCCTCATTAGATCTTATATTATGATCTTATGAGGACTTTCAGCTCTTATGAGCATTAACGATGGCTTCAGCCTCTTCATCAGCCACTCGAACCTAAAAAGCTCTTAAGTATGTCCTGCTTTCGATCTGAACACTGGGAGCATTTCTCGATGGTCTATCCTGGCTCTCACCCACCCAGTGGTGTAGTGCTAAATAAAGAAGTGAGGGAACGCATTTTGAAAGTGTTACTCAGATGCGGGGGGGACAATGGCGAGCGCGGCGAGCCCATACAGCTGGGGGTCCGGGGGCACTGTAAGCCCCCCGGGAAATCTTTTGAAATCTGACCAATTTCAGGGATATTTTGAGGTCATATGCACTGGATATTAGGATATATTCCAAGGTTGAAGATGCAGTATTTCCAGTGTCATTAGATATACGACATCCAGTACGATCAATAAAAATAGCTAACAACTGGAATGATTAACTAAAAAAAAGTTAACAACTGGTACGCCGTGGTGACTGTTTCATCAGATCTTTATAGGCTAGCATTGCCTCAGTCGAAGCTAAAAGAAATGAAGCAGTTAATGATTCTTTCTCATATTTCTTCTAGGGGTGGGAATTAAAATTTCATGACGTTAGAGATTTGTAAGTTCGGATTTATTTGAAATAGTGAGGGAACGCCGTTCCGTCTACCAAAATAAGTAAGGGAACGCCGTTCCCACGCGTTCCCACAGCACTACACCACTGCACCCACCCATCTCTCCTCTCGTGACCGTACACAGCTTGGGAAACAGTTGAGACTTCCTGTACAGCTCTCTCGCAGGACTGAGTATGAACAGAGAAAGCGTCCACTTTGAATGGAGTTTTCCTGAGATCCTCGCGCTCAGTCAAGGTCATCTTGCAGGTGAAAATAGGCTCGTAAATATTCTCTGATTCCCAGTTGATGAGATCCTCAGGTGAAGTGGCTTGCAGATTGACTTCGGGATTTTTATGGGGCCTCACTGTCGTATCACCAAAATCTCTTCCTTCTCTGATCTTCTCTATCTGGCTCACAGCAAAAGCTCTCTGATGCTCATCCTCACTGCACAGGAATGAAGCCAGCATGTTCTCAGGATGTGCGTGGTAAGCTCCTCTTATCACTGCAGCAGAGATGATGTTCCTGACATCGGTAGTCTGGTTCCTCAGCAGCCTCAGGCTTGAAAAAACGTATGCAGGACCAAATTTGAGGTGGTGCTTCACTTTGATGTCGTAGTACATTTTGAAGTAGAAGTTAAGGCAGAACTTCACGAGGACCTCGAACCTCCTCAACACCTCCCCCTTCAGTCCGTGCTCCCTCATCCACAACAGCAAGATGGCCTGTGCAGTAGTGAGCCACCTGGATTGGTTCAGAGGTCCGCACTTGAGACCAGCCAACTGTGGACTGAGACTTCCAGACTTGATGGCTTTGATCAGAAGATAGCAGTTGTGCTGCTCTGTGGAGAGAGATTTGACTATCTCTACTGGCAGCTCTATATCTTCAGTTCCTTCCACTGGTTTGAAGTTGAAGTTGACCTCAAGTTCATTCACTTTCTCAGAAGTTTTCCAATAGGCCCACTGAAGCCTGACCGGAAGTTACAGGGCCGTCCAGCTTGATGATTAAGTGCCTCAGGGGGAGCTCGTTCACATGGAGCTGACAGATCATCCAGTGGCACTTGCAACCCAGCATCTTCTCCAATAGGGCTATGGCGCCTCCAGACCACCCCGTGTTGGTGTTGGTAGAGTCTCCTCCAATCATTACAGGCTCTCGTCAGCTCCGTGATCCGAAGCCACTCATGCAGGCCCTGAGCAATCTTATGAGCATGCTTTTCTCCTTCCTCAGGTTCCTCGGGAGTGAAATGGAAGAGGTACTTTCCTTGAGGCTCCCACGTGATAGTGTAATGCTCCTCGATCACTTTGCCAGGATGAAATCTCCCTGTCACTTCGTCATATTTCAACACCTTTGTGTTCCTATCCTGCTTGCCATCAAAGAATATCCCAGAGATCTTCTCTCCTCCTGACCTCTGCGTGAGAGCTTCAACTGATGAGGCCATTACTTCCTCCTTGGCCCTCCAGACTTTCATGCCATCTATGGCCAAGTAAGCCTTGTCTTTGGAAAGATGACCGGCCTTGATGAGGTAGTTCAGGAAGCCAGTGGCAACTGCAGCTGCCGGAACATTTGCCACCCTGTACCTCAAAGCTGCTGAAGCTGTCCCTTGGATCTTCAGGTAGTTTCGTGTAGCAGAAGTTGGAGTTTCGATAGGTCCATAGGAGCTTCAGTAGCCTCAGCATTGCCAGAGGCTTCTTTTGCAGCTTCTTCCAAGTTTGGCTCTTCGTCCTCCTCAAAGTCTTTCATGAGAAGCTCCTTATTAGTAGCCTCCTCTTTCTTCTTCCTCTTCACAGCAGAAGCTTCTCAGCCTCCTTCCTCTTCGCTGCTTTAATCTGTCTCCTTCTGTCTTCGAAGGCTACAGAAGACATCTGGATTCCTGAAGCTTCGGAAGTCTTCACTCTCTGGTAATACAGCCACTGAAGGTCCAGTTTAGGAATCTCCACCTCCAAAGGACAGTTACAGTTCACATGGGCCTTGAGGGAGCATCCTGAGCTTCCACTCCCCTCTGAGCCGGACAAGAAGATCTGATGCTTGCAAACACAGACTTCACAGAGTTTATCCAGATCAGCCATCCTCTTCTCCTGGCTAGGAGGCAGAGGGTCGTAGTTAATGGTAGTGAATCGGGGTGGTTAGAGGTAGGTAGTGGTGTCCCACAGGGTTCAGTGTTAGGCCCATTGTTATTCGTAATTTACATTAACGACATAGATGTAGGATTGATTAGTAACGTGTCAAAATTCGCGGACGATACTAAAATAGGCGGTAAGGTTGTTAACGAGGACGATAGAAATAGGATCCAAGACGATGTAGATAGGATTATGGAGTGGACGGATAAGTGGCAGATGCAATTTAACGTAGATAAATGTAAAGTTTTGCATATAGGTTCTCGCAACAATAATTACGTGTACACGATGGATGATAGGGATTTAGCGAGCGTTGACGAGGAAGTAGATTTAGGCGTACGCGTAACTAAAGATTTAAAGGTTAGGAACCAGTGCCTGGAGTCTTGCGCAAAAGCTAATAGGATGTTAGGCTTCATAGCGCGTAATTTCGAATTTAAATCGAAGGATATTATATTGCCCCTTTACAAGTCCCTAGTCAGGCCTCATTTGGAATATGCCGTTCAGTTTTGGTGCCCGTACTTGCATGAGGATATTGATAGGTTAGAAAGGGTTCAGCGTCGTGCCACGAAACTTATTCCGGCATTGCGCAATAAGCCTTATGAAGATAGGATTAAAGTGTTAGACTTGTATTCACTCGAAACTAGGAGATTAAGGGGGGAGCTTATTGAAGTTTTCAAAATCGTTAATAACATCGATAACGTAAATTTTGACAAATTGTTCACTTTCGATAATAGTAATACTCGCAATAACGGATTCAAGTTGCGTGGCAGACGTTTCATTACTATATCGCTAAAAACTTCTTTACGTTTAAAGTAATTGATAAATGGAATAATCTTCCCGCGTCAGTCGTTCATTCTACCAGCGTTAATGTGTTTAAGAACCGTCTTGACAGACATTTTAAAAATATTAACGTTGTTTAAAATTAAAAAAGAAAGTTAACAACAGGAGCTCTGGTGGTGGTGCTCGAGGATGAGTCTGTTGACGATGAATGCCAGCTTGTGACATGCCAGCGTGATGCCAGCAATAAAAAAAAAAAAAAAAAAAAAAAAAAAAAAATAGACTAACACGAATGTAGATGTAGCTCATAGCGTAAACTAACCCTTTTTGTTTAACTTTACCTACTTTTTTTTTTTTTTCTTATCCTCCTTACTTTGCATGTCTCTAACTCTTTTCTTGCATGTTTGTAGTTTGCATGGTATCACAGTGAGTTAAGACTGTGTTTGCATGGTTTTGTAAGCGTTCTTATTTTACTTCTTTTCATCTTTCACCCCTCCCTATATTCTCCGACTATTTTTCTGACTTGTCGGCAGTGGCCGGCGGATGATGATGGTGAGACTTTTTCCCTCTTTTTCTGAATGAATGTTAACCCACGAATGATAGGTGTTGCTCCTTACTTAACCCCTTATTCTCCTCTCTTCTCTTAACCCCCTACTCTCTCCTTTCTCTCGGGCTAGCCTTAGAGTGGATCTT
>JAJOZX010005451.1:257500-324336 GCA_023014485.1 Bathynomus jamesi | reverse complement strand
CTCTCCATGACCGATACAATTTTCACCTTCAGTTTTGGAATTGCGTGAGGCCTACTTATAGTCTAATTAGCCTGGTCTAAAATAAATGAAAAACTAAAAAAAATTTCATGAAATTATGACGTATCCCAGAAACTTATATATTAAATACTTTTTAACATGGGAATTAAACAAAATAGCGCGTTTTTTGAAGAAACCCATGCAGTATTTAATTTATATACAGGGTGGCACAAAATTCGCGCACCATAGAAATTTTTCAGTTTCGATTATAATTTTTTTTTTTTCATTTAGGTAGGGGATGGCTGCGAAATTAATAATAGACGAGAGGTGAACTTGGTTTTAATGTATGGAATACCAGGTACTACAAATCGATGAATCGGTGCAGAATTTAAATCTTATGTACCGATTCATCGATTTGTAGTACCTGGTATTCCATACATTAAAACCAAGCTCACCCTCTCCTCTACTGTTAATTTCGCAGCCATCCCCACCTAAAAGCAAAAAAAAATAATATAATCAACACTGAAAATTCCTATGGTGCTCAACTTTGGCGCCACCCTGTATATAAACATGAGTAATTTACTTTTTCTTAATTACATTACTAAAAAATGGTTAATTACTTCACTTTTTCATTCGTGTCTGGGAACAAAATAATTATTTCAACCATACTTTTTTCTATTTTCGTTCTTAATTTAAAACATTTCCTCTCAAGAATAATTTACCGCCTGCGGCAAAACTTTTTACCAATTTATTGGTTTTTCTTCTCAAGGTAAAAAAAAAAAAAACCCTTAATAAAAATCCGGTTTTATTCGTGATTTATATACAAGAATATGCAAAAATATAAATTTAACCTTATCGTATCACTTTATGCATGCGGGCCATTTTATTCAATCTTAGAAAAAGTCCCTGCGATGTATAGAGAAAAGTTAAGAGTGATTTACATTTGTTGCTCCTCTACGGTAGGTAGGATATAAATTAGTTAAAATGGCTTAGTCTCTCGTTATCTCGGTTTTAAACTAACGAATCAACTCGATATATTTTTTTTTTATGCCGACATTAATAAGCATAAATGGAGTAACTTTTCTTATGCACTAGCCTTTCGAGTTGCAATCTTATGACTGCCCTTCATTTCAGGAAGTAAATTGGTTGGTTGATCAGTTTCACATCCTTCGTCCAATAGGAAACACTGAGACGGGTGGTAACGCCACCAGCGGGGAAAAATACATTAAGTACAGCGGGCTCGTCACGTTTCCCCATAAGCGAAGTGAGGACACTGAGGTCGGAGGTTCGATCTCCAATGATGCTGATAATAATAATAATAATAATAAAAGAGGAATTAGTTCAGTGGGCCTCATTAGTTGGCCTGAGCGCTGTGCCAGTTTCCGGCCTCCTAACTGATCATTATTATTACCTTAAACTAAAATTACCTTATCCGTCTTTAAATACATTTAAAACTAATTCATATTTTCTTTTATTTACTTTCAATGAGGTAAATAAAGGTAAATAAATGGGTGCTACTGTAGTATGCGGTCTACCTACGATTCGGCGGTCTACCTTTGAATTATAGCTTCTTATCTTGTTTACTAATTGTTTGTTTACATCCCATTGTCAATCGCCCTTGACGATTGATTAGGTTTAGTCATGATATTTTCGTTAGTGTTAACGAAAATATCATGATTAAACCTAACCAATCGTAGGTAGACTGCATACTACAGTAGCACCAATAAATGTATCACATGGTATTAGGTTTTAATAAAGAAACCTACTACGTCTCTCTCTCTCTCTCTCTGTCTCTCTCTCTCCTGTTATTCAAGTCCATTACAGTTGGTATTAAATATAACAGTCATTAACTCATAGTCACTTATAACAACCAATTTGAGCTTAACTGAAACTTAATAGTTAAATGGTAACTGAATATTTATGCCGAAAATACATTTAGCAGTGCATTTCTCTTCTGGAACTTTATGCTCAACTTTCATGGGAATAAACTTTCAGAAAGAACATTTACTTTATTAAATATGTATTTAATTATTTTTTGTACAAAGCTATGAGACGGTTTTTATTTAACTAAGTTATGCTTTCGAGAAAGCTATTAAAACTTTTGCTAATTACGGCAATATATATATATATATTTATATACTGTGTGTGTGTGTGTGTGTGAGCTGGGCATTTGCGGCATATTTTGCGGTACTGCGGTACTTGCGGTACCACCGCACTACCACCCCGGGCCCCCATAACGCAGTACCGCAAAGGATCGCTGAAAGTACCGCAGTACCGCTACCGCATTCAAATTTCCGCGTACCGGTTTGGTACCGGTTTGGTAGTGCAGCAGTACCGCAGTACCGCAATATGCCGCAAGTGCCCAGCTCAGCCTGTGTGTGTGTGTGTGTGTGTTGTAACTATA
The DNA here is from genome assembly GCA_023014485.1 of Bathynomus jamesi. Taxonomy (NCBI): domain Eukaryota; kingdom Metazoa; phylum Arthropoda; class Malacostraca; order Isopoda; family Cirolanidae; genus Bathynomus; species Bathynomus jamesi. The sequence continues at coordinate 321,935 of JAJOZX010005451.1, read as the reverse complement.
GCTATAAACATACTTTTGTAAATTTCTTTCTTATATCTACACATGACAAGTGTTTTGGAAATTTAAACCTAAGAAATGGTTGTACAGGGTGGCCCATAAGTCCGAGTCGGTTATAATTAAAGCTAAAATCTATCTAGCGGAGTTCATACTGACGTAATCGAGTACTAAGGAGAGAATATTTGTAGAGATGGTTATAATATTTTCCACTTTGAATAATTAATAAATATTTCTAAACTTATTATAAAACTTTTACTTTATTTGATATTTTTTGTAGTTTCGCTTTAATTCTAACTGATTGGGACTTATGGGCCACCCTGTAGTAAGTATTTATATTGTACATTCCTACTTTAAGAATGCATGTAAAATAAAAAATAAATAGATTTTCTTTAAGTCCTGCTGTCATTCAATATTACTAGAATAGACAAAGATGGCAGGAGCTATCTTCTTCCGGCTTCAGGCTGACGTTTTGACACTTTACATTGTAAGCAGTTTGTAAAGTTATTCGATGGACTTCCTAAGAGATTCGCGTTAAACATCCTGGATTTACTAGTCAATCAGGTGTCGGTTCAAAGAACGATATAATCAGACTTCGCGTTTACAACAGGAAGGAAAATGTTGTGAAGAATGAAGCTTCCATTTAGCGATGCGAGTATATAGTCAATTTTAATTAGATATGACGCAAATAAGACTAAAGTATTTTCTTTAACTTGCTTCATCATTATTTTTTAACCCTGGATAGGAATTCACGAGTCCCACAGACCCAACACGCAATTCATTTCTGATCCGTGATTTACTATTAAGGGGATAAATAAACAAACAAATCCCATGGTATAAGTAACAGAGTATCTGAATGCAGTTAAAAGACTAGAATTACCCTTGTACAGTGCTAACGACATACAATTATTTACAAATCTGAGTTTGACTTTTATAAAAAGTTTACAGTGAGTAAGTTACAGTGTTTTCGTTTTAATTTCCCCCTTCATTCGAAAGTATTCCAAACTTAAAAATCAACTTTACTTAGTTACTGTAAAAGAGTGAAGTTGACTTCACTTTGGAATCAAAATGGACAAAGTATTCCAGTTGTTTCGCCGAGTCTAAGATGCCTCTCGTTTAAAAGTTTATGAACAAAGAAGTTTTACTTCAAACGCTTCACTGCGCTCATGATAAGCATTTGTGGAAAACAATTTTAGGACTAAATGGTGCGAATTACTCATTAGTCATTACCAAAATTTTATTTCGATTTTTTCAAAGTGACGTCTCATTTTCTACATTAACAACAACAGCTGTACCTTCTACTTCTAAACATGATTTTTTTTCTTCTTATTTGAGCCAAGGGGTGGTTTTAATATTCTGAGAACGAATACAGAGGAAAGAAATTTTTTCTCTTTTCCTAATAGTCCCTTTTCTATACAGTAGCAGTAATAGTAGCAGCAGCAGCAGCAGCAGTAGTAGTACTAAATACTTTTTGTTGTAGGATGAAATACAGTTCAACTTGATTATTACATTAAATGCTAAAGTAAAAGGAATGTTTATTCTGTTTCTTGATAATTTTATCTACCCTCAAGTTCAGAATTCTTTCCTCCAGTCCTAAAGCACCAACATGACTTAGTGTTCCAACTTCTCCAATTATCACTGTGGAACACAACTTTTGGTGACTTGTATGTTAGACCTGTTTCTGGGTATATTGAGGTCGCTGATTCTAAAAATGACATTAGTTTTTCTCCATCAGCTCTGCTTATCAAGATATGATATATATCTATATATATTTCTATATAATGTATATAATATTATATAATTGCTGACTGGCAATCACTGTTGTTGTTAATTGAATACAAAAGTATGATGAATGTCAGCAAAAATAGTGTATTAACATCAAACAAGCATAAGGTACGAAAAATATTTCTTAAATTCAAACAAGCTTGAGATACGATTACGAACGGCAAAAAAAGTTCTTTCATTGAGACATCTCACATAAACCGCGTTTCTGAGATTTCTTGCGATGAGATGTGCCAGGACATTCGCGTTGGATGCTCCAGCAGTAATCTGCCATCATGTGAGTATCCCATCGTCCGCGGTACCGTTCTTCCATGGTCCTTAGTTCTTGGTGAAATCGTTCACCCTGTTCCTCGCTTAGATCACCGAGGTTATGTGGGAAACGATCCAAATGACTGTGGAGGTAATGCAGTTTGATGCTCATTTTACAGCCAAGTTTACAAAAAGAAGAGAGCATATTCTCCATTAGTTCACCGTAGTTATCGGCCTTATAGTTCCCAAGGAAATTCTTCACAACCATACTAAACGATGACCACGCACGTGCCTCAATGTTGTCCATTGAATCTTGGAAACGCGGGTCTTTCATGAGTTCCCAGATTTGCGGTCCATCGAAAATACCTGCCTTCAGCTTTTCCATGCTCAGCGCAGGAAATTTTCTACATATGTAGCCAAAACACATCCCATCTCTGTTCAAAGCCTTTATAAATTGTTTCATCAAACCTAGTTTGATGTGCAGTGGTGGCAATATGATCCTTTCTCTGTCAACCAAAGCTTCTTTGATGATATTTTTTTCTCCAACCACCATGTTTTCTCTCAGAGGCCACTGTCTTTTCACCCAGTGTTCATCTTTAGCTCTACTGTCCCAGAGACATATAAAGCACGGGTACTTGGTGTACCCGCTCTGCTGGCCCAGGAGAAAATTCACCATCTTCAGATCCACACAGATCACCCATTGGTGGTCTCGGTATGATATCTTTTCTAGGACTAGGGCGACTGTCCCGTGCTCTTCTCTCATACCGACTGAGTGACCAATTGGGATTGATCTGTATCTGTTGCCATTGTGTAGAAGAACACATTTTAGGCTCCGTTTGGAGCTATCTATGAATAACCGCCATTCACTTGGTGTGTATTCCGATATGCCCATTTTCATCAGCAATCCGCGCACATTGTTGCAGAAAACTAAATCGTTCTCTTTTGAGAAGGGCAGTAAATCCTTTTCTCTGTCGCGATATAACGTGATTTTGGTTCCCGGCAGCAGTAAATTTTTTTCTCCTAGCCTGGAAGCTAACAATTCAGACGATTTCTTCGAAAGACTTAAGTCCCTTATGAGGTCGTTTAATTCGTGTTGACTAAAACCTTCGGCAACTGATGACGGTCCTTCGAAATCACTGTCATTTTGCCCACATATGCTTTCTTTGTCAGTAGCAGAGTCATCATCTTCTTGAGGGAGCTCTGGAAGATGGCTGAATGATGGGACAGGTATCTCATCTGAATGTGAAACAGGCCTTCTAGCTGAGTCTATGTCAGGATACGTCCATTTACTCCTGTTACGTCCATTGATGCCCTTTATATTCACCAAACAAAAGTAACAGTCATCACTGTGGTTTCTCTGTTCTCTCCATACCATTGGTATACCAAATTTCAGGCACCTCCTCTTTCCGTTGGTCCATTGCCGCAGATGCTCCGTACACGTTTTACACACAACATGAGGAGCCCATGGCTTATCTTGGTCCCCTAGTTGTACTTTGAAATAGGCAAAATAAGCTTTTTTCACAAAATCAGTAATAGTTTTTCTCTGTTCAATGAACATGTACTCTCCGCAGATAAAACAAAACACATCTGGATGATTTAAACACTTTCTTCGTGATGAAGCCATGTCAAGTGTCAACACCTGTAACAGGAAAGAATTCACGTTAGTACATATACAATACACATGCAAAACAGCAACATCAGCAAAATCATAGCTACAATTTAATTATACAGATGCATTTAGATTTACGAGCAACTCATAATACCGTTCCAGAAGGGTAATAAAGTAGGTAATGACGTATGCAATATCTCAAAACCTAGAGCTGCTAGAACAAAATGGATGATATTTTCTGAATCAGTGGCATGAAAATATCTAGAATAAGGTCTAAAATCTCAGGCACCAAGAACAAATTTGTTTTGTTCCCCAGTGTTATCATAGAGGGGTAATGAGTTACATGGTATTGTTTGGGCTTTAAATTTGCGAAAAGTTCGTTGTAAAATTCATAACTGTTCAATAATTATTGTTGAATAGGATTATCTAGGAGGAGATAGATCTATCAAACCCAAAATTACTACAGTTTTCATAAGTAAAAAGTACAACTTTCAAACTTCATTACTTTTGACAACTTTATCCTCAGTAATACATCATAAACTAAGAAAAAATTACGCTTTTCTGAGGCAGACATTTTTATCCAAGCATAATATAAATATTTAAGCGTTATAACGGATGCTTTGTTGCTGTTATCGTGCAAGATAGGTAAAAAATATATAATTCGCTTATTTAATTCGGTTAAGATGTATTTCGAGTTAACTAAATACATTATTTTATTTTCTACAAATTCTATTTATATTTGACATTTTCCTATGTAAAAATTGGAAATGAATCTCAAAGACTTTTGCCTGAAAAGCTGTCATACTTCCCAACGGCACATTCAGATAAGAATACTGTAATTAAAGTACAAAAATTAAAAGTTAATCCCAACATTGTGTAAACCAGTATGGATGTAATGTATATCTTATGTAATATGTTCTTTCTGAATAAAGATTATTATTAATTATTATTATTATTATTATTATTATTTCTATTTTATTATGTTCATCAAACCTTAGTTACAAACCTCTTCCAAGACATCGTGTACTGTGTCCACATAATGATTCCTCGTAACATGAAATGATTTCAAAGAATTAAATGAGCATTTTTCTTTTATACTTGTGCTGGAGAAATGATTCAAAATTAAATCTCGTCTATACGATTCTCGAGGGGGGGGGGATTACGTCGTGGCCACGTGATAATACCAATTCCCGTTAGATCAGCGAAGTTAAACGACACTGCGTGTCTTCAGTACCTGGGTGGGCGACCGACCTCCGCGTTCAGATGATGTAGCGACCTATGGTATCGTTCGGATCTTACATAAAGCCGTAGGTTTCCTCTGTCACATGACTTTTGCCGTCACGAAGGGGGTTAAATAGGCCCAAACATTGTTATTATTCTTCATACGATTCTCGGACCCTTAATAGATAATGATAACGATAATGTATTTCTAAAACTTTCATGTCATTTCTATTGGTTCTACAAATTTGACGTACGTAAATTACGTGAAAAGCTTTCTGACGTTCCTGAAGTAGAATGGATGCCCAAATTACACCATCCCTTATTAGACAAATTGCAAAATAAAAGAGATGCGCTCTCGGATGTCTTTCAATTATAACATCTACTGTACACTGTCAAACCTATCTCTGTCTGAGATATGAAAAAAACATTAGATAAATATCAATTAACCAGCTATATACGTATATATATAGAAAGAGAGAGCTTTGGATGGATATAGTTTTCATGACAAATGAAATGTACCTGAATTCGAGCCTAAAACATTAAATGTCTCGAACTCGTTAAAATACAATGAAACAGATGAAATTGTCTCCGGGAACTTATTCCTACTAATTCTACTCTACAGAAACCATTACCATTAATAAAGTCCAAACCATGAGGATCGCTTCCAGTTTCATGTAATTTATAAACTTTGCAAAAAATATAGGGAATTTCTTTGAGTATTTTCAAAAGGTTCTTAAATGAAATATGTTTACCTGTAATTTACCTGTAACACCTACTTTTACTGTCTAATGAAATTTGAAAAACTTGGTCTTAACAGCGATCCGCTTATTTGTAATTTCTGATTTTTTTTAATTACTGTACGACCCACTTCAAAGTCATTAAGCTAGATTGAAAGCTTCTTCCACACTATTTGTTCCAGCATTTGGTAGCTAATATTTTACAATTTGCAAAACTTATTTTTTTGATTCAAGTTAGAACAAATTTGTTTGCTTCGGATAAGATCATTTAAATTCTTTTAGGTAGATATTATCAACAATTCGTAAAGGAAGTAATCATTGTAACTCGAAGTACCGTTTATTGCTATTGAATTTCCGGATAAGAACTTTCTAATTGAATTTCCTTATCAATGCACTCGCTTCAGAATTAATAGTTTAAGCTCGTTTAGTTTATGGAACCTTATTAATAAAATGAACTCGCACGAATGACTACGAATCAGCAGCACTCGAAGTAAACATCGTGAAATGAAACCAATTGCCATTCGATGAACTTCCCATTTCTTCCGCATTTGAAACTTTAAAAGAATTAACTATAAAAGATTTTGTAAATAGATTTAAATTTAAAATCCAATTTTTATTTCAGGGATAAAAATCAAATATTTCGAAACTAACATCCATCATCGGGATGATGGAACAAAGCTCCGAAATGTTTGTAAACGTACCATGAAAAAATCTCTCTCTCTCTCTCTCTCTCTCTCTCTCTCTCTCTCTCTCTCTCAAATATATTCATGAAACTCACAAACGTAAAGATGCCAAATTTTCAACTCGCTCCCAATTCATTAAGTTAGATTAGGTTTACATAGGTTATGGGTACGTTAGGACTGGTTAAGGTAATTGAAAAAAGGTAATTTAATGAAATTCGAATGAATTCTTCCTTACGGTATAAAATTTAAAAATCTAACTCATTAATTGTAAGTGATTTATTGTGTTTAAAAAGCCCTGTTTCATTTTCAAATGTTTCGAGTATGACACATTTTTGATTACTTTTGCGCAGTTGTACGCTGGACACGAAGACACCCAATTATTAGCGCATCTTCATTTGTTTCAGATGATAGGATTAAATATTAAAATCACATTGAATTTGTTATATTTTCCTTGGAAATATACTGAAAAGGATTGAATATTTGTTTTATAGAAACTTCCCAGTATACTTTAGTTTAACGCCTAAAACAAGGGGGCTTCCAACGCTATATGAATACCTTCTCACCTAACGTTAATTGAGAGAACTGTGGAACCGCCCAGAATTCGACAACTGTTTATTCTACGATTTTCCATAATAACGAATCGGTAAAAATTATCAAAATTTTAGGCTGAAAAAGAGTTATGTAAAATTAAATTAATCGCTAATTTACAGTTCAAAAGGACGATCTGTAATACTGTAGTAAGATTTTGGCCTTTTTATATTTTGTTCAACTTTGGTTTGACGAATTCATGACTGATAATATCAAATTTTTATACATAATAAATACATATAGTGTTTATTAAAGAATACGCAAAATTCACCAAATGTAATTAACCATAATTTTCCCGTAAGGAATCTCTCATCTTTGATGGAAAATAAAGGTAGAACTATAAAATAACGCTAAATTACCTGTTAGAAGTGAGTGATGTATCCACTAAACCGCGAATTCCTCTGTGATTAATGACTTAACCGTGAAATTTGTGAATATACACTATACACACTTAATTACTCTTAAAAACACTCTTAAAATTACCGTAAACTCATTAAGAATGTAATTTACCTCATATGAGTTACAGGGCAAGGGCTCAAGGCACTCCGTCAAAGAAACTGTAAACACGTTTGAAAAATCGCTTTAAAGACTCAATTTAAAATATTTTATTTTTAAGCGCGGTAATTATTCACAGACATAATGAAGATTACACATATATAATATATATATATATATATATATATATATATATATATATATATATATATATATATATTAAGTGAATATGAAGTTTAGCACTGAGAAATTTCAGCTGTTACGGTACATAAAAAGAGAGGACCTAAAATTCATGGAATATTATACCCCAGATGGACAGGAAATTCAGAGAAATTCTAAAGCAAAAGATTTTGGGGTTGTAATGACTGATGATGCGAAATTTGAAACAAAATAAGATAGCAGTAAACAGAGCAAAGAGAGTAACGGGGCAGATATTGAGAACCTTTAAACGAAGGGATAGGAATATAATGATTCCTCTACTGAAAACACTGCTCATACCCAAATTGGAATACTGCTCGGTCCTAACATCCCCGTATAAAAAAAAAGACATTAGACAACTAGAAGGGATTCAGAGAAGCTTCACAGCCAAGATCAAGGGGTGTAAAGAACTAAATTACTGGGAAAGGTTACGTGAACTGAACCTATATTCACTGGAAAGGAGAAGAGAGACACACACCATTGTTTACACTTGGAAAATAATGGAGAAACTAGTCCCTAATCTTACTCTGAACCCTGTAACTCCCCAAACAACGGTGGAAAGTAGAAAAGGAAGACTGTGTCGTGTTCCCAAATTAAAGGCGAGACAGGGAACATCCTTAACCCTGAAAGAAAATAATTTTGCTGTGAGAGAACCAAAACTGCAAAAAAACTTCACTTTTTTCTACGTGAAGGTCAAAATATGAAAATAAAAACCCACTCTAATAGACAGAGTTTATTTCCACAACAGTTTCGATGCCCACTGGCATCCTCCTCGGGTTGATAGAGAAAAACGAAAACGAAAAACGAAAGACGTTTTTCTGTATCCACCCGAGGAGGATGCCAGTGGCCATCGAAACTGTTGTGGAAATAAACTCTCTCTAATAGAGTGGGTTTTTATTTTCATAGGACCAAAACTGTTTAATGAGCTGCCCAAAGACCTAAGGAACACGAATGGTGATGCAGTGGACATCTTCAAAAGAAGATTAGACGCGTGGTTCAGAACAATCCCCGATGAGCCGGGCGTACCTGGCTATGTGAGGTGGAGAGTACAAGAAGCCAACTCATTACTTTACCAGGCCAACTCAAGAGGAGGGGCGACAAGCTTGACCTTCGTGAAATGAGGAATCATCGCGCGGAACATTTTTAAAGGTTGAAAGGTATATATATATATATCCTAAAATTATTTATTACATAAATTAAATAAAATATGCATATAATAGAAAACTAATTTTTATGCGTACACTTATATATTTTTGGTTAAAAATGAAAGTAAATTGCTCTAAAGTGTACAGTTCTGAGGAAACCTTCTATTTAACTGCATAAAACATTATATGGAGGAGAAAACCGTAGTGAAAAGTCCCAAATTAAAACACTGTAATTCAATGACCATTATCGAACGTGAATACGAGGCTTTCGATTCTATCTATCTACTATCTATCTATCTATCTATCTATCTATCTATCTATCTATCTATCTCTCTCTCTCTCTCTCTCTCTCTATATATATATATATACACAGTATATATATATATAAAACGTTCTCGGAGGCCATTTATATATTTTAATTAAATAACTCTTATTCAGCGGTCTTTGGTTTCATAAATATGTTTTCGGATCCTCAACAATGTATTGGATTCTAGCAAAACAAAGGCGTATAATTACATATATTTCACTTAATAAATGAAATGCGCCGTGCGCAGTGTTCAAATAAATCCACGCATTGAAATATTGTTTACAAATTAATAACCAATATATATATATATATATATATATATATATATATGCGCCTCGGTTGTTTACAAATTAATAACCAATATATATATATATATTATATATATATATATATATATGCGCCTAGGTGGTGTAGTGGTTAGCATTGCTGACTACGAATTCGTCGACCCCGGGTTCGATTTCTGGGGGAAGCAGACGGCGCGCAGCTTACCAGCTTTTTATCCTCCCAGAAAAAATAGGTTGCTAGATCAATGGGTACCCTGGGTAGCCTAGTGGTTAAGACGCTGGGCTGCTGATCGGGAGGTCTTGAGATCGTGTCCGGACAAGGACCTTGTAATTTCTGACCACTCGTGGTGGGTCGTGGTTCGTGTTCCACGTTAAGCTGTAAGTCCAAGGTGGAGCAACAAGCTTAATTTTCGTCAGAATGAACAATTCGGGCGGAAGCAAAAAAACGAAGGTTAACAAAGATATATTGATTCAAACCGTATGTGACTTCAGGTGAGTTCAGAAATATTATTTTCATAATACTAGTACAGAGGACACGTGATAGTTAAATATGATAATAATAATTTATTATTATTATTATTGTTATTACTGAACACGCATCACATATAGACCTATTTATCACCATACAATATACGCACTCACACACGCCCTATGCGTGTTCTTCCTCAATAAACTACTATATTATAAAGTTGAGAAAAAGTGTGAAAAGCCATTTAGTAATCCAGACACGACCTTCTAATCCTTCCCCTCAGTTAAATTCATAAACATACGTTAAAAGGAATATAAATCAGGAGGAAATATATAAATAAGCCTCTATATTTTGAATTATAAGAAATGAGGACTCTTCGCTTGAATATATTTTATGCTTTGAAATGTGAAATAATAAATTTCAAAGTGTTGAATTCACTGTCATTTTGAGGGGCCTTCAACTGCAACGGGTTTTAAGCGGAATGATATCCGTCGTTTTGAATTATGGAAGTTAGGGATTGTTTTAATTATACGTTGAATATTATTAAATATACTCTATGTTTAAAGCAGTTATATATATATATACCGGGTGTACATAAAGTCAGGATCTATTTTTGTGAAGTACTTGGAAATTATATGGAATTCAATCATAAAATGATAAAGTGGTAACATTTATTAAATAATTAAGAGTAGGATTCGACGTGACGCCCATCAGTATCCCTGCACAGCTCAAATCGTTCCGCAGCATTTCTAAACACATTCTGGAGCATTTGCGGGTATCTGCAGCAGTTCGTATACGTGTACGTAAGTTTTCAAGACTCGTAATCTTCGTCTGATAGACGTGCGATTTGATAAAGCCCATGCAAAGAAATCTAAAGGGGTTAAATCTGGTGATCTCGCTGGATCGGACGCGGAAGCAACAGATCTTGGCCAGCGAGATCACCAGATTTAACCCCTTTAGATTTCTTTGCATGGGGCTTTATCAAATCGCACGTCTATCAGACGAAGATTACGAGTCTTGAAAACTTACGTACACGTATACGAACTGCTGCAGATAACATAACCCCGCAAATGCTCCAGAATGTGTTTAGAAATGCTGCGGAACGATTTGAGCTGTGCAGGGATACTGATGGGCGTCACGTCGAATCCTACTCTTAATTATTTAATAAATGTTACCACTTTATCATTTTATGATTGAATTCCATATAATTTCCAAGTGCTTCACAAAAATAGATCCTGACTTTATGTACACCCGGTATATGATGACAATAACCACGAAGGAAAAAGGAAACACGGAATGGTGCTCAAGGACATCCTCAAGAACACTGAGGTAAATAACAAGTTCGAGACTATATATGTCACAAAAAAATTATAAATAAAAATTGTAGGAGGAGCACACAAATTTATAAGGAAAAACTACCAGAATTTTAGCACTTTGCCCCTCTTGTCTAAATCCGTTCTGGAGTTCTGGACGAATTCAAAACAACAGGATCAAGCGAAAAAATGCCCTGGCTAATGTTGAAATTATTTGTAAGTTGAATAATGGCAGATTCAAGAATATTTCTATTAACAATGTTGCTTGAGTGAAACAAAATTGAAGCATTATTCCAATCAATACAGTGGGATAACTCTGACAAATGGACGAAAAGGGCACTCTTAGGATTGCCAGTCCGGACTACATGGATGCCGAATTAGAAAAAATCAACAGTATTGGAATTAATTTATGTTACCTACCTGCTTTTTTGGAATCTTGTCTTAACAAGGCAAAACAAACTTTCTATCGTGTGAATAAATAACCCTCGCACTTTGTCGAAGAATATTTTAGTATTTCCATTTTTCACAGGCTTTTTAGGCATTGCTAATGTACTTAAACTTTTTAATATTAATGTAATATTTTCATATGACAATATGTGAAAAATATTATAGTAAAAAATAGTCCTACCAATAATTCAGGCATTATCTATAAATTTCGTTGTAAACAATGTGATTCCTTTTATATTGGATAGACGGGGAAGGATTTGCAAACGCGTGTAAAACAGCATCAATATTCCGTTAGAAAGGGACAGTCGTCCAGTGCCCTTTTCGTCCATTTATCAGAGTTATCCCACGGTATTGATTGGAATAATTCTCCAGTTTTGTTTCACTCAAGCAACATTGTTAATAGAAATATTGTTGAGTCTGCCATTATTCAACTTACAAATAATTTCAACATTAGCCAGGGCCTTTTTAGCTTGATCCTGTTGTTTTGAATTCGTCCAGAACTCCAGAACGGATTTAGACAAGAGGGGCAAAGTGCTAAAACTATGGTAGCTTTTCCTTATAAATTTGTATGCTCCTCCTACAATTTTTTTTTTTATTATTTCATTGTTCCTGAGGATGTCATTAGACGAAAGCGCTTGAGCACCATTCTGTATTTCCTTTTTCTTTCGTGGTTATTTTCATCATAAATATTACTCACGTGTTACTTTTGTGAAATAGTTTTCATATACTATATATACACATATATATATATATATATACACACAGGGTGTCGCATAAGTTCAGTCTCAGAGGCCTCGGAGGCATTTTCCTCACGAGTGTAACTCACTTTCATATTAGCCATTGCGTGTTATGCTACCTCCAACAAATAAAAAAGGTTCCAAAACAAGACATCAATTTGAACATATATTTTAGTTCTAATATATTACTTTGGTAAATTTAATTTAAAATAAATTTTCCTATGAAACCGAACTTATGGGACACCCTGTATATACTCTATATGTGTGTGTGTGTTATTTTTCTCACTTTAAGATTGTATTCTGTCAATTCGTCAACGTTCATAACTCAGTGGGTATAACACCGTTTCCCTGAAAGCGAATTGAAAACGCTGAGGTTCCGGGGTTCGGATCCCGATAATGCTGGTAACAATAAAACGGAAATTAGAGCAATGAGTCGCATTAGTTGGCCTGAGCGGTGATCCAGTTTCTGGCCCTCCTAACTGATCCTCACTATTCTGTCAATTCTTTATATTTCTTATTCATCTCTATTATCCGAAGCGGTAAAATTCTATTGGACAAAAAGGTAATTCGTTAGCATGAAATCTGGATTCAAAAGTACATTGACAAATCTGTCGTTTGTCGACGCTTTTGTGCCATTTCACGCGAGTGTGACTCTCAAAACTAGCGTGAAAGAGAAAAAAAGAATTTAATGGATAAAATAAAACCGCGGATGTCATAATTTATATAGCGACTGTAACCGAAGCCATGCCTAAAATTTTGGAAAAATATGCATTCAACAGATGAGTGACGTGAGACTTAACAGTAAATCTGGATGAACATTTCGCTCGTTTAGAAATTTCTTTATATTTGTTTAAGTAAAATTCTCTCAATTATCTTATTTGTATATCACAGAGAGTGCCATCGTTGAAAGGGTTGTTATTACTAGTGTAAGTTTATATGTGGTCTGCGCTAGTAGTATGGTCGGTTTCCTTAAATACTAATAATAAATGATTGTAATAAATAAATGTACTAAATAAATTGAATCCCATTAATTATGCCTAAAAAGCTTCCATGCTTTCAACGGCATATTCAGATTAGAATACTGTCAATATATTAATGCCATGTCAAATATCGAAATTGTACACAAAAAATATTGAAAAATATTGAAAAATATTGTAAATTGTAAAAATCTTTTATTTTTTCTTTATGGTTTCCTTCTATATATATATATATATATATATATATATATATTAGGCTATGAAGTAACTGACATAAAATATAATGTCGCTATTCGCCTAAATTGAACTAAAAAAACACTAAAAAAGCTTTTCAAGTGACTTTTATGCAGAAAATATCCAAAAATAAATAAATTTCAGACATAAATGAGAAAACTTGGACCACCGAAAGACTACAAGAAAAGAAAAAAAAAAGAAAATGAAAAGAAAATAGCGGTCTTGGTTTATTTTCTTATTCCCGAACTTATTTTTGTCTCTTTTACAATTGTAAATATTTTCTTTACGAATTCTTTTATGAAAATTTAAATCAAAAGGAATCTCATAATCTTATTATTTACATTTTTTTTACACCGTGTGTGTGTGTGTGTGTGTGTGTGTGTGTGTGTGTGTGTGTTCCATTGGTTTGATTATGCCTGAGAGGTACATACAGTACACTCTAAATGGAATTGAATAGAATTATTCTCATTTTCTGTGTCTCATTCATTTTAAGGCAAACTAATTAATTTGTTTTCTTAAGACAGTATTTACATTCTGATTACTTTAATTGACAAATGTAATTTTCTTGTTATTAGTTTGACGTCTGTAATGGGAACTTTCCACTATATAACTTTAGTGACAGTTTTTAAATTTTAAAGTTTACTTTCCTAACTTAAAGTAACATATCGCGTTAATATTTTGGACGTTTTCCAGTTTATGTACCGTTTTCTACAGTACATTACATACAGCATAGTAAACATCCTGTGCCCAAGTGACGAAAGTTATAATGTGGGTTAGGTTAGGTTACGTTAGGTTAGGTTAGGTTATCAAGAACTCATTTTTGATCACTCATTTTTGATCTGAAAAGAAGCAAAAATAAATTATATGAAAAACGGTACACAAACTGGAAAAGGTCCAATATTTTTTATTATTAAAATAAAAAACTAGAAAAAATATTTCATAGAGTGAAAAATTATGCAGAAATTAGTTTTATAACTATATATATACTTCTTAGTTCTATTAAATTAGTTGTTATTCAAAATTAAAAAAAAAACTTAATATTTTATTTCTATTTACCCATGAAATAATTATTTACATTTTTAACATAATCCCACAGAAAGTCATCCACAGAGAATTAATATTTTTGTTTTATATTAAAAAGTGCATTTTTAAAAAAATTCTTCTAAAATTAAATGAAATTATAAAAATTAAAAAGGAGAAAAGTTATTCAAATGAAATTGTAATTTAGATTGCCTGTTAATGAGCGTAGCAAGACGAGAAGAATACTCTCTGTACGTTGCGTGAAGAATTTCTAGATCAGCGATTCGAGCCCAGTAAGTGTAAGGAAAATTTATGTATTTCTTTATATAAAATATGCATAACTGAATATATATATATATATATATATATATTTAGGGTGTTTCATACCTAAGGGTAAAATAAAAATGAGCTTGGAGTTTTAATCCACACGTTTCTCCGTATTCTAAAGAACAAGAAAACACGTTTGTGCAAGTTTGAACCAGATCGCGCTGCATTTAGAGGTCCCCAACTTTGACGACTTTTTGTCAGTTCATTTCTCGCCTGCCTGCAGTGAAGACGGTTTTCTTCGTCACTTGAGCGGTTCGTGTTGTATAGCCTATTGGACAACTATGGAGGTAATTATATATGCTACTAATTATCTCATTTTACTGTGGTATTGAAATTTATTATTATTTAATTTCTGTCATTTTACTGTGGTAGTGATATTTATTATTAATATTACATGAAATTAATTAGTCTGTTGCATATTGGACAACTAAGCTGGTAATTATTTATGATACTAATTAATGTAATTTTACTGCGGTATTGAAATTTATTTAATTAATGAATTGTCAAAGAGAACGTAGTGTACACGTATCAGTTTTATAAATAAAGAAAAGCAGTAACTGGGACTCGAACCAGTGTCATAGCCGTTTGGCGGCATCGCTCAAGTCGGCGTACACAGCACGCTATCCACTCCCTAGATGGTGTAGTGGATAGCGTGCTGTGTACGCCGACTTGAGCGATGCCGCCAAACGGCTATGACACTGGTTCGAGTCCCAGTTACTGCTTTTCTTTATTTAATTAATGAAATTAATTACGATGTGAAATTATTTCTGTGGAATTATTTAGTTTGTTTTCTTTTCCAGGTGTCTACCAGAGCGAAAACAGAAGTGTTTCTTATTGGCCAGACGGATGCGAACATCACATCAAGTGGCCTTCCAACTCAGTTGCAAGTACTCAAAAAGTACTTTTACCACCAAAAGGAGCAAAAATTTGGACGTACTAAATGCCTGAACCTGTGCCTGGATGCCTGTCTCATATTTTGGGAGAGAGCGAGAATCCCCATGATGCGTCGAGATTCGGCCTTGAGGAAGATGGAATCCCTTCTCAAGGAATACGACCGGCTTGTGAAGCACAAGTCACATAAAGCAGAGTCCTTCCGAGTGAAGGAGGCGATGTTCAAGGAGGCAATAGCGAAGGAGATCATGGACATTGCTCATTCACAGGCTAAGGAAATGATGAAGAATCAGGAGGACATCCACTTTCTCGACATGCAGCGTGAAGATCCAAATTCCTGCAGCATGGGCCCTGTTGACATGAAGCTTCACTATAAGGAGATTAGGAAAAGGAAGAGGCTGGACAAGATTAAGGAACAACAGGAGAAGGCCAGGAAGGAACAAGGAGCTGCAGAAGATACGGGGGCTTTAGTGATTTCAACTTCGTCAGAGACTGACTCAGATGTCGTTGACCCAACCGTGGAAGTTTTTCCATCCTCCTCCAAGAGAAATACCAAGAAGCGACGCAGGAATCTGATCTCACAGGATGTGACGACTACCTACGATCGGCTGAATATTTCGTACCGCGATTCAGCTATGTCGTACGCTGCAGCGGCTAAATCACTAGGTTTTGACTTGGATGAACTGTCCATTTCTGCCAGTACCATGTACCGCACACGCAAGGCTCTCAGGAAGGTGGCTGCTGAAAGTTATCAATCCGACGAAGTTTGTCCTGGTCAGCCTCTTGTCTTGCATTGGGACGGTAAGCTCCTACCTGACAATGAGCAATGGAAGGAGAGCGTTGACCGGATCGCCGTCCTCGTCTCTGGCGACGGCAAGGAGAAGTTGCTCGGCGTTCCTAAGGTGACGTCCGGAACCGGCGAGAAGATAGCGCGAGTTTGCTTGGATTTGGTCAAGGAACACAGGATGGAAGAGCGCGTGCGGGGACTGTCTTTCGACACGACAGCGTCGAACACCGGGATTCATATCGGGGCCTGCGTCCTGATTGAGAAAGGTCTTGGCAGAGAACTCATGTACTTCCCCTGTCGGCATCACATCTATGAAGTCATCCTCAGCTCCGTCTTCAAGCGTGCATACGGCCCTTCAAGTGGCCCCGATATACCCGTTTTCAAGAGGTTTCAGGCACAATGGAAGTTCATCGACCGGTTGGACGTGCGGCCGTACGATTTTGCTCAAGTCAATGACTCTATGAGGGAACTGAGGGAGAAGTCAGTCCTGCTGGTGAGAGGGATGGTGAGCACGTCGCATCAGCGCGATGACTACAAGGAACTGCTACAGTTGGTTCTCATCTTCCTGGGAGAAGCAAAAGTGGTGGATTTCCCTCTCAGAGCCCCTGGCGCTTACCATCACGCTCGATGGATGGCGATAGCCATCTACTCCTTGAAAGTAATTCTACTGAAGAAGCAGTTCAAGATGTCGAGTCACGAGTTGGAAGCTCTGACAGCCGTAGGTCTCTTCGTGTCCCTCGTCTACATCCGAGGTTGGACTCGTGCTGCAACTTCAAGCAAGGCTGCCGCAGTTGATCTGGAATTTCTGCGTGACGCGGAAGCCTTTGCCATGTCGGGATATTCGTGTGTTAACGCTGCGCAAGAAGCCATGTCTCGACACCTATGGTACATCTCTGAGACTCTTATTGCCATGGCGTTCTTCGACGCAGATGTGGCAGATGAAGAAAAGGCTCAGATGGTCGTCAGTTTGGGTAAGCCCGCATCGAAAAAGGAACTCAAGCGACCCCAAGGGAAGAACGTCAGGAATCTTGCCTCGAAACACCTGGCGGAGTTCGTGACAGGAAAGACGATGGCTTTCTTCCATGCATTCGACTTGGACACAGAATTCTTGAAAAAGCCAGTTGCCGAGTGGACTGAAGTAGAGGGCTTCAAGCAAGCAGCGGCAACTGTTAACAAAATCTCTGTCGTCAACGATCGGGCCGAAAGAGCCATCGCGCTCACCAAAGAGTTCAACTGTTCTCTGACGAAGAACGAAGAGCAGAAGCAGTATTTGCTCAAAACTGTGATGCAGCATAGGGCGAAATACCCGAATAAAACCAAGAAGGATTTCATGGACAAATGATTCGCAAGAAGTGGTTATGTTTTTTGTATCTTTGTGAAAATGTGTAGTGAAATGGTACTCGTTTGTTGAATAAAAATTCATTGACAGATTTTTGTTTAATTTTTTCCGTTTATGATCTGCCAGAGCATCAAACTGGGGACCCGTAAACTTTAAACTATTGAATTAATACTTCGGTTTATCAGTCTCCTCAGCAAATGGAACAAGGGGATCCATGTGGATTAAAATTTTTCCAAACTTTTAATTTATGAAACACCCTAATATATATATATATCAACAAAGCTTTCGACACTGTCCCACGCCACATTCTTGCACAAAAGATTATTGATCTCGACATCCCCACCAATGACAAGAAATGGCTCACTAATCTCATCGCAGGCCGACTTGGCAAAGTCATACACAAACAACACTCATCCCACAGGGCTCCATACTCTCTCCAATCCTCTTCAACCTTTTCATGCACGACCTCCCACAACCTCTCTCCCCCCATGTCCACGTCTCCTCCTATGCAGATGACCTGACCATAACAGCACAACACCATAACCGTAACACCGCCACACGCCTGATCCAGCAGTACATTACCAATCTGGAACTCTGGCTGACTAACAATAGGATGTCAGCATCCCCTCAAAAATCCTCCATCACCCTCCTAACCTCAGACCGCCACGAATCCCAAGCACACCTCATGGGACATCCCCTACCTCTAAACAAAACCCCAACAATCCTTGGCCTCACCCTAGACACACACATGTCCTTTTCCCCTCACATATCAAACATTTGCTCCAAAGCAACAAAAAACTCAACGCTCTCAGAACACTCACCTCCACAACATTCGGTCAGCAGAAGGAATCCCTTAGTATCCTATACAAACAGTTTGTACGTACTACCCTAACTTACGCTGCCCCCGCCTGGTCCCCGTCCATCTCCCACACAAACCAGAAAAAGATACAGACCACACAAAACAGAGGTCTCAGAAGCATTACTGGCTGCCTCCGAACCACACCCATCCCACATCTACACGCAGATACGAAAATACTCCCCATCGAACACCACATGAACATGACAGGAACTCAATTCTTCTCCAGAGCACTGGCCCCAGACCACCCCTGTCACCATCTCACATTACACAATCCCCCACCCCGCAACAAAAAACGTACTCCTGCTGCTCACTATTCGCAGCTACTGAACAATATCCCCCCTCCTCCCCTAAACATCAACCCCATTAAACATCTCCACACAGAATTTACCCGGAAATACCTACTCGACCAACCACACAACACTGTCCTTCACGATACTCCCCCTGTAGTCCATCAGAGCGAACAAACCCTCCCAAGGAAAACAAGAATTACTCTGGCCAGGCTCCGTTCAGGCCACCACCCCTCCCTCCAACAATACAGACACAGACTCCACCTAGCTGACACTCCCACCTGTCAAAAATGCTACCTCCACCCTGAGGACACAGAACACCTACTCTTACACTGCCACACTCTCTCTGAACAAAGACACAACTCCAACATTACCTCTCTACGAGACCTATGGATCCGTCCCACGGTGGTCGCGGGATACCTGAGTGCCGCCGGGTTCGCATAAGAGAACCCGGGGGCTACGAAGTAAGTAAGTATATATATATATATATATATATATATGGTAGTTAAGTTAGAAATAAATAAAATAAATTTAATATAAAAATAAAATGTCAGACAATCCAGTCAGACCTTGTGGGATAAATTTGAGTAGGACTAATTCCAAAATACGACTCAATGTGTATAAACTTTATTAACATTTTAAGTTAAATTTTTACTTAAATTTGAATAAAGACAAGTTAAATTAACTAGAAACGAGTATAGAAAAGGAGTCAGAAATTGGTTAAAATTACACGCAGTTAGAAAGTAAAAATTAAGTCAAGTAACAATGTGATCATAAAATTGTTTAACGTCCTTCGCTACACTTCAGGTCATAGGACGGAGGGGACCTAGAGCTTTACGTGGGATCCGTGCCACGGGTCGCTACATAATCTGGAACCAGAGGATGGTCTCCCATCCAACTACTCCTCAGACCCAGTGCGGTTTAACTTCGCTGATCGACAGGAAGCGGTGTTACAACACTAACCACGACATAGCCCAACTGAAATAACGCATTACTGGTAATAATAACGGAGGAGTTACAGCAATAGGCGGCATTAGTTGGGTTGAACGCTGCGCCAGATATTGGTTCTCTTGACTGATTATGTAACTCTACTTAGAATGTACCTTTTCGTAAAGCAAAACAGTCTTAGGGAAAAATAAAGACGAACGAGACATCAAATCCTACTGTCCCACGACAGTAGGATTCTGTCGGGGTTCTGTCGGGGTTCTGTCGGGGTGGTTTTAAGGTAGCTTGTACATTTTTACATTGACATGTCTCAAAACGTATTAGGTATACATATAAGTTAGGTTAAATTAGGCTAAGTTAGCTAAGAAGTTAAGCTTACAATACCAAGATATATAAAATCAACGTGTATTTGTGTGTGTGTATGTGTTTCTAGGTATTCCATGCAAGATTATATACTGTATTTTTACGACATAGTAAATGTCAAAGAGAAACAAATTACAGCAATAAATCCTTTTTTAAAATGCAATTTTATCCATTCACGTTTTATTATTCTGAATTGTATCACGTGAAACTATTTCATAAAAAGTTGCATAATATTAACTATTAACACGTCACTGGATAGACACACACACACACACACACACACACACACACACACACACACACACACACATATATATATATATATACATATATATATACAGTATATGCACACGTGTGTGTGTGTATACAGTATATCGAGTTCTTCCTGCGGAATGAGGCAAGGTTCCTTGCTGTCTCCTGTACTGTTTAATATGTACAGTATATTGATGGTTTAATTGCTTCACTTAATGAGGCAAAAGTTGGATGTTACATAGATAACATGTGGATAAATAACTTAGTCTATACCGATGATAAGGTGTTAATAAGTCCGTCCGTTAAAGGTGTGGATTGTCTTCTAAAAATCTGAGAATTATATTCGAAGAACCGTGATATTCCTTTTAAAATTACGAAAATTAAGGTTATGCAAATCTATCCATAAAGCTTTAATCACTCATATGATAATAAAAACCCACTCTAATAGACAGAGTTTATTTCCACAACAGTTTCGATGCCCACGGGTATCCACCCGAAGAGGATGCCAGTGGGCATCGAAACTGTTGTGGAAATAAACTCTCTCTATTAGAGTGGGTCCTTATTATCATATTTTGACCTTCACGTAGAAAAAGTGAAGTTTTTTGCCTTTAATCACTCAGTTGATATTAGTTTCAAAGTGAGAGGTGAACCAATAAATGAAGTAGAAGAATTTATGTCTTTAGGTCAAATTATTACCAGTTCCTCGAATGACGGCTCAGGTACAAAAAAAAAAACAATATCGTAGTTTCTGTGGTAAAGCAAACATGACTATAAGAAATTTACAATACCGCACAAGCATTCAAAACAAAACCTTCTCTATTTAGAACTTATAACTTCTTTTTCAGGGTGCATTCTAGGAAAAGTTTTTCCTCCTTTTAGGGTATCAAAGTTTCTTGTCAGAATGTATAATAATTTCTTTTATTCATACATAACTTCTTTAGAGAGAAGAAATGGTCATCAGAACTTCTTTTTGAGTGATTTCAGACAATAGAAGATAATGTTTCTTCGTATAGAAGATTGCGGGAAGTCTTTGTTTTCTATGAGTGAGGCTAAAACCACTCTTTCATACTTCCTGCACTAATACTGTATATAAGGGCAAAACTCTGGATGAATTATAAAAAAAAGGTTCTGGCAGAACCTTAAATTTGCTTTATAACACACTTTTCATACTCCTACATAAGTTACTCCCAAGATGCTCAGCTTCGCAAATGTTTGCTAACCACAATATCTCGATCCTCCCGGAGGTAAGAAGACACGCTCAATACAGTCTAATAGAAAGAATTAAAAAATTATCAAACCCATTTATCTAAGCTTTTTATTCATCAGTCCTGTCATACTGTATGTCCTTTAAGCTACGTAGTTCATGGTATGAAAAAAATTTGTCTGCAGCTCCACTTAACTTCGACATTGCCATTTTTCATTCTTTTAACTTTCTGTTCTTTGTGCGCGTATTTTTTTCTTTATTCCACTTTGTATTATTATCATTTGTCATATTAACTAAGAGAGTACCAGTAAACTTTTTCATTTCCATTTTCATATATATATATATATATATATATACACACAAAACTTTAAGATATATTAAATTTTTTATAAAATTATCATATTAAAAGGTTATAAATTTAGAATAAGGAAGCCATTTCTTTTAAATTATTACACCCGTATATAGAAATGCATTACCATACATCCGCTGATATATATATATATATATATATTTATTTTTTTTTTATTTATTTTTTTTTTTTTGCGGGTAGGCAACATAAAATTAAACAAGAACAACAACGACAAAAAAATAGATTTTTATGAATGCAATATTGAAATATAGTGCGCGAGCATATAAATTTGAGAATAATACGAAGCAATAACTGTATTTTTTGCGATAGAACTTTATTCTCTTTTAAGGAAAAGACGTATTGAATCGAGAGAGACTATTTTAAAATTTGAGAATTGAATTTCAGAAAAGAAGTTCCTCGTTTTATGTCGTGAATATTTATGATACAACGATCCTAGAGACGTATATATATATATATTATATATATATATATATATATATATGCAGAAGGAATTGTTACAGCATAGAAAGTTCCGTCAAAGGGTACTTTTCTTTTATTTATTATTTATTAACGTTATTTTCCTCTATTTCTTTATAATAAATTATACAAAATTCGTTGGCAGCCAGTATATATATATATATATATAATATATATATATATATATAGCGAAACTTGCGATGCCAATTCACTTAAAAAGGAATTTGAGCGGTGTATCGAAAGTTTATTAGAGCATTCGCTTGTCACTCTTTCGGAACATATGCAGCGGCAGCAGCATGAGAAATTGCGAGCGAAAGAATTTTGAGGAAGGACAAATAGTCTTTGGAAATGTGAGACAAAGCTTAAAACTCTATTTATCTGTATACTGGCCATAAAGGAGGTAATAAAAGTTTGGAGAAGCAGCTCGTGTTTGCTGTGTGAGTTTTACAACCGTTTTGCATGCTAAGAAGGACTTTGCTTTTAAAGAAGGCTCTAACCTAAAGGCAAAATGGAGAATGGTCTTGCATACATTTGAGAAGCCCAATTTGAGGCAAATGGTATATGAGTGGAATAATAATTTTACGACGATAAACTAAATATATTATTTTATTAACTGTCTTTTTTGCATTTTTTATTTTATTTTATTTTTTATTGTTTTTTTGACTTTTGCGATTCGGGAGAAAAATACTTTTTGAGGAATTTCATGCCAGTTATTGTGGAGTAAATGTAGTTATTTTTTATTACGTATCTATCAAATTTATTTATTTATTATATAGAGATAATAAACTTCGTGTATAATTTTTGTATAAAATGTATATTTTTGTATAAAATGTATATTTTTGTATAAAATGTATAAAATGTATATTTGTATAAAATGTATACAAAATTGTTTTCTATAAAATAAATATATCAATAAAGAAATACAGAAAATAAATTAAAATATTTCATATTTTCTAAAATTTTACCCTGTCACCTCCTCCCCCCCAGTAAATCATACGTATCTCATTGTAAAAATTTAATTAAATTGACAATATATTAAGAGTATAGAGATTAAAGAAAATTAACCTACAGGGTGTTCATAATGTCTTGTCACCCAAGTAAAATACTAACTGATTTTCGTTTTTCTTTCAGACCCATTTATCACTTAGATGGTCTGCCAGTTCTTGGTTTATCTTTTACAGTTCCTGTTGTGGACAGTTTCTTTTCCCATCTTAACAGTCTTTTTTTGGAAGAGCTGCCTGATTGAATCGGTCCTGGAAGTCTGTATGAATATTTTCAATGGCGTTGCCATTACGTGGTCGCTCATGAACTTAGGTACTAGCCAATATGCGTTGTTCAATCGTATAGTTGCTGCTATCACACATTTCAAATGGGTTTGAAAGATAAACGAAAATCAGGTAGCATTTTACTGGGGTGACAAAATATTGTGGACACCCTGTATGCGGGTTTCACCAAAAAAAAAACTTTTACACAGACGTCCAAAGTTAAATTTTCCCTTCATGAAAACAAATAAATTGGGGAGATAAGATACCTTTTATAAATAGAACAAGCGAGAAAAGAGCAAAACAACATACGAGACAAAAATATACGTTACATTTAAGCACAGATGATAATGGTATCAATCCAAATAAATTAGGTGTGAATAAGAAAAAAGGAAATCCTATTACACAAAACCCATAAAAATAATTGATACCAGTCTTTCGCAAATAGCGTATATCTACTTCCTTTACAAATCTCCTCGATTTTCTCAAATTATAAACCATTTGGCGTAAATAAAAGAAAACTCAAAATAAGGACCTGATTAAGTGTGAAATGGTGTGAAAAGGACCTTCTATATGAAGGTATACGAGTTTCCATTACAAGTTCATCTCCACGATGGAAGACGTATCTAATAATATATCTAGGGTCTCCGAATTGTTATAAATTATTACTGAATTATGTCGTATAACCGCGATATTGGATAAGAAACAGGGATCCGAAAAGTGTTAAAAGAATCGTATATTAAAGTGACAGGATCGTATGTCACAAGGGTGAAAGGTGTAAATAAGTAAAACTAATGTGATGTCATAACGAAGATGAGAGATCACTTTTTTTTAAAAGAAGTAACATCAAATCTAACCAATGTTCGTAGCTTAGTGAGTAACACCGCTTCTCTTTAAGCAAAGTGAAGACACTGAAGTTGGGGGTTAGAATCCGGATGTGATGCTGGTAATAATAATACAGGACTTAGAGCAATGGTCCTCATTAGTTGGCCTGAGCGCTGTGCCACCAGTTTGTGTTCCTTCTCACAATGGAGAAAAGTGTTTAAGGATTTTATACATACAAATAATTTTTTACTAATAAATAAATTCCAATAATATCATTGCAGTGTATGTAATACTTTTCAAAGCAACTATACAAGGCCAGGAATGATCCTTGGCTAGAACAGGAAGGTCATAGGCCCTAGCCCCAGTCAGCGCCATCTCAGTAAGGATGAAATACAGCAATGAATAAAAAGTGTATTTTGTATCGTGGGTTATTTCTTATAATAATTATGAAGAAAGTTTGCGTTTATTTCAAGAAAAATATAGTAACCTACCACCAAATACAACCACTCTTCGATACTGAGAGCTCAAACTTTTGGAAATAGTGAGCCTGGTAAAAGATCGTCCAAGAAAGTGAAGGCCAGTAACGGTGACAAAAGACAACAACAAAGAAAATGTCCTCCCCAGTTTTTAAGTCGATCCAACAACTTCAACGAGAAAAGTCGCAGAGGAATTGGGTATTTCAAAATTATCAGTAACAAAAATACTGAAATCACAAGAGTACCACGATTACAAACCAATTTACTCTCAGCTCATATACGACGATGATTCTGATAGGCGGCTGCAGTTTGCTGAAACAATGAGGCAAAAATTCAACAGTGATCTACATTTCCTTCGAAAGATCAAATTTTCAAATGAATGTGTCTTCAGTTTAAGGAAACAAACACAACGTTCACAACTGAGCGAAAAAATAAAACTCAAAATACGATTGGGTAAACCCGTTAAAACTGCTACACTAACAGTTTGGGCGTGCATTGGTCACTGAGGACTTGTTTTCTTTGACATATCGAGAGATACCATGGATGAAAAATGGTATTGCCATGTATTGAGAAACAAAGTTTTGCCACAGTTTACTAATGGCGTTGGCAGGAATTGGCTTTATCAACATGATGGAGCGCCGCTACATCACTCTTCAGCTGCCCGTGAGATTCTGGGTGGCTAGCCAGATCACCTGATTTAACCCCATGTGATTTCTGGCATTGGGGTTATTTGCGTGAGAAACTCTACACTCCTGGTTTCATCTATCCAAATGTGAATGCCCTAGTGAAGAACTGAAAAGGTCCCATTCGATATGTTCAGAAGAACAATGAAAAGTTTCAGAGAGAGAATCCACAAATGTATCATAGCGGATGGAGAACTCTTTGAAGATTAAATTACAATTTAACAAAATATTTGTATGAATAAAATTCTTATAGACTTTTTGTTTGACTTGTTTCATCATTTAAGCACTTATCTGTATAATGTTGTTAACTAAATAGTTGCATGTATAAAATCTTTAAAGACTTTTCTCCCACCCTGTATATATATAATATATATATATATATAATATATATATATATATATATATATATATACACTGTATATATAAATAAAATTAGATCACCGAAGTTTAGCGGCAGTGAGTCTAGGAAGTAGTGAATGGGTAGCCATCCTCTGGATTCAGATGATGTAACGACCGGTGGTTTGGATTCCCAATTAAACGGTAGGTCCCCTTTGTCATATGACCTTGGAAGGTAAAATCATGCAATTAAGGATATAAGTACTGACATTGACATATTTAACTATCGAAAACAACATTAACCCATATGCCAATTACTTGAAACGTACACTGTCATTGGCAAAAGTGTACAACCATTTAGTTTAAACAGACAGAAACAAAGAGTTGATAAGGGCTTACGCGTTTCCAAAAGAGCTCATTTGTAACGATAAAGTGCGTGGTTATATACACAACAAAGCCCAGACCGAAATTTGGGACGGTGAAAGAAATCCCTCCAAGCCAAAAACAATAAAAGAAAATCGATATTTTACCGAAGAGGTAATCAGTGTTTAAAGGAAGAATGCAAAGCCCTGATTTACACCTACTTCAACCTGATTAGCGTTCTTCTTTTGTTTTTGCTTTCTTATCTATAATTTCTTCTTCTTCTTCTTCTTCTTCTTCATCTTCTTCTTCTTCTTCTTCTTTATCTCGCACTGTTCCTGCTTTCCTTTCCTTGGCCACTTAACCCTTTCATACCCAAATTAAGTCGAAAAGTAAAAAAAAAAAATTGGGATATAAAAATCGTTTAATTGGACCCAAAATAACTGAAAAATATATTTTACAAAGTTTTATTGTTCATAATTAATAAAATACGAAATGTGTTAAATTTCACACATTGGGAACTGGAAGGTCTAAAATTGCTTCCAAAGTTAACGATGAAAATTTCACACACTGGGCATTAAAGGGTTAACAATAGCAGTGTTTCCTTAGTTTATGCCTTAATTTTTTAGTATTTGCATGTAAAATATGTCGTTATTCTAATAGAAATATTAGAGATCTATCATTCATAACTACTTAAAACGCAAGTTTTATCCACAAATGTATTGTATGTACTGAAAATTACTGAATCGTGGTAAAACGGTTCAGACTGAGTACTTTCTCCATACTTAATAACTAAACTTATATAAAACAAATAGAAAACTTATATAAAACTAATAGAAATGGAAAGGAAAAAGGCAAGTGGTACGTATCACGTGTCACGTAATTTCAGAGTTAGCGCTCCTACTGAATACGCTATCCATGCGGATCCCCAGGACTCCATCCTCGGGCTCTGGATGGCGTGATCAGTAGGAGCGCTAATTTATCGCCTTTCCCCTTTCAATTTTATTTAAGTACGGTTCTTGCACTTAAAACACGTTTAAAAATAATGTAATTCAAATTAAATTATTTAAGAAAATTGTAAATTAAAAAGAAAAGGTAAATTACATAGAATTTAATTGGCGAATAAATTTTAAATTCGACGATTCTATCTACCAGACATTTCTAAGTGATGAAAATGGCTCCGTTCTCTAGGTACGCCGTACGCGCGAAAACCTAAAATGCCCACATTGACTTATACGAATGTTTAACCAAAGTCCTCCCCAATCAATTTGAAAGGCAGACATTATTACCAGGTCCGGGGCTAGTGTCTCCGAGCAACTGATACAATGAGAAAACGGACAAAATTAACGGATACCATAAAAAGCAAATTTTCACGGAATTGTTAAATATTGACAAATGTTAAATATTGACAAAAGCCTAAATATTTTAAATGAATGACTTAAAACCGAAATATATTTTCAGTGCAACACATTGGTTGAGTTGATTCATTTTGAGTTAGAACATAAACAAATAATAAATAATCCAGTCGTGAGGGCCAGAAACTGACACAGCGCTCAAGCCAGCTAATACACTCTGTACAGAGTGGCCCAAAAATCAGGACACATAAGGGAAACTGATTTATATTAATTCTGTTCCAAAATTTCCCCAAGCAGTTATGTTGAGACGTGTCAGGATATCAGGAGAAGAATTGAGGAGTGTATCGAGGTTAATGCGTCTCAGTTTGGGCATTTATTATGCATAACCCAACATAATGCATGAAACGAATTATTTCCCCCCAATACATCCTGACTTTTGGATCACCCTGTTATTATTATTACCAACATCTTCGGCAGACGAACTACAACGAACCCTCAAATTTTTTATTCAGATATGAATTAACATAACTCAAATCTGAATAGGAACTACCCATTTGGTTAATTGCATTACCTTTTAAGAAGAATGCGTAGAAATACATATTTTTTAGCAAACATTGTATAGATACTATGTAAAACTATACTGAAAATTTTTATTACATACTAAACACAATTTTTATAGCAAATTTTAAATATTATAGAGGCTTTTTACTCTTTAGTGAGTCAGCTTTATATCGCCCTCAACATTATATTAACCTGAACCACGAGAAGACTGTTTTTACTGACCTTCAGTGGTACGAACTTTTCAAAGTTAGTATTAGTTTTTCTAATATTATGACCTCTTAACAGCATTAAAACATGTATCTAATAATGACTCTAGGCTACTTTTAAAGTCTCATTATTAATTTTTCCTTGGAAAAAGTAATAAATTCTGGAGGAAAAGTATTAGCTTTTTCCTGTTTTCCCTTAGGCTTAAAAATCATAAGATTATATTTCATTTCGTAGCATTGCATTAAAGCTTTTAAAGTCTATATCGACTTAAGTTACCAATCTTAATAATTTTTTGTTAGTAGTATGTGCACAAAAAATATGAGTACAGCATACAATTTATGTTAATAATCCTACAAAGGAAGTGAAATTCACTAATTTTGGAAAATTATTTCGACATTTATAACAAACACTTAAAATTAACTCTACTTCATTAGGAAGATTTCATAAAGGAGAGAGAATATAGCTGCCTGCTCTCATCCTGCCCTCGTAACCTTCCACATACGCCTGATCAGAGATTTGGATCATGGATTCATCAAATATAGATTCTTAAATGTGCTCAACTGAATAGCTTACGTCTTGCGAATTTTCTCGGAAGGATATGAATAATTTTTGTGCCTAGAATGCTAAACTGGCAAGAATTTTCTTACCCTCCCCCCAACCCTGAACTTTTCCAACACCCCACTTAGTGATCAACTATTCACGTGCAGTGTTGCCAATTTAGTCGTTTTCCAACTAGATCTATTTGTTTTAAAAAATTTCTAGTTAAAAAAAATCCATTTAGTTGTTGGTTGGAAATTTAGTTGTACAGTATACTATAATTTGACACTTTGATACTACATTTACAATACTTACACTTTTCCTCTGTTTCTGAACAATATATGTCGGAACGGTAACAAAACATTTAATTTATTCAAATCTGATTTATATGTTGCACCTCAAAGTGGAAATGAAAAGACAAAAACTTTATTTTGTGTCAGGATTTTAAAACATAAGTAAAATTTAATAAAATGGTCGTAAAACACTTTACAACTTTTTACTATGGTGCCATACTTGCAACCCACCTTCGCCCTCACGGTCTCCCGTGATAATAACAATAATAATAATAATAATAATAATATAATAATAATATTATTATTTTTATATTATTATTATTATTATCATCAATCACAATTAGCAAAATCTAATAATAAAATATTTTCATAACTTCAACTTTTGATAAGATGAAATAAACTAAAAAGTTTCAGCTATACTGTAAATATAATATGTTATATTTCTCCTCCAAACACGGTTGTGCAAATTATAATTTATATGCAATTTATATGCAATTATTTTCATCCCCCAATTATCTCCACCTCCACACTCCCTCTCCGTTTTTGCCACTATACTACTGTATCATTTTGCAGAAATATGATAAGTTATATATATATGTATATATATATGTGTGTGTGTGTGTGTGTGTGTGTGTGTGGTGTGTGCGTGTGTGTATGCAATAAGAGAAATTGTATATACGTGAGATATAAGCACATGCAGAGAAAACGAATGTCATTCCTAAGTAGGAAATATGAACATCATTGTTGACAGCATTTTTGAAGTCACAACGTGCCTTCTTTGCATAATGAAAAGAAAAACAAAAGAATTGTCTTTTGTTTATTTGTATTTCGTTTAACAATCTTATTTTGTATTATTATAGCGTTATTTATTTATTATAAGCATAGAGTTTATTAGGGAACTGGTGATATAACTGATAATATACATATACACGAGTGTGTGTGTGTGTGTGTGTGTGTGTGTGTGTGCTGCGCTTTCCTTAGAGTAGCATGTATGTACACTAAAGAGTACAGTTGATAGGAAGTACTCTTTTTTGTATTTTTAGTTTCAGAGAACCTCGCTTGTTAAGAGACTTCGTTTGTGAGATGTACTATCCGTATACTCTTTAGTTAAGTACTCTTTTCGGAGTACTTTTTACTCTCAATTTAATCCTATTTTGTTTACTCTCCGTTAGAGCTCATCATGGACATTGTCGCAGCACTTCTTCCCGTCGATCAGAGAAGTTAAGCGACATTGTCTGGATGACACGTTTGATTTGTATATCAAGTAGCAAGGGGTTTTTTCTTACTATTTTAAAACTCAATGACACTCCTAGAACGCCAGTTTGCCTGCCACTTAAACAACATTTTAACCATGGATCTAATCCTTTCACCTGTATAATTCTAATGTTAGCCCAACCTCTATAGAAAGACCTATAGGGTGTCCATAAATGATTACCCTGATTAAAGCATGCTATAACTTTTAAATAAACACTCATATTCAAACACAGTTTTAATCATAAGTAGATAAACATACAAAGTTTTGATACATACTGTAGTTAATGAATTTAATAAGCTTCCACATGTGCACCCCTAGTGGCATGTAAAATGTCTAAATGGTATTCACACTCACGCCACACATTTTCCAACATTTGTGGGTTAACTGTTGCAATTGCATCCGTAATGCGTTCTCGCAATGTCCTGATATCTGGAACAACTGTTGCATAAACCAAATCTTTAACAAGACCCCAGAGAAAGAAATCCAGCGGGGTAATGTCTGGTGATCTTGGGGGCCATGGGATTGGCCCGTCCCTGCCAATCCATCGATTTGGAAATGTTGCGTAGAGAGTTTCACGAACAACATGCGCCCAATGAGGGGGTGCCCCATCTTGTTGGAAGATGACAGTTTGCATGTTTTCCACCGTCCCATCAGAAACTGATGGTCTATCACTGCTCATTCCCTTTTCCACGTTTCCAGTTTCCAAGAATTTTTTACACGACTTAATTAACTTCACATCAGGTGGATTCTTTCCATACTTTGTTCTGAACCTTCGCTGAACACTGACAGGAGATTTTGTTTCTGCAAGCCACACAGCACATTGTGCCTTCTCTGTCACAGACGCCATCTTAACTGAACAGCTACTACAGCGCTCCTAGCGGCGAATGCGGTAGACGAAACACCAGCACAGAAACTCTATGCGTGTACGAGATCACCTGTAAAAAGAAAACGGATATAAGATTCGTCATTAAAACATGAGAGTATACTGTTTTCAGGGTAAACATTTATAGACACCCTGTAGATTTAATTTGTGTCAGGCAAAATATTCATATTTTATAATAAGAGTGATGTTTGTACTCATTGGAATCGTGTTGCTTTGGCAATTACAAATCTGAAATTATAATTTTTCTACAGTCATTACTACGGTCATTCTACAGTCATTAGTTATACGTGTCTGAACTTCATAATAATTATGCATTTAAATATAATTCATAGTGCAAAATATTCTTGAGATATTCACAAACTGAATTGATGATGACATGAAAAGATGCTGTAGCAATTTCTGGAGCTCATCTTTTGTCCGAGTTTTGTATGCGTGCACAAGAGGAATTTGCGTACGAAGTAAAAATTGATTGTCTGTGGTGAGTACATTTGTGTACGCAGTTTTTATACCAATAACTTACAAAAAAATAAAATAATAATGAACTAATAACATACTGTTTAATTCACATTTTAATTATTATTTCTAAGAACATTCCAGTGAATTTAGATTAGAAAAATATTTAAAATACAAGCTACTGGTTTAGCAGGCATTCAAGCTTTTCAATATTATATATTTATTATCCTATCACTGGTATGCAAACCAGGAAAAATTTCCATTGTTTTTGTTTTCATAGGTCACTTTACATAATTCTGCAATGCTGATTTCAAAATTAAACCCCATTAAGGACCACTGGTAGATTTTTCTACCAGCAAAATCCGTTTTTAATTTTTCTGGTCCTTAATGGGTTAACATCCATTTTCTGTCATCACGTCAGGATTTTCCACGAATCGAAAAATAAAAGAATGTATTTTTGTGTACTTGGTTATATTTAGTATATTAAGATATTTGTATTTTAAATGTTTCGAACTCTGATCAAAGGTCTATTTTAAGTAATTAACTTGTCAAATAAAGGAATAAAGCTGGTACAAGTAGTCAGTTGAACATTTTTCTGAATTTTACGAGTTATATGCGACTAAATCTACACTTTTTTGTTAGTCTTTTATGCGATTCGCCGGAGGTATCTCTTTTCAGTGACCACCAGTAATCAGCCATCATGTTAACATTCTACCTTCCTTGATATCTCTTCTCCATTGTCTTGATGTCCTGGTGAAATCTTTCTCCTTGTTCTTCGCTGACACTACCAAGATTTTCGGGAAGGAGTCCAAATGGGAATGTAAGAAGTGAACCTTCAAGTTCATGTTGCAGCCGAACTTTTCAAATTTATTCAGCATATTTTCAACAATCATTTTGAAATTTGGATTCTTTTTGTTCTCCAAGAAGTTCTGAATAATATTTTTGAAGCCAACCCATATTTTCTCTCTTTCAGCTTGGTTTATCGTTCCTTCAAACTGATCATCCAGTATTAACTTCCTGATTTGAAGTCCCACAAAGACACCTTCTTTAACTTTCTCACAAGTGAGATCTGGGAATTTGCTGCAAATGTACTTGAAGCAATCACCATCCTTATCCAATGCCTTCACAAACTGCTTCATCAAGCCCAGTTTTATGTGGAGTGGAGGTAACATCATTTTGGTTGGCTCAACCAACTTTTCATGAATGATATTCTTTGAACCAGGTGTCAGACTGCCTCTGGGTGGCCACAGCTTCTTCTTCCAATGCTGATTTCTCGCTCTGCTATCCCAGTCGCACAAAAATACTGCATTTTCGTGTAACCAGACTGCTGACCAAGCAGCATGCATAAAACTTTCAGATTTCCACACACAATCACTCGTGTTCATTATACCGAACCTTTTCAAGAAGTTCAAGATTTTCATACGTTTCTTCCAAGTGAACAGAATGAGCTATAGGAACAGAAGCATATTGGTTACTATTGTGAAGGAGAACACCTTTGATGGTAACTCTTGGAGGAGTCAATAAATAATCTCCAATCAACTGGTTGATAGGCAGTTCCTAAGCTACATATTAGTCTAGTAATGTTACTGCAGTAGAGCTTCCTTGGAAAAATATGGAGAAAATACCAAGAAAAGGATGCCCCTGGAGAAAGCAAGTTCTTGGTTTGGAGTCTGGATCCCAAAACTTCTGCAGAATCTTTCGGCAGATCCAAGTCTCTCATCAGATCATTTAGTTCACTTTGTGTGAAAAGTTGTGGTTCACGACTGAGATTTTCTGGTTGGTAGTAGTCAGTATCATCTTCTGTATTACCAGCTTCAGATTCAGAGTCTGACATGAATCTATGAAGAGTTTGTGGTAAAGAAGGAATAGGCACATTGGGTTCATGTGGTATAGGTCTCATTGCAGATGGAAGATCAGGATAAGAAATATCCTGTTTATTTCTAATGTTGTAACCTTCTACGTTGCACGAACAGAAATAACAGTCACCTCCATGGTTCTTGGATTCACGCCAGACCATAGGCATTCCAAAATGCATGGACTTTTTCTTTCCTTGACTCCATTGTCTCAAGGATTCAACACAAGAACGACAAACTTTGTGAGGAACCCATAACTTGTCTTGGTCTCCGAGTTTCATTCCAAAGTAGGCATAATACACTTTCCTGACAAAGTCTGTGATGTTCTGCCTCTGTTTCTTTGCAACAAAGCTGCCACATTATAACAAAATATGTCAGGATGATTAAGCAGCCTCTTGATGCCATATTAGCGAAAGTCTGAAAAGATAAAAAAGTAACAGTAAATACATAAAATGATAATAACGTAACATAATATACCGTATTTCCCGGCGTATAACGCGCACCCGAAGAGAACATTATTTTGAAGAGAAAATTTAGGAAACTAAAAATTTAGGAAACAATATACCTCCTACTTCACTTCACATGTACAATTTTAACGAGTTAATTTTAACGCAGGATGATTTTTGGAGTATTTTGGGGAAAAAAAAAGTGCGCGTTATACGCCGGGAAATACGGTAGTAATAATAACAACATATATAATATACAGGGACACGTACGGGCGTATATAAACATTATATAAAATTATATGACTATTTGGAAAAAAACCTACGTGACAGGCAAAAATAGATATAATTTTTTTAGATTCGTCTACCAAAATTACTATAAAACAACATGAATGTTAAAACACCAGAAACCTTGCAGACCAATGATATAATTTATATTCGCTTTCTATGTAAATTATTACATTTATATATATATATATATATATATATATATATATATATATAGAGAGAGAGAGAGAGAGAGAGAGAGAGAGAGAGAGAGAGAGAGAGAGAAAGGTGTGTGTGTGTGTGTGTGTGTGTGTGTGTGTGTGTGTGTGCAACAAAAGAAATTTTGTACGTACGGGAAATAAACACACACACACATATATATGTAAGGTTTATCAAATTGTTATAAAAACATTTCGGATCACCTAAAGATCAGGGCCCCCAGCCTTCTTTGGTTAGCTTTATAAGGCTAACTAACGAAAATATCACGACCTAACCTAACCAGTCGTCAAGGGCGTACAGTTGACCTAACGAGTGGTTAGGTTAGGTCGTGATATTTTCGTTAGTTAGCCTTATAAGGCTAACTAAAGAAAGCTGGGGGCCCTGATCTTCTGGTGATCCAAAAATTCTTTCGAATCTTACAAATAAACAGTGTAATATGGTTATAATTATAATATAGGCACCTTGTGAGACATACGCTTAGTGTTGTATGCTCTTTGTATTTATAAATAGTGTAGCACATACAAACGTATGAATACATCATTAACTCTTCTTTGCAGGAAAATGCGCAAAACCTTTTAACAAAACATTTCTAACTTCCTCAATTGAACTTAAGACTTGAAACTTTCCACTTTTGTTGCTTCAAGAATTACCCAAGTGATACAGTAATTTCAACTACTTAATGTGTCGGAGTTAATTTAACAAGTTGAACTAAATTAACTCAGTTGGTTTTAAAACGATAGTGTATATACACTGTAGTTACAGTGATCCTTTTACGCGTGAGTTTAAAATACGGTTTTGGGGTACATTGACCGTAAACCTAATTTTTATTTATCGGTACTGTAAAAGGAATTTAAAACTATAAACTGTAATATAAATTACGGTTTCATTTTTGGAGAACAGAAGTAGATGGATTTTCCATTTTGTGATTTACTTCATAATATCTGTAAAACCTTTAATGTCTCGCAAATTACACTTAAAATTTGTCGTAAAATTTACCATAATTTTGTTTTTTCTTACGCGATTACGCGATTACACATTCAATCACATAATCGCCTGAAAAGTCACATAGATTCAATACGCAACCACATATTATTTAACGTAATGAAAGGTTAAACTCTCATAAAAGGCGTTCAACCCATGAATTACAAGCTCCGCAATGTTTCTCCTTCTTTGTTTCGAGAATTCAGATTCTTCTAACAGTAGTGAAAAATATTGTTGGTAATATTAGTTTAAAATATTGTCATATCTTTTGTAACAATTGATTAAGAAATCTGTACCGGATCACCTGAAGATCCGTCACCCAAGCCTTTTTTAGTTAGCTTTATAAGTCTAACTAACGAAAATATCACGACCTAACCTAACCAATCGTTAGGTCAACTTTACGCCCTTGACGATTGGTTAGGTTAGGTCGTGATATTTTCGTTAATTAGACTTATAAAGCTAACTAAAAAAGGCTGGGGTGACGGATCTTCAGGTGATCCTCTGTACCAAACGCTCCCTGGAAATGGAGAGAAGTCATCTCTGTAATAAAATTGTCACTTCCATTAACAGTATGAGAATTCATCACGCTTCCCACTGAACTAATTAATATGCTAAAAAAAAAAATGTCCATCTTATGAAGAGAAACTCCACATAATCGTATGAAGACGTTTGTGAGTTATTCCATAACGAAGAAGAAAAATAAAAGTTTCTGACCATTTCATTAGCAGGGACGAGGTGGGACGATTACGTTGTTCTTGGGAAAGAAAAAGTCAAGTTTCTTTGGCTAGGGGTCCTGAGCTAAGAGTAAGAGTAGGGGAGACAAGCTTGACCTTCGTAAAATGAGAAATCATCGCATGGAACATTTGAAAGAGTAATGTCATTCTCTCGACGTAACATCTAGAGACAAGTTATTTTAGGTTATTTTTTTATGTTATGCTATGCTAGACTTAGTTATGTTAGATTAGGTTAGGTAATGTCACCCTAAGTTAGAAGTTAGGTTAAGTTAAATTAGGGTAACCCTTTAACGTTAGAATTTTTTGTACGGTTAACTTATGAATGCGTGTAGTTGAAACGTTACGAATTTGTAGCGGTCGTCCTTTTTGGGTTAAATTAGTTTATTAGAATTTCGAGGAATGAATTCCTTGTCAACGAAGCGGGTATACTGTAGGTTTTAAGGGTCGGAGATGAAAGGACTGTAAAATTCTACAACAGTTAAAAATTTATAGAAGAAACTTTGCTTGAGCTTCTATCTGAATCTCACTCGAAAGACAGCCTTCTCGGTTGCTCCCCGGAGTTAGGTGAAAGACTCGAACTCCAAAGTTTACTCATATAATCAGATTTTCACTCTCAAAAGAGACATATTTTTCTCGCTGTTTGTCAATAGATCAGAGTTGAAAATATTTATTCTTCTCTTTCATTAGTAACTTTTTGTTTGTTTGCAAACAAGAATACTCATAACTTTCAAGAGAATGTAATTTAATTAAAAGAAAGCTTAAGCTGTACCGTGGAAGTTTTTCTTAAATGCATCTGTGATTCATTGTACTCTATGTCTTTTGATGTTAAGATAAATAATACAAAAGAAAAGCTATGTTTTGTTTTCAAACGTTGCCTTTCAACATAATGACATTTGTATGTCAAATTTCTTAATTATTGTCGAGTGACAATTTAAAAGAAGTGAATCATAGGCTAATATATTACCGAGTCTCCTCATTTTAGTTATGAACTGTAATACTAAAATGAAAATACAATAATTTACAACTTACGCGTGTTCACCCTCGTTGACTTCTTAATTGATACTGGTGAATGAAACCTGTAATTTGTAAAATTCATTTGTAATTTGTATTGATCGCATGGAAGGGCGCTGCGAGTCAATTTTTTGGGTAATCTTGATAGTTTAACGTCGCATATTGACAGATTGTCTTCACACACCCAGCAGTACTACAGCGCCATTAATAACCATCAACGCCTTCTTTGTATTTGTTCAACGTTGCAGACTGATTGCATGCTGGCAGTAGTGGCTACTATAAATTAATTTTCTTTTTTGCAGCAAATACGGTTGTTTTCTCAAGGTTATAAATTTCTGGGGACAGTGTCGTAATTTTCCACCTTTCTTGTAATACACCAGCATCGCTGAGAATTTCACTGGAATTGACTATGTGCGTTCGAGCTATATGGCTCTTGCCATGTTTGAAACGGCCTCTACAATAAAATTAAAACAAAATTAATTGGTGACGTTTAAACACAACTTAAAATTACACCTACTTAAAATTCATGAAATGGATTTTTGCGATAATATATAATTACATTAGACTATGATTAAATAGGTGCTACTGTAGTATGCGGTCTACCTACGATTGGTTAGGTTTAATCATGATATTTTCGTTAAAACTAACGAAAATATCATGACTAAACCTAACCAATCGTCAAGGGCGATTGACAATGGGATGTAAACAAACAATTAGTAAACAAGATAAGAAGCTACAATTAAAAGGTAGACCGCCGAATCGTAGGTAGACCGCATACTACAGTAGCACCGATTAAATATATAATATTGCTCCGCAAACTTTCATTTCGCTTAAGGAAATTTTAGTGCAAAGAAAATTTTGATGAAAGTGATGAAAATTGGTATTCGGCAAAATACACTTATGCTGAAGCTACTTCGACCTAATATGTTTTCGTTTATGCCTCGACTTTCCAAAGCATTTCAAAATTTCTAACTGTTCAACTTATTGATAGGCCAGGGGATTACAAACACTGGATGACTTAACGAACAGGGTAATAAAGCGAGTAACCACGCTGCAACAGGTTTATAATAAAGACATGATTAAAATTACAATGGCTGGTATTAAGTAACCAATTTAGGATCAAGTAAAGATAAGCACCCCCAGCCTTCTTTAGTTAGCCTTATAAGGCTAACTAACGAAAATATCACGACTTAACCTAACCAATCGTTAGGTCAACTGTACGCCCTTGACGATTGGTTAGGTTAGGTCGTGATATTTTCGTTAGTTAGTCTTATAAAGCTAACTAAAAAAGGTTGGGGTGCTTATCTTTACTTGATCCCCTATTTACATTGAGATCAAAACATAAACAAAAATGCTTCATAACCTACACAAATGTATGATTATTTCAAGCATCCATCCTTCACTGACGTAACCCTTTTACTAATTATAATTATGAAATATTAATTATTGCCTTTAAAATGAAATTTTTTATAGTAAAAAATGATGTAAAATTTAATGAAATTCCCAACTAATCGCCTATAAACGTGTGCTTCCTCAAATAGAGTAATTATTTATGAAAACTGATGTTTCATTAAGGAAGCTCTGGACAAATTTTTGCAAACTCTCTCTCTCTCTCTCTCTCTCTCTATATATATATATATATATATATATATATATGTGTGTGTGTGTGTGTGTGTGTGTATAAGGGGTCGCGTGTCTTAAGGTACCTAAGCGCCACCACAGGCGAAAATGTGTTTTTGATGGATATCACTATTTTCACCCTTCCTCTATCGCGTGGTTTGGGTTATAATGACCTTACGACACTAGAAATATGGTTCAAAACCTTATGAAGCGAACTACTTTTTTCACCTCATTCTGTGCCAGAAATCGCACCCAAAGTTCGGCATAATAAGAAATCAAAAAATTAAAAAAAATATATATATAAAATATAAAATATGAAAATCTATTCCAAAAACTCATCAACATCTTCATTAGCATACTTAGAACTCTAATTTAGCCGAAAATGAACGTTCTAGCTCAATTAATAACAGAGATACTATTGCCAGAATATTGCTGAACTTTGGAGGCGATTTCTGACGAATTTTAATTTTGGCGTTTAGGTACTTTAAGACGCGGGACCCCTCATACATATATATATACACAGTATATATATATATATATATATATATATATATATATATATATAGAGAGAGGCCCTCTATATACAGGGTGTCCCAAAAAAATGTACTCACACTTTGAATGAAAATAAATGCAGTGTTTATTGACATAGATACAAGTCTAATAGGTTAAATTAAAGAACATTACATTAAATTAAAGAAAATTAAATGAAATTAAAGAAAAGTTCAGTCTTTTCCCCCTAGTCTAGTCTACTCATTACTGCGTGTTCGCAAATGTTCAAACTGATGACCACCATTTTCCAGACACAGCTGATAACGCGGACCAATGGATTCGATAACATTACGAATCATTTCATTTGGAATTGCGAGACATTGTCTTTCAATTTCCTCTTTCAACTCATCGACTGTCGCAGGTTTTGCGGCGTAAACCTTATCTTTCACATATCCCCATAAAAAAAGTCCATTGGTGTGAGGTCTGGTGAACGTGCAGGGAATTCAACGCAACCTCTGCGCCCAATCCATGTGTTCGGATGAGTTGCATCGAGATAGGCCCTTACATCACGATGGTAGTGGGGAGGTGCTCCATCTTGCTGGAAGTAACTCTCTTCGTCACCAAACATCTCTTCAATGCATGGACCGACGGATTCCTGCAGTAAGTTTAGGTAAACGGCACCAGTGACAGTTTGGTAAAAAAAGAATGGTCCTACGATGCCCAATGCTGATATCCCACACCACACTGTAACCCCTGGTAAGTTCAAATGTTGTTCCAAAGTAACATGCGGATTTTGAGGAGCCCAGTAGGTGCAATTATGTCGATTAATTGAGCCATTTAACTTAAAGGAGGCCTCATCGCTCCAGACAATTTTGTCTGGAAATGCTGTATCTTCCGCGCTTTTGTCCAGGTACCATTCACAAAATCCAACTCTCCGGTCAGGATCATCTTCATTGAGAGCGTGGATTAATGTTGGAATGTAACTTTTCCAATGGACTCGTTTCAAAATGCGATGGACGCTCGATTTTGGGATTCCTATCTCACGAGCCGATTGTCGTATGGATTTCTTTGGGGATCGGAGGAGGGTTTCCAGCAGTTGTTCTTCTCTTGCGGGGCTGGTGGATGTCCGTGGTCTTCCAGAACGTTGCTTGTGCACGTCCTGAACAGTTCCATCTGCTTCAAACTTATCTCTGATACGAGCAATGGTGCGTCGCGTTGGTGGATCTCTGTGAAACTGTCTTCTAAATTGTCTTTGCACTTCCGTGACGTTTTCGTACTTCCAGTAGCACTTTATGACAAATTTTCTTTCTTTAAAAGTTAGTCGTACGTCTGCCATTATATTCACGTTAGTATGGCCTGAAACAAATAAAATTATATGAGTAAAGGGCTGTCTAAGGGTGAGTACATTTTTTTGGGACACCCTGTATATATATATATATATATACTGTGTATATATATATATATATAATATATATATATATATATATATATATATATATATATATATATATATATATACTCAGTATATATTCATATTCTTATTCTGATGAATACATAGTGAGGTCATTTTTGTTGCTCTAATTGCGTACAAAATATAAATTGCATTTTTATTTAAATTTTAACCTAAAATGATAACCAAATTTGAATAATTTTTTTTAAAATGAAAATGAACGCAAGAATAAAACCTCTTCATAAATACTAAAAATTATAAGCAATTTCCTATTTAGGTTTTTCTGTTTTTACCCATACACAGAATGTACAAAGAGAAGTAAGCGGCTAACAGAGTTCTTAAGTAAGATTTACTCTTGGCAAGCCCAAGGAAAAGGGAGCTTCGAGAGAGAGAGAGAGAGAGACACACACACACACACACACACACACACACACACACACACACACACACACACACAAAGTAAACAAAAATAAAATGAACTTGTAAGTCATACAGAAATAGTAGTAGAGTAAAGTAAGGATAGACATGGTTCTTCCTCTTACTCCAGCCACTGATGGCAGAGATAATGATGAAAGAAAAGTTAGAGAGAATTAAGAAAAAGTATAATAAAAAGAATATGTTTCGAAGTCTTTCACGCCATGCGTACGGAGGGTTGACAAAAGCATTTTTTTTATGCGGGAAGGAAGGGTCAAGGGTGAATGTCCGCAAAAACGCCACCTCCCGATAGAGGAAGAAGAGAGCCAAAACCAAGGTCCAGGGTTTCCGAAATGCCTAGACACTCTGCGTTTGAAAGTTGGAGGTCATAAACATGGGGAAAGAAGGATTGAGGAAGATTGTTCCAGAGCTGACCGGCTTAGTAGATGAAAAATTAAAAATACCAACTAATCCTTGCGGTAGAGAGTTGGACAGAAAAGGAATGAGAATGTGTAGAAAGTCTGGTACTGCGTGCTCTCCGTAATGGAGGAGGCATGCATTTAGAGAGTTCAGAAGAGGAGTGTCCGTTATAAAAGCGATAGTAAAGAGAGAACGAGGCAACAAGAGAGATAGAGTGAAGACAGTCAATAAAAGGTGGGGGATTTGATGACACGAAAAGCCTTTGACTCCATCCGGTCAAGTAGGGTTGTTGAGTTGAGCCACCCCACACAAGCGAAGCATGCGAGAAGAATAAGAAGAATGGAGAGAGAGAGAGAGAGAGAGAGAGAGAGAGAGAGAGAGAGAGAGAGAGAGAGAGAGCTAACAAAGACCCTAAGATCCATTTTAGGCTAGCCCGAGAAGGAAGTAGAAAAGTTAGAAATAACAATAAAAACAAACACTGAAAAATTACACCATGCTTACACTTAGAGACGTATAAATCTTTCACACGGGAATAGTAGCAATATGATTATAGAACAGACAAGTCTCTCTCTCTCCTCCGCCAGCTACTGTTGACAGAAAATAGTGGTGAAATAAGATTTATAGGAAAGTAGGAAAAAATATAATGAAAAGAATAGCTTCAGAATTCATTCACACCACGCGTACACTTATCTCGTGTACTCAGTTATGTATTAGAAGACAGCGAAAAATAAAGGATAGCATTAATACAAAACTACTAATCTAATCTACACCATGCATTTTCTTAAGGATTTTTTATTTATTTATTTATTATGTACAAGAAGTCATCATTTCGTCGTTGTATCATTTCACCGTAGTTTGCCAAAGCCACCGTACCGAAGATTTATCATATATTGCGTCCTTCGTATAGAAATTACCTAGATAAAGCATAGGAATCACCCAGATAATATTATACATTTCTATAAAACACTTATCTAGTCTATTAACAAGGCAGGCGAGTGTCTGAGTGTGTTTTCTGTAATTGGATATCTGCCATGTGTATGTGTTTGCCAACTCTTTAAATGCCCCGAGTTTCAACTTGGGTCTCCCGCCGTGAGAGGTGTTTTTGCGGCAAGTGATATATTGAGTTGTTCATACGTCGCTGTGTTGTTCCACTACGAGAGTAAAGAAAATCTCTTTCCGGCGAGGAATATCAGCGGAGGGGTCCTATAACTATCCACGTATACTTGTCACTTATGGAGAATGAAAATAATTCGTGAGTGATCACTCGTTGTTGCTACGGCGAATTCAAGAGCTTAATTAGCTCTTCACAGGTTTTTACTCCCGAGAATTCTAATCAAGATTTCCGTCTCTACCAATGAGTATCATTTGAGAACTCTCAGTGTTCCGTAACCAGACCCGATCAGCACCTCCTACTACATTTAAAACAAAAAGAAAATCGGCCACTCCTTATACTAAGTAAAACTCTCAGCCCCAATTTACCCGTCCTTTAATGAAAATTGATCCTACTGAAATACTTAGTCAACCTATTCTTCAACATATTAACTGAAATGCTTGCGGGGGTAAGCTATGTCATCTCTCGACTATCTTACAAGTGGAAAAGCCCCTCGCAACGTTCCTGTCTTCCAGGTTAAAGAAATTCTCATAATTTACGTTATCACTTTACGTTATTTTAAACATTTGAATTAATTCGCCTCTTAAATGTCGAATTTCAAGCGTAAACAAATTTAATTCTTTCAGTCCATCTTCGTATGGTTTAGTATGGTTTACCACGTAAGGTTGGAATAAACTTTGTTGGGCGGCGCTGAACCCTTCCTACCATTTCTATATCCTTCTTCATATAGGACGACCAAAACTGTACAGCATATTCTAATGAGGCCTAACAAGCGACTTATATAATGGCAAAATAATATCCTTAGATTTATATTTAAAATTACGAGAAATGAAACTCAATATTCTATTAGCTTTATTGCTCCCGAAATATTTTTTTCCTCAGAGGCTTCATTTAACGCACTATTTCCCATAGTTTTGTTAAATTTACAGTTGTAGTAATTTATATGTATGAGAGAGAGAGAGAGAGAGAGAGAGAGAGAGAGAGAGAGAGAGACAGACAGACAGACAGAGGAAAACAGCAATAAAGAAAGAAGTATTTATAAATCCGTAAAACTAAAATCCGTAAAATGAAACTGATTTTAATTAAATCATGAGGAACAAAGCATCATACACCCAATTTTATCCTTCTCTCCCCACCCAATAATTCAAATTTTGAACCAGAATCCACTTATAATTCAGCGGGTAACTCCATACGTGAACAGGGCCTCATCTCTCACGCTTTGATAAAGTAGTTTGCGCT
This sequence comes from Bathynomus jamesi, assembly GCA_023014485.1. Classification (NCBI taxonomy): domain Eukaryota; kingdom Metazoa; phylum Arthropoda; class Malacostraca; order Isopoda; family Cirolanidae; genus Bathynomus; species Bathynomus jamesi. The sequence continues at coordinate 277,629 of JAJOZX010005451.1, read as the reverse complement.
CAAATCGCCTGCAATGGATTTCCGATAAGTGTTTATCGGCAAAATGCAAATAAAACTTGGCGAATGGTTAAAAAAAAAAATATCCGCATAGTTCGACTCATTCCACGTATAATCGTACAGTATATGCGTGGAATTGAATGAAAATTAATTGTGAAATTTATAGACGGAAAGTTTGGGGGCGTCGAAAGAGAATGGTAATGCTTTGATAAAAACATGTTTCATCAATTAGTAAATAGTAAATAATATACTCGAGAATCAACTTGGTTGCTTGAATTTTTAACTGAATGTTTGTAACAAGAAATGAGTGAACTGAATTAATGATGAAAAATAATATAAAAATAAGGTTGTGTGTGTGTATATATATATATATATATATATATATATATATATATATATATATATATATATATATAAATCATGAAACAAGGGGCAGCCATAAATTAAAGTGTCAAGCGAAAACTGCAAAAAATTAGATACTGTTTATTTGTAAATATTAAAAACCAAAACGAGGAACCGCCTAAACAGGCTATAAACCCCAACTTTCCTAACCCCTAAAACAAGTAAATAAATAAATAAATAAATAAATAAATAGAGTAAAAAATAACTAAAATGTAAAACAAGAAACTCACAGAATTCAAAAAGTTAAGACTCCAGTCGTAAATTTCGAAGGTGAACATGGCGTGATTTCTCTGTATTTTTTCGAACTTGTTCCCGCTCAAAAGATGAATGTGTTTCTGGTCGGGAAAGGCAAAATATTACAAATAGCGTATTTGTAACACTTTCTCCTATATTTCACTTCCTACGTGAGCCTGTTTCTCTATGCTCATCATACATTTTTAACGACCCAAGAATTTCCTGTTTTGTAGGTACTCTATATATATATATATATATATATATTATGCAGAAAGGAGGGTCCAAGGCCGAAACCCGCAAAAACGACGTTGCCTCTCCATAAAATAAGAAGATGGCTAAAATCAAAGTCTGGAGTTTTCGAGATTCACTCTGCGTTTGAAAGATTGGAGGTTATAGACAGGAGGAAAGATGGACTGAGGAACGTTGTTCCACGGTTCACCGATTGAGTAGATGAAAGATTGAGAATACCGATTAACCCTTACGTTAGAGAGCTGAACAGAAAAAGAATATGTATATGTATATATATATATGTATAGAAACGACGTAAGTATAGAGGAGCGTTCTGCACACGAGGAAGAGAAATAACGAACAAATGAAAAATGAGGTGAACCGCCCGGGAATCGAACCCAGGATTTTCCGATTGCCGGTCAGATGCGCTATCCATTACACCACGGGCCTCGATCAGTCATAAGTCGAAATTCTCCTACATAGGGCAGAAACCAATGCCCTGAGAGGGCACCCTCGGAAATCGTGAATATGTAGGAGAATTTCAACTTATGACTGATCGAGGCCCGTGGTGTAATGGATAGCGCATCTGACCGGCAATCGGAAGATCCTGGGTTCGATTCCCGGGCGGTTCACCTCATTTTTCATTTGTTCGTTATTTCTCTTCCTCGTGTGCAGAACGCTCCTCTATACTTACGTCGTTTCTATACATTAATATACTGCGTGGTCATTGCAGTTATATATATATATATATATATATATATATATAAGCAAACAACCACAGGGAAAAGGAAACACAAAGTCCGAGCGCTTTCGTGATATATTCACATTATCAAGGAGGAACAGAAAATATTTCTGTTCCTCCTTGATAATGTGAATATATCACGAAAGCGCTCGGACTTTGTGTTTCCTTTTCCCTGTGGTTGTTTGCTTATTAATAAGGTCACGTATTATTTTGTGATTTTAGTATATATATATATATATATATATATATATATATATATATATATATATATATAATAAAGGTAGTATAGAATTTACGAGTAAAATCTACAATAAACACGTTTTGCAAGTAACCAACACATATTTATGAATTGTAAAATTCAATATAATAACTTACCAATAACAAATTTTGTTGGTTATTTATTAAAGTATTTTAGCGACATTATATTTAAAAGTAATTTTAACGCAAGTCCGACAATGTTATTAAATGCTTTTATGGCACGAATGAAATTGAAATACATTTTCTGAACGTAAGAAACGAGTTTCGTGGACGCACGTTTTGCATTTTCTACACTTTTTTTACTCTTATGTCAATTGTTTTTTAATGAAATGAAAACAGTTGGTGTGTGTATATATATATATATATCTATATATTTTCATATATTTAATTCGGAAATAGTACGTTTAGTACAGTTAAGTACACTTAATTAATAATTATAGCGATTGTAAGCTGTGTGTGTGTGTGTGTGTGTACACATGCGTGTACGTGCATGTCTCATGTATAGGAAAAACAGACCTTATGTTATATTCATAAAAAAGTGTCATAAAAGAGGAAAAAGCTTTTGACCTATTTTATGAAATTCTGATACGAAAACACATTATAGAAACATTAAAAATATGGCATAAACATTTTATAGAATGTTGGCGACGTTGAAAAAAAGAAAAAAAAATATATATATATATAATATATATATACTGTATATAAAAGGGGGGAAAAAAATTTAAAAGTTTTAGGGGTAAAATTGTTTCCCAAAATTATCTTTTGGAAAGAAAAAAGTACCTTGAACCATCTGTGAAGAAAATTAGAATATGATAAATAAAAAGAAAAAAAAGAAAAAGAAAAAAATTGGGGCGAGTTACTCTGTTCATTTCATATCCATATTATAATTTTTGGAACCCGTGAGTGAGTGGGCCGTGACAACAGAACTTATTTTCCCCTCTTTTGCGTTCTTCACATTTACGCATATAAATAACATTTTTCCTTTTACTTTACATTTATTTAAGGGGGGAAACTTGTTTTAAAATATATTTATTCATGTGTAGCGGTTAGTCAAATATTATGGCGTCACATTTTTAGATTTTAAAGTATGATGTGGAAGATATGGTGTCTGATGTGATTTATGTGGACTGTATACTTGTGTAGCTTCGTGTGTGTGTGTGTGTGTGTATATATATATATTATATATATATGGAACAACACGCATGAGCTTGCATCGTTTTTATTCGTTTTTATATGAAATAAAAATGTCTTCCCACCAGGATTCGAACCCAGGACCTCCTGCGTTGGATTGACGAGCGCTATCACAGTACAGTGAGATAAAAGTTAAATACAACTTGCCTGTATATTTAACAACCTAGGAAACACTTAACGCTTTCGCGTCAAGAGGTGTTTTACGATGTTAACGATGTTAACCCTCTCGCAGTGGAGGTAATTGTAACATTTAATTCAATTGTGGATATAGCGCTGGGGGTTCCATAAATGGAATACAAAAACCATTTATGACAGAATTTCAAGGTTCAAAGAAATGCAATACTCTGGTTTAGTGAATTATTCATACTACACAAAGATATTTTTTAAAGTAAAACTTCCTTTTCTCTTACGTAAGTTAATTTCCTTAAAATTCCCTATTTTAGTTTAAATATAAAAAAAATATAAAATGTTTTTAGAAAAATCAATTTATTTAATATTTTTTTTAATTAAAATATTAATTTTTTCATTTTAAAAATAAACGTATTATTTTTAAAACAAAAATTGAGGATTATTTTAATAAGAAAAGTATTTCTTCGATAAATATCTTTTGTACAAGAATTTAACTTTTGAAGTTTTTAATATTAATTTAAGTTTCAAAAGAATACAATTTTTTTTTTTAATTACAAATTTTTAGTTAAATATATAAAATTTTTTACCTAAAAAAAAGTTATTGAATGAAATTGTCATTTAGAGAAAAATAGAAATACCGAAGCTGTTAAACTTAGGCACAACTCCGAGTGGCGTAGCTGGAAGAATACTCTGTACGTTGCGTTATGAATATTTCAGGGAGAGTGGTTTGATTTTTGTAGGAATACAAAAAGTTACATACTTATTTCCTTATGTGTAATATGTACAGTTGAATATATGGTAAAGTTAAATAGTCAAATAACATTTAAAAAGCCTTTAAACATTTCGCAGCCTTGATATCAAGATATATAAAATGAAATCGAATTTGGACAATAATAATTAAGCTATTAAAATTTATATTATAAGCCACCGAGGCTGAAACGAAAGTTTCGAAATGTTTGGCGAGATGCTGTAGCTAAATATGCGTGTGTGTGTGTGTGTGTGTGTGTGTGTGTGTGTGTGTGTGTGTGTGTGTGTGTGTGTGTGCCTGTATTCGTCATTATTAAAATATACAGGGCGTCCCAAACAAATGTATACACACTTTAACAGCTGATAGCTCAATTGATGTTTCTTTCTTTCCAAGTTAAACCCATTAGAATTAATAATGGCAGTCAGACTAAGCTTTGAACAAAGGAAATTCATTCTAAAATGCTACTGGAAGTGTGAAAACGCAGTTGAAGTGCAAAGACAGTTTAGGAGGGAGTTTCAAACAGATCCACCAATGCGACTTACCATCACTCGAATTAGAGATAAGTTTGAAGCCGATGGAACTGTTCAGAATGTCCACAAGAAGCGTTCCGGAAGACCACGGACATCGACAAGCCCCACAAAGCAAGAAAGAGTACTGGAAACGTATCACCAAAGTCCAAGAAAATCTGTGCGGCAAGCGAGTCGTGAGGTAGGAATTTCAGAATCGTCTGTCCAATGCATTTTGAAGCACTGTCAATGGAAAAGTTACATTCCAAGATTAGTCCATGCTATTAATGAAGATGATCCGGACCGAAAGAGTGGAGTATTGCGAGTGGTACTTGGCACGATGTGGATGTGATTGGACGAAGGGGTTTCGTAGAATACCCTCCGCGTTCACCAGACCTCACACCACTAGACTTTTTTTTATGTGGATACTTAAAAGACAAAGTCTACGCTATAAAACCTGCAACAGTCGCTGAATTGAGAGCAGCCATTGAACGAGAATGCACACAAATACCAAACGAAATGTTTCGTGATGTTTGCGATTCCATTGCTTCGCGTTATCAGCAGTGCCTGGACCAGAACGGACGTCAGTTTGAAAACAGGCGTTGACAAAACAATTAAATAATGTCTGTAGATTCTATTACATTTTGAAAATGAAATGTATTTTAATAAACACTGCCTTTATAAGTATTTAAAGTGTGTATACATTTTTTTGGGACGCCCTGTATATATACTGTATAGGGAAACGGAGCTTGCAAATGAAAAGAAGGACCAACACAGCATCATTGCTGTTGTGTTGGTCCTTCTTTTCATATATATATATATATATATATATATATATATATAGAAGAGAGAGAGAGAGGAGAGAGAGAGAGAGACACCACACACACAACACACACACACACACACATACACAGTTACACACACACATAGAAAATTAAATTTACTGAAGGGGATTTGATGTAACAGGTGCGGGATTCATTGCATAGAAATTACAGACTTAAAAAAGTGGTATAATAACTTAACAGACGTTACGATAATACAAAAATTAAAAGTTATCATTTTGTCCTTTCGGATTGCAATACTCTCAACTGACTCTTTCTCGTAGCCATAACTTCCTGTTTCACTACGTAACTATGTAATATGTAATAAAGTAAATATGTAATAAGTTCCATAGTAATGATGGGACTGCGTACCTTCATATGAGGCCATTAGAATAGCACAGGCGTATCACCGGGTTTCCCGATATCCCGTTTTCGTGCACTAACCAATCAGCACGCTGTATTCCATGGGTGTGACGCGCCCCCAGACGAGTAATAACGTTCGCTAACTTTAATAAATGCGTTTATCTCAAAACTTGATGTTCGGGCGTACGCCCTTTCTATTCTATACGCCTCATATGTTACAATAATATTGTGAAACTAGTGATTTCATGAAATCCCTGAAATTTTTAGTAAATTTGCGTAATTCGATTAATGCGTAATGATAACATATCATTAATAACTAATGATAACGATATCATTAATAGCTTAATCGAATTTACTGAAAATTTCAGGGATTTCATAAAATCACTAGCTTCACAATCTTACTGTAACATATAGGCGAGTATTCAGTGCAGGAATTATTTTAAATCGATGGGAATGTATCGTCAACGAATGTAATTTTAAGATCTTTGTAATTTATAAGTATTTGGAGTCATGAGTTGCAGGGATACGTACATTCAGTGTGTATATATATATATATATATATATATATATATATATATATATAATATTCTTACTCTTAAATTTATCCCATAAGGTGACCACCCCCACCGTGTTTACTTTACTTATAAGAACATAGTTAGTTAGTGGTCACATGCATGAATTACCTATTTTGAATTGGAATGCAAATAGTCTGTTTGTTACAAGCAATTATCACACAAAAAATAAGACCGTTAGTAACGTCAGAAGCGTTCATAATACGCATATATATATATATATATATATATATATATATTATATATTATATATATATATATATATATATACATTAAATATTGACAGGGGTTGAAATTTGGGAATAGAAAATTTGGCTCTCACCACAATTTGAGAATTCATCACTCGTGAGTGGTAATAATCGCGAGGTCTGGGTTCGATTTCAAGCGAAAGAGAAATTTTCTATTTCTTGAGCTTTCGACTGTATCAGTATTTAATATATATATATATATATATATATATATATATATATATATATATATATATATATATATATATATACACGCTGAGTAGATCGACTAAAGTTGAAAAGTTGTCCACACTGGGAACACAGTCAAACTAAATAAAAATGGAATGAAGACACCATATACATAAATCTGTCGGTCCAGGGTTACATTTTTCGTACAGATGCGGAAAGAAATTCGCAGGAAATTATAAATTTCAAAAAGGTTCCAAAAATCACTAATTTTTTTTACAATATTCTTTTCTGGTCGGAGGGAGCGGAAACGAAACGCTTTCGGCAACCTCATTTCCATATATTTCCAAACTTTTAACTGGTATGTTATTTATTTGGTATAACTACGAATCTATACGTTTAGTGGCTAAAAGTTTTGTAAATAATAAATTTTGCACGGATAAATTTTACGGGATCCCAGATAACTAGTCCGGCTGAAGCCTTTTTCTTATTATTACGGACCAGAGAGAGTTACATATTTCATTCACTGCTGCATTATGACCGAGATATGATCGAAGATAAATCAAAAGCCCGTAAATTATCTTCAGATTTATATATGAAGCAAGAACTATATTTTAAGGAGAAACCACTTAAAATTACTCCTTAAAATTTTATATTACTAAATATAAAAAATAGCACATAATGTTAAGTCGATGGAACTTCTAACACGCAGAGGCGCATTAACTGAAAGCTAAATAATATATCAGTAACCAAACTTTATTAGGTATTTATCATTTCATATATGAGTAGGCATCAAACTTTTTTTTTTATGAAATTGAAAACACTTTGTACAGGGTGTTCATAAAGAAACGCAACCAGAAACGGAAAGAAAAGGGTTACAAGGTTACAATGATATACGCATTCTACAATTGGTTGCGTTTCTTTTATAACACCCTGTAGTAGAAAATAACTAATCTATCGTAATTAACGTAATCGTAATGAACCTTCTTTAATGAATTTCCAAAGAACAATTATCCATTCATATAAACTAAAAAAGTTTAAACTGAAATAAACACGACCACACGCATGCGCAGAGAGGGGAATTTTAAAAAAGTGAAGATATTATTTTTATTTAAAGCCCGAAAAGCAAGACAGATTTTGTTTACGAAAAAATCATAGCATACTGTATAATGACATAGGCGGATCCAGAGTGGGGCCAGGGGCCTAATTGAAGCAACAGGCCTAATTGAAGCAAACGTGGACATAAGCATTTAAACGTTTCACCTAATTTTTTTAACGAAGATGTATGGGCCTCCAAATTAAGCCCCGTGGCTTCAATTAAGCCCTGGCCCCACCTCTGGATCCGCCTATGATATGCATATCAAAAAATACTTTGATGCCTTCATTTAACCCTCTTCTTTTGTCTTAAGCTTGGCAGTTCAAACTTTTGTTATAGCATAATATATATGTTATATAACTTATAATATATATATAATAATATTATATGTTATAGCATACATATAATATATTATATAACTTTTGCATATTATATTATTGTTATATTAATAACACATTTATCTGACAAACATGTTCACATATGTTTATAATTCATTTAAAATAAAAACATGTGAATCAAGACATGTTTACAATTACAAATGTTTGATGATGAAACATGGAACGAAGTCCTTTAGAACATATTTCAAGCCTCATTTTGCATTCTTTTACATGTTTAGAAAACATTTAGAAATGTTGCATGTTTGAGATAAATACGTAATCTAAACTGTATATCAAACGAAGCGTTTTCGCATAATGATTTTACAGTGTACTTACTTTTCATCAAACGCTTATCATCATGGTTTACCGAAAGCAACAATACCATGAATATGAACTTAAAATTTAGATAGTCTGTTTATAGTGTAGTGATATATACTGTATTGCGTGTGAATACTAACATTTAACCAAAATCGATAATATAACAAAGTAATGGTTTTCGTAACTTTTATAAAATAATAATAATAATAATAATAATAATAATAATAATAATAATAAGAAGAAGAAGAAGAAGAAGGGAAGAAGATTTACTTTCGCGAGAAAATATTCGAGTCAACTAATCAATAGAGTAATTGTAATTAGTAGTGATTACTATGAGAGGAAACATGCGAGAATAAGGATTTATGTTTTGCCGTCACTTATTCAAATTTTAAAAACATAAACGACTCCACCACAATTATGAAGTCAATTTATAACATTTCAACTGCGATTTTAATAGCGAGACAAGGCTACACTAAAGATCATTCCTACTGTACGCAGAGCCGCTTTGCATGTAACTCCAGCTAAGGGAGCGTAAATTTCTAAATACAATATCTTTCCTAAAAAAATTTTTTTTGTTATTGTATATATATATATATATTATATATATATATATATTATATATATATATAATATTATATATATATATATATATATATATATAATACAAGCAGAGCCTTTGGCTCCCTGCCCTACGGGCGAGGCTTGTGATTCGCAAACTTGTCTACGGCGAGGGCACGTTAGGGTTACCCCTTTGGCGGGAGGTCATTCTCCCTCTCCCTCACCCCCCCCCTTTATGCAACTTGGGGGGGGCTACCTCACCCCTCTTGTTGCATAACCCCCTCCCCCATCACCCCCACCCACCCCTCTTGTTGCATACCCCCCCTCCCCATCACCCCCATCACCCCCACCCCTCCCCATTATCCCCACCCTCTCCGCCATTAACCCCCACCCCTCTCCCCCATTGTTCAAACACTTCCCTTTGTTACAAGTTTAGCAACGCAAAAATTGTTATTAATGTATGAGTATGACCTTAAATTTACTTGAAACGTTGCTTCGGGGGTTTGGCTTAAGTTTTCCTTTCACCTTCTCTTACAGTAACTGTGTTCCCAATTTCCTGAGTGGCTTTGAGTATTTTAACAAAATATGTAAAGATAAGTTTGTTCACTTTTAAAGGTTTTTTGTCATATAAAACCACTGACAACAGTGGTACGAGCTAAAACTTTTCAGTTTCATTAAAAGAAGCAATTTGTAACCTGAAGAAGACTGAGGATATTACGATTTTCAAGGAAGATACAGACAATAATATTGTAATTTTGGATGAAACAGAATAGATAACTAAAAGCAATAAGTTACTAAATGACCAAGAATATGCAGACAGATTTTAACAAGGAATCTAATATACTATTTCAGAAATATATATATATATATATTATATATTATATATTATATATGTAACAGGTTTTTTTCGCACCCCTACAGGTCGCTACAATTGGTGTAGAACAATGCGGTTTTCACCATTCGATGCGTCTTTTTATTGTGCAGTGCCCATGCTAAAAAAACATTCCCTAACATAATTCCTTCCCCCCTTTTAGGGGTACAGTTCTTCCCATGCCTGTACACGCATTTTTTTAATTTTTCATTTTTAATCATAATTTTGGCACAAAATAAGTCAATATTTACTAAACATTTAATATCATTCGATTCACAAAAGATTTATTTATAGATTCAATTTAAAAAAAGTATATATTTTTAAAATTCATAAAGAACTTTTTGCAAAAACTAAAAACAAACATGCATTTTTAAAATTCAATGATTTTTATACAAAATAGTTTGATATTTTTAAAATTCAATGATTTTTATAACAAATATTTTGATATTTGTTATAATTTTAACATTTTTCGATTCACAAAAGATTTCTTTATCGATTCAATACAAAACATTACATAATTAAAACGTGCAATTTAAATAAACACGAGTTTAAAGTTAAACGAGCCACACTCGAAATTATTTACCGTGACTTTTGTGCGTTTTATTACTGTGGCTTTTGTACAAATAATTTTACGTATACACAAACAATTTCATAGGATATTGATTTATCATTCTATTTTTTAGTTGTCATAGAAATACGTTAATTAAGTTATCTGATTAGATGCGCTTTTATAGTTGAAGATCATTTTTAGAAAATTATTTATTTTCCCCACTTTAAAATATTACAAAATTTCTATCAGGTATCCTAATATCATTATGCCTGTCGCTGTAAGTAAGAAAATAGCAATTATTTTCCATTTTATGAAAATTTCGGACCCCCTAGGCCTACAAAACCAATTTTCCCCTTTTCTTTATCAAAAATTGTCGATTTTCGGAAGTCTTTCGATTATAAATTTGTACCAGTCTATTGTTTATCTATAATAATAATAATAATAATAATAATAATAATAAAAAGACGTGTATGTGTGTGTGTGTGTGTGTGTTCCAGCCATCAGCCATAACTCCAAAATGGAAGCAGTTACAAACATGAAACTTCACACACATATTGATTAGGTCCCGAGGTTGTGCACGTGGGTGTTAATAAATTAAATAATTAACTTTAAAACATTAAGTGACGTCATCAAGATCATTACGAAACCTATGGTAAAATTATTGAATACCCGGTTAGGTTTATTGAATGCCAGGTTAGGTCATCTGTACGCCCTTGACGATTGGTTAGGTTAAGGCTTGATATTTTCGTTGGCTTTAACGAAAATATCATGACTTAACCTAACCAATCGTCAAGGGTGTACAATTAACCTAACCGGGCATTCAATTAACGTACCCGGGCATTCAATTAATCTAATTGGGCATTCAGTTGACCCAACCGGCCATTTAATTAACCTAATCGCGCCTCATTACTATTATAATTTAGCAAAAATGTGTCTGCCTGTCTGTCCGCAGAAAAAACTTTTACGTTTCTGAACCGATTTCGACCAAACTTCGTATGGTGGATGGGGGTGATGATTAATGAACGAAAATATATGTGTGACCAGCCCCTCCCCCACCACCACCAATTACTGGGCCCGAGGGCCCCAAGCACCGCGATAAAACTATAGAAAAGAATGCAGCAATGAAAATCTTGAGCTTCACATTGTGTCAATATTTGTGAAGCTTAAGATTTTCATGACTATAGTTTTATTGACCAAATAATTGAACCCCCAGTAATTAGGGGCCTGCGACCCCCCAATTACTGTCGGTTCAATTATTTTGTCAATAAAACTATAGAAAAGAACGCAGTTATGAAAATCTTGAGCTTCACATCCGAGTTCATCGTATCAAGATTTGTGAAGTTTTAGATTTTCATGGCTGCGGTCTTTTCTGTAGTTTTATTGACCGAATAATTTGTTCGCCAGTAATTGGAGGGCCACAGGCACCCCAATTACTGAGGCCCAAGGTGAGAGGAATGGGAACGATATCCAGATAAATGACTACTGATGTTCAAAATAAAATACGCCGTAGGCCCACAATTCGGTTTGGGTCGAAGGTCCAAGCACCGCAGATCTAGCAAAATTGGCGCGTAGCGCCGATCTTTTGCTAGTTAAAACTAATTCTAAAGGGCTTTCCTCTATTTATAAATGAATTCATGTCGTATATGCCGGAGTTATTTTATATCTATAGACTGCCAAAATTAAATAAGCGTAGTGTCCCTTTATGGTCAATAATCTCTAATGTTGGTTGTGTTACAGAGTTAGCGGATCACCTGAAGATCAGGGCCCCCAGCCTTCTTAAGCTAGCCTTATAAGGCTAGCTAACGAAAATATCACGACTTAACTTAACCATTCGTTAGGTGAACTGTACGCCTTTGACGATTGGTTAGGTTAGGTCGTGATATTTTCGTTAGTTAGCCTTATAAAGCTAACTAAAGAAGGCTGGGGGCTCTGATCTTCAGGTGATCCGAGTTATCCATTTGGGATCATCTCGCAAGTATTTTAGGAAACATTTCCGCAGACCATGTCAAAAATTTAACAGATTTTAAAGACAAAATAATAAATATTTAATTTACAAAGTTAAAAATATTAAGTTTCGATGTTGCCTCGCTCAGAAAAAGGTCAGTCAATAAAAGATTAAATTGTTTGGATCAAATTTTTACGAGAGAACCTCGATATCATTCTCTGCAGATTGCGATTTTTCTAAAACTGATAAAATTGCGTATAGAACATACTTTCTTGCAATTTTTATGTCCGAAACGACGCTCTCTCTCTCTCTCTCTCTTGTCTAAAACTTTTACGAAACTTAGGGAGTCGTCATTTACCTGAATTTCTTGTACCAGGACAAAGCTGGTCCCGATACGTTTGTTGTTTCAGAATAGGTTAAAAATGGAGAATAATTGTAGGATCAATTAAGAATTTTTTCCCAAACAATTAATTTTTGTTACGAAAATTGGATAGAATGAAAATCTGTATTTCTTACTGAGTTGTTTTCAGAAATAGCACGCAAAATTTATCCAAAAGCTACTACTCATTCGAACCACTTGCATTAACGTATTTTCAAACGACGCGAAAATACCAAAACAGACGTGTTAATTGGTTTGTTTTTGAGGTCTTTCAGAATCTGACACGCAATTTGTTGATGAAGAAATTTATGATTTAAAAACAGCTTTAGAGAATTAGGCTGTCCCGACCATTTTTATGATTGAGTTTTGTATTTGACAAAGAAAAATATATTAAAATTCTGTCAACAGAATGTGAAAACACGATGGAATGTATTTGAAGGTACCTTTCAATAGTGATTATAATATAAAGAAATTTATTTCGGAAGGGATCACTCACGCTCGAAACCTTGATTTTTAATAATTTGGAAAAATCATCAGACCTTATTATTTAACTGAAGGCAAATGCAATGAAGGGTGTATTTATACCATTCTTTGCTCTAACTGCCATAACAAATATGACACCAACGATATAAAAAGAAAACTCCATCACATCGATGTAGTCTAACAACTGGAAATAATAAAATAATAATAATAATAATAATATAATAATATAATAATATACTTATGCTAAGCATAGAGGTAAATTATATAATTTAATCAACATTGATGGAACTGACTGAGTTGAAATACAAGAAAAAAAAACTAGAAAAAGGAAAATTTATGAGGCATTTTACATTTATTTCTTGAGCAACTTCATTTCAAATAAAACCACGTTTGAGATGGGTGAATTTGTTGACAGTAAACTAAAACAAATTATAAAATTAAATAAATGGGCAGAGGTATGATTCATTCACTTTGGCTCAGAGGTTCAAAAAAATACAGTTGTGTTTATGTCAGCCCTTTAATCATGCTTTGGGTGATGTGGCGTTCAGTGTTCTAAAAAGCTCTATAAAAGCTCCTTGGGTTTCTTTTTCTTTAATATTTTTAACCTGATGGGGATTCCCACTGGGAATCCAAATTAATCGATTTATTAAATAAAAAAAATTTTTTTTACGTGGGTTTACATTATATATATATGTGTATATATATATAATATATATATATATATATATAGAGAGAGAGAGAGAGAGAGAGAGAGAGAGAGAGAGAGAGAGTATATATTGTATATTGGTAAAAAACATAATTATACAGGTGATCAAAAAGTTGCAGTGCACTGAGTTTTTTATTTTAAATTTTTTTAAATTACTGTACATAAGGTAGAAATTCTAATAAATAATAATAATAATAATAATAATAATAATAATAATAATAATAATAATTATACTAATCTGAAACAAAAAACAAATAAACAAATTACAATCAGTGCACTGCAACTTTTTGATCACCCTGTATAATCATATTTTTTTCTAGAAAGGATTGTTTATAAAAACAGAATATTTATTTAGATCCCCCCCCCTACTCCTAACTTACGTAAACCCCTTTACCCCCATGCACCTATAAAAGCTCCTGTAGCTTAATGAGATTAGGGACTCGAAAGAAGAACTGCAGAGAGAAAGGAATAACAATTCTCTCCCACACTCACTACTTCTCCCCAAAAGGAAACTTAGAAAGAAAGGCATTAGCCCACAAATAACTCCAATTAAATAGCATTAAGATTAAACTTAATAATAAAATTATAATTGAATATCCCTTTTATATATCACTGACGGTCATCATTTGACCGTCGACACTAATCCCTTCTCAGGACGCGGAAAGGAGGGAAATGAATCTACGTAACGCAAGATTGTAACACCTTAACGATGGCTAGAAATTGAACACCGTATTTAATCTCGGGCTCCCAAACATTGTTTGTGTGTGTGTATATATATATATATATATATATAGAGAGAGAGAGAGAGAGAGAGAGAGAGAGAGAGAGAGAGAGAGGAAATTGTCATAAACTCTGCGATTGACATATTACATTAATGAAACGTAAATGAGTATATTTGCAAATGCAGACCTCTTTTTAAGAATTAGCAAAATGGCAAAACCCCAAAACCTCGGACAAAAATGAAAGAAAATAACGTAAAACAAAAAGGAAAAACCCAGAGTTAATAGAAAGAACAGCTGCTTAAGATGGAAAGACCATAGGAATAAATTTTTCATTATTCGCCTCGAAACGGTGTGAATTTTTTGCGCCTTCAAGCTCTACTGCATACAACCACAGAAAGGAATCACACACACACAACACACACACACACACACACACACAACACACAACACACACACACGCTCGGACGCGCGCGCCCATATACTCGTATATATGGGCGTGTGGATGTGTGTTAGATTCTTTTTGTGGTTGTATGCAGTAGAGAATGAAGGCGTAAATATATATAATGTGTGTGTATGTGTATATATATATATATATATATATATATATATATTATATATATATATAATATACGGGTGTGCCATGAAAAAAGAGTACATTTTAAAAAGGCTATAAAATCGACATTTGTCATTTAATTTTAATAAAACTTCTACACCATAAAACATATGTATTTATTTATATGCAAACTAGTTTTCAGCCTAAAATATCAAATAATTCAAATTCTATCAACATTTAACGAAGGAGTATGATTTTTCTACTTAACATGCAAAAATTATTAAAAGTTTTTAATATATTTTTATAAAAATAATTTTTTACGTAAAATTTACCTGAAATTATTAAAAAAATTGTTCGAAATGCTTTCCTTCCATTTCAGGAACTGTTTTATCCTTGGCGGGAATTCATCTATGGCTCGATTTACTTGTTCCTGTGGAAGCTCTTCCCATTTTTGAATGATGATCTCGCGTAAATGAGCGACATCTTTTATCTTAGTCCTGTAGACTCGCTCTGCTAAGTTCTCCCATATTCCGGCCAAGAATAAAAAAAAGTTATTGAAATGGAAGGAAAGCATTTCGAAAATTTTTTTTAATAATTTCGGGTAAATTTTACGTTAAAAATTATTTTTATAAAAAAATATTAAAAAGATTTAATAATTTTTTCTTGTTTAGTACAAAAATCATACTCTTTGGTTAAATGTTGATAGAATTTGAATTATTTGATATTTTAGTCTGAAAACTTGTTTGCATATAAATAAATGCATATGTTTTATTGTGTAGAAGTTTTATTAAAATTAAGTGACAAATATTGATTTTTTAGCCTTTTTAAAATGTACCCTTTTTTCGTTGCACACCCGTTATACAGTATGTCCCACAAAAAAGTACACCCAACTTTAGATTGTACTAACTCCTCCAAAAATTGAGATATTTTGGATCTGTTTGTTTGATTTAATATAGCAAATTATTCTTTGTTAACGTTCAAATTTATTCATGTTTAAACGAATTAGTGTTTAAGCATCTGCTTTTAACTGAAGGGTACAAAAAAATGGATTGCGCAAAATTGGTCAATGAAAACATAATGTGTGTGCTATCGATGTAATGAAAAGACAAATACATAATAATAGATACTTTAACATAATTTTAATAAGATACAAAGCAGATTTTTCTTTATTCCTTATTCCAAAAGTTATGCTTAGTTTCGTTTTCTTTCAACATGACCGCCATTCCTATCGATACAAATCTGGAGTCGAGCTCTCATCTTCCCCATCACTCTTTTGATAAGATCTGGATTGTCTTTTAACAAGTTGATTTCAGCTGTGATGCAAGTCCTCAAATCATCTAAATTGATAATACTCTATTTTTCAAATGACCCCATAAACAGTAATCACACGGGATCAAGTCAGGGCTTCTGGGAGGCCATTCAATGTCATGGCCTGTAGCAATTACTCTTTGGTGGAAGACTTCCTGCAAGCGTTCCTTCACAATAACTCTCCTGTGAGCAGGAGCTCCGTCTTGCACCCACCAAATACGATTAAATCGGTTTCCATAAGGCTTATTCCACACCATGCCCAGCCCAACCTCCTTTCCATTAGTTTTCACATGTAGTTTATTGACATTTGTATTCACATTTTGACTCAAATGTAGGCATGTTTGATCTTGAAGCAATTCTTGCCTTTATAAAACCATCTCTATTTTCCTGGCCACAGAGAGAAGCTGATGCTTCTGTTACAAGTTTGACATGTCTCTCCACAGCTTGTGAATGACATGGGTACATTTTCAATAGAGGGTTAGTTTCATCACCCTTTACAATAAGCTCCAACTGGGTGTTTGTCAAGTTTTTTGTCAGAGGTGGTTCATGTCTTGGGTAGTCTCCAAATCGAATTAAATCTGTGTAGTCTCTTGCTAAGAAATTAATTTTAGGCCGTCTAAATTCTCTAATGCCCGAGGACACACTTTCCCTGGCTAAGAGAATGCGCCGGAAAGCTAACTCTCTCATCACTTGCCTTTCATCAAATAACATCGAGACCAATAAAGTTTCTAGGTTAGCAAAATATGCCCCTCTTTCAATAACAGGATCAATGACTGCCTTAAGCTCATCAGATAGGTATCTTGAACAGATATCATAAACCAGAGGTGCCTTGGTCCCTGGTAATAGTAAGGATTTCGCTTTATATTAAACCACGTTGGGGCATAAACGCGAACAATGAATTCGGTCAGAGTTTTCAAGTTTTCTGACGGCTTTTTGGTCGCAACATAAAGTCAAACTAGCCTGTTGGCTGTCATAAGCCATCTGGCATGGTTCAAAGAACCTGGGTTGCGGTTTTCAAGGTTTTGGGAACATTGGCCTTCTATGACTGCATTGCAAATTTGCATGAGATACTTTTGATCTTGGCTTAGATCGAGATCCCCCAGAATAGAAGGCATATTACTTGATTTGATTGCTTCAAACTTGACAACTGGCATCTTTTCGCACGCAGTAAGAATTTTGCCAACATTTCCAGCAAGGGCTTTTGGTCCTTTGGTTTTACCATCCAAATAATTAAACAAATGGCGGAGAGGTAACTCATTGATATGCAGCAAACACACGAACCAATGAAAAGGAGTATTGTAGTGTACCTCTAGTTGCCTGATAACTCCATTATGTATGCCAGTGTTTACATTGGTTCCATCACATACAATGACCTTCAGATTGTCTACCTTAATATTGTTACTGTTAAGAAACTTTATCACTCCCTTAGAAATGTTAGTTGAATTTCCAGTCACAGGAGCGAAGTGCCCAAGATATTTTGATTCTGGTTCAGCTATAAGCGTGATGTGTTCCTCAGTAATTGTTGTACTGTAGTACCTCCCATTCTTACAGAGATTTGCTTTAGTTAAGTCCTTTCTTCCATCAAAATACAATGTTTCTATACTTTCTTCACTTGATTTACTCAACTCCTCTCTGATCTTCTTTCTCTGCCGTCTCACCTTATTCTTATCCACAACATTGTGATAATCTTCAGAGGTAATGAGACCAAACTCTTCCAGAAGAGCAGAGGCAACGGCTGCACCAGCTCTGTCTGATATTCCGAATCGGTCACAAGTTTTTGCTAATGAAGGCAATTTGCGAGTGAGCTTATGTGCTTCACCTGATTTCTTTTTACCTTCCTCAATGTGATCATCATCATCACGCTCTCTATCTGTGTCTTTTGATGTGTCAGAATCAGGAATTGTATGAAAGTTATCCCAGTCCATTGGTTTTTCCCTGGAAGTGGATGGGTTATTGATATCTCCATCTTCAATGTTTTTAGAAAATCGTGCTCTTTCTTGTTCTTTACGCTCAGATCTTATTTGCAGTTTCTTCGTTGTCTGTAAATCAATACCGCCTATTGCCATTTTTCGTGCACCTCTTTGGTCAATTAGGAAAGAACGTTCCATGGCAGGAACTTTTAGCTCTTTTCACAAGTGCAAATAAACAGATCATGGCATTTGCAGGCAGCAATATCAAAAAGCCTTTGATTTTTGGATTTGAACGAGGGCAGTTTAAACTCAAAATCTTTCCTTTTTCTACCAGTCTTCATCATATTTCTAGATTTTTCATGACAATCCTTTACTCTGGCTAATATCTGCTGTTCTGATATTCTTGGACTTGATGCACTTTTTCAGATCTCTTTTACCTTTAATGCAACTATTCTTGCCACATCATTAGCTATAAGTAAGAGATATCTTGTTTGGAAATATTCTTTTAAAACGTCTTCATATAGGGGAAGTTGATTTCCACTGAGCTCAGCTTTCCCAGAAAGGGAAACAGCTGGACGTATGATTTTTTCAACAGTTGCTTTCACTTTTACGGCCTCAGCCATTTTGGATAATTTGGGAAAGTCACTCCGTTAATGTAACAACGTGTATTTAACTATTCAAATAATCAATTCTGAAAAGAAAAATTGTATATATAAATTATATATATTCTGGACGAAACACAGTCAAGAAAAAACTTAATAGCAAAAAGAATACAAAAAATACAAGAAAATCTTAATAAAAAATCATAATTGCCAAATAATTAACAAAGTTTACGTATTTAAATAAAGTTTTAAAAGTTCTAAAGTTTTTGTAATGTTTTACAACATAGACAGTGGAGTAAACAGCAACAGTATAGTAACATCACTTGCGGACGATACACAGATCAGCAGAAAAATCAGCGATACAAACGAAGTAGAGGCCTTGCAGAGAGACACAAACAAAATATACAAATGGTCAGAAGATAACAATATGACATTTAACACCGAGAAATTTCAGCTCTTGTGATACGGTAGAAATGAGGAACTTAAAAAGACAGGCAAGAAATTCAGAGAAGCACGAATGTGGTCGACTTGGGGGTAATAATGACCGATGATGCCAAATTCGAGACACAAAATCAGATATCAATAAACAAAGCAAAAAGAGTCACGGGACAGGTACTAAGAACGTTCTAAAGGGGGGACAAGACAGTAATGATTCCCCTGCTGAGAACACTGATCATACCAAAACTTGAATACTGCTCAGTTTTGACGTCCCCATATAAAAAGAAAGATATTAATAAACTAGAAGAAACGCAAAGACATTTCACAGCCAAAATTGATGGCTGCAAAGAACTCAACTACTGGGAAAGACTACGCAAACTAAATCTGTACTCCCTGACAAGAAGAAGAGAGAGGTATACCATAATCTACATATGGAAAATTATCGATAAACTGGTACCAAACTTCAAACAAAACCCAATTACCATCCAGACAAAGCTGGAAAATAGGAAAGGCAGAATGTGTTGTGTTCCCAAATTAAAGGCCCGACAAGGGCCCTCCTCAACTCTGAAGGAAAATAGCTTAGTTGTCAGGAGGCCAAGAATTTTCAACCAGCTTCCAAAGGACCTCAGAAACATTACAGGGGTCAAAGTTGAAGTCTTCAAGAGAAGTCTAGATGCCTGGCTCAGGACAGTACCAGATGAGCCGGGTG